>JADRCH010000009.1:676208-750815 GCA_019843965.1 Rhynchomys soricoides
AATTCCAGGATTTGGGAAGTTATGTCAGGAGGAGGAGTCGTCTTAGGTCAGTCTGGTCTATATAGCAAGTTGCAAACTCAAAAAAACTAACTAAATAAATAAATGAAAATAAGCAAACACATGGGGGGGGTGGAGGAGATAATGGCACACACAAGTGTTAATCTTAACACTTGGATGGCTAAAGCAAAAGGATCACTCTGGGAGTTGAAAATCAATTTTTATGTATATGAGTACATTGTCGCTGTCTTCAGACACACACCAGAAGAGTGCATCCGATCCCATTACAGATGGTTGTGAACCACCATGTGGTTGCTGGGAATTGAACTCAGGACCTCTGGAAGAGCAGTCAGTGCTCTTAACCACTGAGAATCTCTCCAGCCCACTCTGGGAGTTGAAGACCAGCATGAACTACAGTAAGAAACTGTCTCAAACAAATTCTCAAACCAAATATGTGCAATTACTACGACTGTTTTATATCTGGGATTTGAACATTTTATACCTCAAAAGAAACAAACTAACCAGGCATGGTAGCGTAGGCTTTTACTCCCAGCACTCAGTAGGCAGATGCAGGCCAATCTCTGAGAGTTCCAGGCCAGACCCTGTCTCAAAAAAGATACCAAACCAAATAAAACAGAAACAAAGTGTGCACCTGTTACTCTTGCTACTATAATCCCAAACTCTTTTAAGTTTCTGGCCACTTGTAGGTAATTCAAGGCAATGGCAATTTAAGGTATTCTGAGGAAAGCACTACATAGCACAGAGCCAACTTATAAAGCCTTAATGACCATGTGTCATTCCTCTCCTATCCTAGGAACTCAGGTAACATTGAAGCATTTTATGAATCTACCAAAGAGAAAGTAAAAGATACATAAGGAGGGGTTCACTTCCTATCTAGACCTATCTACAGAGACATTTGTCACTATCACACTGAGAAAAGGGATCCCTGCTTCACCAACTGAAATTGGCAAAAGTCCAAACTATGGAATATAAGCAAAGATGGATACTTTCTCCTCCGAAGCCATTCTTTTTCACAAGAACAAATTCTCTTTCCATACTTAGCCAAAATTAATTGATCTGCAACTGTGAGGCATCATGTTGATGGGATTTTTTTCCCCAAGCAATAAGCAAGCGGACAGGTTTATGCTAGAACTAGAGCTGGAATCAATCTAGGTGTGTATTTTTTTTTTCCTTTCCTTCCAATGTGCCTCACAAAATGCTTGATATTGTACATTGACAGCTAAGGACCCTGGGCTGTAAATCCTGCAAAGGTCTAGGAAACAAAGTCCTTTGAACCCACTTATGGCTCAATTTTATGATTTCCCTAGCAGTTGTTTTTTCATCAACCAAATCTGCTTTGACTTTTCTCAATACGCCAAACAACATGAACCTCATAAGCTAAGTCCAGAAGGGCTGCTTGTTAGCTTGTCTCCTAAATAGGCGGCTAACAGAATATGCTCCAGAGTCTAGAACCAGTACAGCACAGCTTCTATTTCCCTACACTGCTTGGGGAGAAAGAAAAAATTCAGTTAAATGGAGGTGAGAGGTCTGCTTATCGAACAACACAGGTCACTGCTTAAAACAAGGAGAGCCAGGAGTGCTGGAACACACGTTTAAACCCAGCACTCAGGAGGTAGAGGCAGATGGATGTAAGTCCTAGAACAGCATGGTCTACAAAGCCAATTCAACGACAGCCAAAAAGTTGTGTATCCAAACTCTTGTCTCAAAGGAAAAAAAGACAAGGGAGTCCTGAGATGTTAGCCTTTCTGAGCACAATGACACCTCTTCAAACTTCAATTTTTTTATCCCCTTTATTTCGAGACAGGGTTTCTCTGTATAGCTGTGATTGTTCTGGAACTCGCTCTGTAGACCAGACTGGTCCCAAACTCACATAGATCCTCCAGCCTCTAACTCCTGAATGCTGGGATAAAAGGTGTTCACCACCACCATCCAGCTGCAACTACACTCTTATCTAGAGTGTCCAGTAGGCCTAGTGGAACCAAGAGAAAATGACAGAGACTCCACCATCCACAACAAAGAGAGGAAAACACACAGGCCTTTTTTTTTTTTTTTTTTTTTTTTTGAGGGGGTTGTATAGGAGAGCTCAAAAGTGATACATAACAGAAGATGACCTTGAACTCCTGATCCCCAACTCAGGATGAAAGGCCTGTACCAGCTTTTTTGTTTGGGGTTTTAGTTGTTTTGAGACTGTCTTAATTCAGTAGCTCTAGCTATCTTGAACTCATTATGTAGTCTCTGCTGCCTCAAATTCAAAGAATCCTCCTTCAACTTCCCAAGTGCTGGGATTACAATCATGATCCTAGAGAACACACTTTAGAAAGTACTGTAGATCTGTGAAGGTTAGGAAAAAAATTCCTCACATCTCTCTCTCCCCCTGTGCCCCTATGCTAAACACAGTGTAAGTAACTGCCAGGATTTATATTTGAAGGGCTGATCTGGGAACCAGGATAACTCTGTTTCTAGACAAGTATTTAACTTAGCTTCTATTCAAACCCTGTTGAGACTGTATCTAAACAGGAAGTTAACAGAAATGACATGGTCAGAGGAAACAAACCACAATGCCGTAAAGATGGATACTGATGTCAAGTACAAATCACTCTCACCTCATTAAAAATGTTCTCAACTAAAGAATAGGTAGCATAAAAATCTATATAAACCTCATCTCTTCTCAAACTAGGTCATTCAACCTACAGGTCCAGCCTTCTGATTCCTCTTAATATCTACCTCTTCCATAACTTTCACTGTCCCCAGACTGAAAAGTCTATCATCAGTCATATCGGACCAATAATCACCATGGACTATTTATAAACCTATCCTCTTAAAAAGCCCAAGGAAAGTCTATGCCTGACCCAGCCCAGCATCAGTGGTGTTACATTTCCAACAGATTTTCCTTCCCTCAAAATGAGCTCAACCACTCCACAACCACTATCTTTAATATCACCAGAAGTTGCTTCCTTACCAATCAAGCACTCACACAACTGCTGCTACTCTAGAACAATATTCTCTCTCTTCTCCCATCCCCAGAGTCTCAGATACCCTGGAACTAGAATTATAGACAGTTTCAGACAGCCTTGTGGGTGCTGGAAATTGAACCTGAGTCCTCTGGAAGAGCAGTCAGTACTCTTAACCTGAGCTATAGGGCAATTCTTACCAAGACTTCTGCACCAAAAATATAAACCAAAGTGGTCATCAGACTTCAAGAAAGAATTTAAGTCCATGTATCAAAGGAAAAGCAATAAAGAAATCACTCAACTCTCAAACAGGATAATCTCCAACAACTTACAGACACTATACAGAGGTCAAAAAAACTTCAGTTATAGCTGTAGGAAGGAGAAGATGGTTGGAGGACAGAGGTGGGAGGGGAAGATTTCTTCTTACTTTGTGCCACATTCATCTGCTGTCTATTCAAATTATAAATCTCTGGAAAAGGAACGGCTCCAAAAAACTACAAAAGCACCAGCTCTTCTCCAATCCACATGGACCAAACCTTTTACTCCAACTTCAAGCACTATTTCAAATCCTGCCGGATAAGCATGAAAACACTGCCTCTCTTTGCTAAAAGACTAACTTATAGTATTCCCACTTCTGAGGCACACACACAAAAGTCCTTCAAGTAATCATTTACCAGATGAGAGCACTGGTTCTAAGGAAGCCACCTTACTCGCCAGAGGAGAACAGGGAAACACTGCTAACTCCAGCATCTACATGCTACCTACCCACCAGTAATGCCTTCACCTCCATCTCAGGGCCAGTCCTTATGAAGGAACCTATGTCTTATGTTTGGAGGGAATTCAGTGCTGGAGATGAACTCCAAGAGGGCACCATACCTTTATAGAGCCGGGAAGCTGTCCGGGACAGCGATTAACACCTAAATCTCTTCATTCACAGGAATAACTAGCTCCTTCAGGTAACTGAGCCCAAGGAGGCAAAAAGTACTGAGTCCTGACTTGGTTGGGAAGGGTAAGTTCTAGTTCCATCAATCCTCAAGAAGTGAGCTGGGAAACAGAGCCGGTGTGTCCCAGAAGCCCAACTGAGAAAATGGGTGGCTTACTTGCTATACAAGGTAAGTAACCCACGCAAGTCAAGACAATTCCCTTTTCTTACGGAGGGCAAGGGAACGGTGGACAACGAAATAAAGGGGTAAGGTTCTGCACTCCTGATCTTGTCCCCCCAAACACAGATAATTATCCAGTGCTTCCTTCACCCTTAAGGATCCCCTTTTCGTCCTATCCGCCGTCAAACACAGGACTGAGTGCTGGGAGCGGCCCCCGCACCCCGAGGGCACTACTGGGGGCGGAGAGTTAAAAACACAAGAGAGGAGGACGCTCTGGAGAAGAGGGGAGCATGGCGGGCATGAGGTACTGTGTGAAAAGGGGGATGGCGAGGGAAATGGAGAGCCAGGGAGGGGAGAAAGAGTAAAAGGAGAAGACACGAAGGGACACCAGCCGGGTCGCGCGAGGCCTAAGTGAAAGACCAGGGCGCGCGCGCGGGGGGGAGGGGAAGAGGTGAAGGGGAGCGCGAGGCGGGGGCGCGCGGGCCGGGCTGGGGGAGGGGACGCCAGGCGGGGGCGCGCGGGCGGGCGTCGGCTCGCGGGCGCTTCCCCTCCCCCCGCCCTCCACCTTTCCCCTCCCCCACCGCCGCCTTCTCGCAGCCTCGCTCCCTTCGTCGCTCCTCACCGCCCCCGGGCGGGCTGGCGGCCAGGCTGGCCTAGGCCAGAGCTCCTCACCTGGCAGCAGCGGCGGAACTCCCGACCAGGTCGCCTCCTCAGGCGGCCGTGAAGGCGTCGAAAAAGGAGGCGACGACGGCACAGTGGGATCCAGACCCCACTGGCGAGTCCAGGAGCGGGGGTGGGGGAGGGGGCGGGCCGGGTCGGGGAGGGCGGGCGGGCGGGCGGAGCAGACACTGCGGTACAGACAGGGGCAGCAGCGGCGGCGGCGGCTGCACCGGCGGCGGCGGCACCACACAAACAAGGACGCTGATTGGGCAGCTGCCAAGCGCCTTGACTCCGCCTTAACCACACGCCACGACGGCCATTGGAGGAACTTAGCCGGCTACCCGCCCTCCTCTTCTTGCCCCTACCAATAGAAAGCGGGATACCGAGACTTCACCCCACCCTTGAGGAGTGGGTGGCTGGAGAAGTGGTGATTGGCATCAAGAAAATCCAATCATAAATGGAGAAGGGGGATGGTCTAGCGGGGGCGCGTTAATGGGTACCTCGGCCAGTCCCAGACACATCCGGGTCTTCGACAGCCCATTAAGTGTCGGGGGTCAAAAAATCGCTTCAGGCTGCAGCTTTACCTTGTAGACGTTTTGGTCCCCTGGCAGCCGCCGTACCACCTAGTCTCAAAACCGGGATTCTACTTTGGCAGGCTCTCATTCTTTCACATCTAAAGATGGAGACTGGGCTCTGTGTTTGGTGGGTGGTGTTTATCGCGACAGAATCCATGAATTTAAGGCCAGAACTAGCTTTAGGGGCTCAGGCCTTGTCTCTCTGGGGTGTGGCCTGCCCCGCTCTGCCCAAGGCCTTGGGACTCCTGTGTTAATTTACTTCTGATCGGTCCTCTCCTGACTGTACCATAACTGCAGAAAGAAAAAACCAATTAGCTAAATTTACTTAAATTTATGGTGTTCATAGTGTATTCTCTGGGATCTGGTCTTTTTCTGTTCACAGTGAGGAAACGGCTTCCCACCCCACCCTAATGCACTAGCCAAGTCAAGGCCCAGCTTCTTTTGCTAGCCTGGCTACCTCCTACTTCCTCGAAGCGGTTAGGCCCGCCTACATTGAACGTTTCTAGAACACGATGAATATTCTGAGAGCCCTAGAGATGAGAACTAATTATCACAAAAATAAATGCATTTAAAGAATAATAACTTTGGGGGGAACAAGAACTGTGCAGGGCACTGTGCTAAGAGCTTCAGATGAATTCTTATTCTCTGTGAGGTAGGTACTGGTCATCCTACCTTACAGATGAGGAAAATAAAGTATAGATTAAAGACAAAGTTACACATATGACGGACTTGAAATTTAAACTCATGTGTATTAAGGAACGGTCAGAGAGATTAAGCAACTTGCCAAAGGTAGATAGCTAGCAACCAAGCAATGGTTAAAAGTCAGAAATAACTAGTGCCGGAGACAGTAGAGAAGACATTTTCCAAATCACTATGGAAATAAAATTGTAAGCCTGACGCGATGGTACATAAATGTAACTCTGCCACTGGGATGCTGAGATTCCAGGTTAGCCTAGGCTAGATATGAAGATGTTTCAGATTTCTTTAAATGGGGGCTGAAGAGATGGCTCAGTAGTTAAGCACTTGTTGCTCCTCAGAGGGCCCAGGTTTTCTTTCCAGTACCCATATGGTGGTTTACAACTACTTGTAATTCCAGTTCAAAGGATTCATAGCCCTCCTCTGACTCCCTGAGTAGTACATACACATTCATACAAGAAAAAATACACAACATTTTTTAAATACCTAAAAATTTATTTAATTTTTTTAAGTTGAACTAGAGAATATAGCTAGGTGATAGAATACTAGTTAGCATGTTCAAAACCCAATACTGCAAAATATATATAAATAAAGTTAATTATGATGGAGAGTCGGTCATAGCAGTGCATACCTTTAATCTCAACACTTGGAAGGCATAGGCAGGTGAATCTCTGAGTTCAAGGCCAGCCTGGTCTACAGAGTGAATTCCAGGACATCCAGGGCTACACAGAAACACTGTCTTGAAAAAAAAAAATTATGATGGAGAACATAACCACACGAAGATAATGTAGGAAGAACAGGTCAGAAACTCACTCAGAGCCCACAAATACACAAACACAAATGTGTGTGTGTGTGTGCACGCGCGCACGCGTACCTATGCATCTACAGAGATCAGAGGTCATTGGTATCTTCCAAAATTGTTCTCTACTTTATTTTAAAGACAGAGTCTGTCAATGAACCCAGAGTTTAAAGAGTGAAACTGACAGTAACAAGCGCTAGGGACCCTCCTGTCTCCTTTCCCCCAGCTCTAGGATTACAGATGCATACATGCCCAAGTTTTTCGGTGCATGCTGGGAACCAGAATTTAGGTATTCATACTTGGCACAGCAAGCACCAGTGGAGCCGTCTCCACTGTCCTCCATTAACTAGTTTCTTATATATGCGTGTGTGCATATGGGTCCATGTGCTGTGCCCCACGTATGTGGAGGAAAAGGAACAATTCACAAGAGTCAGTTCTCTCTTCCCACTATATGGATCCCAGGAACGGCTCTCAGGTTGCCAGGCTTCATGGCCAAGTGCCTTGACTTTCTGAGCCACCTTTCTGTAAACCAGGTTTCACTTTGTGGTCTAACCTGACCTTGAATTTGTGGTAGTCCTCCTGCCTCAGCCTCACAAGTGTTGAAATTACAGTGCTGAGTCACCACACCTGAACCATATACTTAATTTGTATTATAAGGTTAAACAAGCAAAAAAACCTGTTTGCATTCTAGTATCTTTGTCCAGATAAATAAATAACATGACTTGAGTTAAAGTACTTAGGTTTAGACCGTGTTAACCAGTTCTGTGATTGTTGTATGTGTGCAGATTCCTGTCCAAGGAGAGTGTTGAATATATCTTGTAGGCCTTACTGTTGGGATTATAAGATAGCTTTCATCTTCTTTATTGTTGGGATTATAAAATAGCTTTCATCTTCTTTATTGTTGGGATTATAAGATAGCTTTCATCTTCTGGACTATGTCAAGAACAAGAGTGTAGTATTTGGGGTTGGAGAAACAATGGCTCAGAAGTTAAAAAACAAACAAACATTGGTTGTCCTTCTCAAAGACCAAGTAGCACCCACAGGGTGGCTCATGATGATCTGTAATCCAGGGATTGGACGCTCTCTTCTGGCCTCCTCCTCAGGCGCCAGGCACACAAGCGGCACACAGACACACATACAGGCAAAACATTAATTCACACAAAATAAACTGTTATAAAAATATAGTATTTAATATATATACTAAATAACTATAAGAATTTCCCTAATGTTCCAATACTTTCACAATTTTAGCTCCAAATTCAGCTTGCTTATATTCCAACTCCATCGTCTTCAGCTTTTGCTGACTCTCCTGAGTCACTGAACATGTGATAAAGCACCTAGTATAGATCTTGTGTTTGCACTCAACCAGGCGCTTACTCTGTTATGCACTGGGGGTATGGCCGTGAATGAGACAAAGCCATCGATTGCTCTCACACAAATTCTTCTTGACTAAAGCTTTGTCCAGCATCAGTGCAAAGTCTCTCTGCTGTCTAAAGGGCCATCTGTAGTAAGAATTCTGGAATTTGGTGTTCTTTGGGGGGAAAAAAAACACAGAAATATTATAGGAATGTGCTTTTGTTTGAATCCCAGGTGTGGGGATGTGAGGCTGCTTCAGACTGTCCACAGCAGCTGTCTATGATTTGCCTCCTGCTCTAGCAAGTTGTGGTTCTGCCAGCTGTAGAAAATTCCTGTGATTGTGCGACATATGGAATTCTGGGAACTTTTCAGAGGGCAGATAAATTCAAGGGCCCTGAGAGGCAGGGTTGGTGGTTATTGGTGATTTGAAGCCTGGGGGAAGAGTTAGTTCTGTTTGTTAATAGTTCTACTCAAAGACGAAACATGAAGAAAAATTAGGTTCAAGGACTCTCCACCCCACCCCCACCCATCTATCCTTCTTTTGCTTCTGTCTGGTGATAGGAGGTGAAAGGGGAGGAGCTAAAGGGTGAGAAAAAGAAGAAACCACAGAGTAGCAAAGGCCAACTACAAGTGGTCCCTCAAGATAGGGCTCAAAAGTTAAGGATAAAAATGAGAAATTTGGTTTCAAATGCAACAGAGGAAACAGCAGAGGACAAAGGAATAGATTTTTTTCTTTCAAGAGGTGGTCAAGAAGTTTATCACAGCTGCTGCCACTGGGATATCCCCTGCTTTGCTCCCAGATGGAATTTTCTGCTTTTTCTTCCTATATTTTGTTTCAAAAAGGTTGAAAGACTGGCTGAGCAGTTGAAAAAAGTGCAGGTGGAAATGGAGGGGCCTGAGAAACAAACAAAAGGCTGAACTGGGAAAAACGGGACTTTTCTGAAGGGTTGCAGCGTTGGAGGCACAACTCTGAGAGGAGGTGGGTGGAGGTGGACGCACTTGGGAAACAAGAAGCACCCAATAGAACAAGAAGGTTCAATCCCGAGAGCGGGAGTTTCCTGCAGGAAGAAAGAAAGAAACTTCACTGGAGGGCAGTGGGGTCAGAGAAAAGCCAAGAAAGTGGAAGGACAAGCTGATGAAAGGCAATTTCAAGAGAAAATTGCATCTGTTCTTGCACATCGATGTACCGCCCTTCACCCAGCAACTGGTCTTTGACTATTCATTCCCCTCGCTCTATCTTGCTGTTCAGTATACACAGCTTCTTCCCTCCACCATGTCAACCACTGCAACTGCGGACCAGCCTCTACTACAGCTGTCACCGATCCCTTCCAGTCTTGGGGAGTAATTCTATTTTAAGCAGCTGAATTATTTAGAATTTGTCATATAAAGCGAGTGCATTCTCTATGAAATCTTGGCCTTTTAAAAATTCCCTAGATTGATCATTTCTATAGGACACCATCCTTCCTCGTCCTAATCTTGTTTCAACCATTAGTTAGTATATGCTGTACAACTGTAGGTTTACTGTAGAACAATGTTTAGCGGCTTTAAGAGCTTGGGACAAAGTTGAGTCTGGGGGGAAAATTCACCTTGTTTACAAAGATTATATAAGGCTCTGGAGAAGCTGTCACTGATTTTTTTTTTTTTTTTTTTTTTTAACAAAGATTAGTCTCAGCTGGGAACTAAGTTGTATCAGCCTCTGACAAAACACAGGTGTTGATAAAGACCTTGGCTCATGAAAATGCAAATACCAAATATAAAAAAGTTATTAGACTATTAAAGTCGAGAGCATCACTAGAGTGGATAAGAGTTACGACTGATATTGGTTCTAATGTGTACCATATTAATATCATAAGTCAAGCTATGGCTAGAGGTCTCTGATATCAAAATGCCCGGTGCTTCAATTTCGTGAACTACGGTCCTTTACAAAGAGATTGTGAGCCTGGCAGTGGTGGCGTACGCCTTTAATCCCAGCACTTGGGAGACAGAGGCAGGCGGATTTCTGAGTTCGAGGCCAGCCTGGTCTACAGAGTGAGTTCCAGGACAGCCAGGGCTACACAGAGAAACCCTGTCTCAAAAAATCGAAAAAAAAAAAAAGAGAGATTGTGACCAAGCATATAAAAGTCTCAGATCTCAAACTTCCTGGTACTTTAATTGTGGGAAATACGGTCATTTGCAACAAAATTGTGAACCAGGCATCTTTAAAAGCAATGGTTTGCCTAAATATAAACCAGAAAGAATGCCTAGGCTTCCAGGGGTGGGCAGGTTATGTGACAAGGGGTGCCATTGGACCAATGAGTGTACGTCAAAAAGAGATTTTATTTCTTATCAGAAAATGGCCTTGGGGGCCTAACTTAAGGCCCCCAACAAGAAGTACAAATCCTTTTGGCCAAGGAGTGACATACAGACCAAAAAACTTCTCTGGGCATTGGAGATTTAATGCATGCTACTATAGGCAGCATGGCTTGATACTTGGACACAGGTAAACATGTTTACCCCCAAAATTCGGTGTTATAAAATAACTACTGCAGTTTATGGTCCTTTGCCCTCCGGGACAGTAGGGATGATCTTGGGAAGAAGTGGATTCACTTCCCAAGGATTCATTGTGCATCCAGGAATTATAGATGAAGATTTCAAAGGAGAAATTAAAATTATGGCCTATGTTTAAAAAAAAAATGCAATCTAACGCAGGTGGTAGGATTGTTCAGCTGCTGCTGTTTCCCTACATCAAAGGTAAAACTGCTCCAGTAGAAAGAGCAGGCAAGATCTCCTGAGGACCTTGCCACTGACCCGAAGAGCTTTTATTTCGTTGAAAATGCCTGTTTTTAAATTCCCAGTATACACAGCACAATTAATGGCCTAAATGGGAAGTGGGGAATGTAGTGAGAATTCTGAAATTTTGGTTTATTAAAAAAAAAAAACCACAGAAATATAAGAATGTGCTTTCATTTTAATCCCAGGTGTGGGATATGGGGCTGCTTCGGACTGTCCACAGCAGCTGTCAATGATTTGCCTCGTGCTCTAGCAGGGGCATGGTTTTGCCAGCTGCAGAAAGTTTCTGTGATTGTGTGACATTTGAAATTCTGGGAACTTTTCAGAATATGTATGCCCTAAGAGGTGAGGTTGGCGGTTATCGGTCATTTGGAAGGAGGGGAGTTGCTGTTTATTAGTAGTCGTGCTCAAAGAAGAAACAAAAAGAACTTAGATTCAAGAGTTTCTATCTCTCTCCCCTACATCCTTCTTTCCTACCTAGTGACAGGATGAAACAGGAGGAGTAAAAGGGTGGGAAAAGAAGTAGCAAAGACCAGCTACAGCCGTTCTTATAAGGCTATGAGAAAGCATGTGGCCGGGCAGTGGTGGTGCTTGACTTTTTACTCCTAGCACTCAAGATGCAGAGGCAGACAGATCTCTGTGAGTTCAAGGCCAGCCTGGTCTACAGAGTGAGTTCCAGAACAATCAGGGCTATACAGAGAAACCTTGACTCAAAAACCAAAAAAGAAAATTAAAAATGTGAAACATGGTAGAACACAGTACTGACCTGAAAAGGGAGCATGTGCACTAAGCCAATGCTGTCCAACAAAATAAAACCAGGCCAAGGACCTTCTATTAGAAGCCGTCAAGGAAGGAAAGTGAATGAGACACCACTGTGAGGGTCATGATTGTAAGTGGAGTGGACATGAATTTTGACCTGTACAAACTCTGGTTTGCTTTAATTTGGTTTGATGTTTTTTTCAGTTTTTGTTTCTAATCTCCTTATACATCCCTGGTTGGCTTTGAACTTATCACCTTGTGCCTCGGCTTCCCCAGTACCTAGCTATTTTCTCTGTGAAACGAACTTTTTTTTTTTTTAATTTAATTTTTTTTCATACAATATATTCTAATCATGATTTCCCCTCCCCCAACTCCTCCAAGATCTTTCCTACCTACCCAAATCCACATTCTTTCTTTTCATCTCTCATTAGAAAATAAATAAATAAACAACTAGAACAGGACAAAACCTAAAAAGGAAAGAGCCAAAGAAAAAGCACAAGAAACACAGACAAAGAAACACAAATACTTTCCACACACAAAAATCCCAGAAAAGCACAAACACAAAATTGGAAACCATGACATATAACAAAAGATATAAGGTTGGAAAAAAAATGACCACCAGCTGGGCACGGTGGCGCACACCTTTAATCCCAGCACTTGAGAAGCAGTGGCAGGTGGATCTCTTTGTTCAAGGCCAGCCTGGTCTACAGAGTGAGTTCCAGGATAGCCAGAGCTACACAGAGAAACCCTGTCTTGGAAAACCAAACAAACAACCAAAAAAGACCAGATAAAGCATTACAAAAAGGAAAAAAAAAACTTCAAAAATATAACTGAATTTTGTATTGGTTGGGCATGGGGCCTGCTTTTAACTGTGGATTGTAGACCCAGAGAGACTCTGTTATAGACTAACTTGTTTTATTTTTGTTGTTGTTTTGAAGCAGGGTCTTATTATGAATGTGTGGCTAGCCTGGAACTCACTATGTAGATCAGACTGGCCTCAAATTCAGAGATCTCAGCTGGCACACAAAAATTTTAAAACTATTTCTTAAAAGTTTATCTGTATAGGTGAATGGGGCTGGAGACATGGCTCAATGGTTAAGAGCATTAGCTGCTCTTCCAGAGGTCCTGAGTTCAAGTCCCAGTAACCACATGGTGGCTCATAGCCATCTATAATGGGAGCTGATGCCCTCTTCTGGCATGCAGATAGAGCACTCATACACATAAAATAAATTTTAAAAATATATCTGTACATGTGTCTGTATGTGGTGAGTGCCAGGTACTCTGAGAGTCCCAAAGTGGGTTATTGGATCCTCTAAAGCTGGAGTTAGAGGAAATTGTGAATCACCTGATGTGAATGCTAGAAACTGAACTCAGATCTTCTGAAAGACCAAGGAACATTCTAAACCAGTGAGCCATCTCTCCAGCCCCCAAGGAACATTCTTAACCACTGAGCCATCTCTAAGCCTTGAAACCAACATTTTTCACCTTAAAAAATTTTAATTTGTATATTTTTTTAAAAAGTTTATGTGTATGAGTGTCTTGTCAGTGTGTTTGTATTTGCACTATGTCTGATGCCCAAGGAAGTCAGAAGAGAGGGACAGTTCCTCTGGAACTAGATCCCCTGGATCAGGGTTGTGAGCTACCATATGGGTGCTGAGAACCAAACCTGGGTCTTCTGTAAAAGCAGCAAGTGTTCTTAATCACTGAGCCATCTCTCCATCCCAGGAAACCAATGTATTTTATCACACTTAGCATTTCCTATAGATTATCTGTTATAGGAGATTAAATTACTAAGCTATACCATAGCCCTCTTTAAAGTTGTTCTGTGGTTTTATTTTATTTGAAATAAGAGTTGTACTATGATACCCAGACTAGCCTGGAGCCCCTAAAAGCTTGTAATCCTCTTACCCAGCCTCTGGAATAGCTGATATTATAGGTCCTACCCAGCCTCTGGAATAGCTGATATTGTAGGTCTGTACAACCAAGTCCAGCTTTCACAAAAATATTATCGAGTTGTTCCTTAAATGGCAAAAATCACAGGGTGTGGCAACCCAGGACTTTAATCCTAACACTCAGGAGACAGAACCAAGCAGATCTCTCTGAGTTCGAGGCCAGCCTGGTCTATAAATTGACTGCCAGGGCTGTTACACAGAGAAACCTTATCTCAAAAATCAAACAAAGAAACAAAAAAGATGAACTATCCTCACCCCCATTACTTGTACATGAGTACAAGCTGAGGCACAGCAGAACTTGCCTGACTTGCAATAGACAAAGATACACTTCAAATCTTGTACCCTTCAGCCTGTATACTCTGAAATCTGGGAAGAGAAGTTGAGTCAGATAACGTGGGCATATCTTAGCCCCCAATACAGCTCTCTAGGCCTCAGTTTTCCTGGTAGCTAAGAAATTCTGTAGTTTTCTTTGGAGGACTTGTAACTCCAGTGGTGGTAGAAGCAGTATCATCAAAAATTCAAGGTCATTTTGACCATGTGGCAAGTTTCAGGCCAGCCTGGTTCCAGGAAAGAGTACTCTAGACCAGTAAGACTCTGTACTCTTAGAGGGGAGGGGCTGAGCCCTAAAACTGCCTTGCTATAGTCCAATGCAGTGCTAAGAATACTATACACAGAAACTTATTTTAAGAGGACACATGAAAACTGGAGATATAGTTCAGTGGTAGAGTATTTGCATAGCGAACAGGAGGCACAGGAGGCCTCTGGGCTCAAACTCTACAATGGGGGGAAGTAGATGGACAGCTGGGATGTAGCTCAGGCTTAGAATAGGGTGAAAATGTCTGTCTAGTACGTATAAGATCCAAGAGCTGATCACCAGCAACACACACACACACACACACACACACACACGCACACGCACACACACACACAGGGTTTCTCTGTGTAGCTCTGGTTGTCCTGGAACTCAGTTTATACACTAGACTGGTCTTGAACTCACAGAGATTCCCCCTGCTTCTGACTCCTGAGAACTAGAATTAAAGGTGTGTCCCATCATTTCCTAGGAAAAAAGAATTTCTGGAATCCCTTGATTCCCTTCTTTACTCCTTTAGGATACTGGAAAAGCATTCTCAGGACAGGATGGGAAAGATTCTTTGGCTTCAAGGTCCTAAGAACTAGAATTAATTTTTTTTTTTTTTTTTTTGAAAGACAAGGTCTCACTGAAGCCCTGGCTAGCCTGAATTCCCTATATAGACCAAGTTGACCCAGAACTCACTGCTACCTGCCTCTAACTGGGACTACAGGGATGTGTGCCACCACCCCTAGCCAGAATTCTTTTCATCCACTCATCACTACCTCCTGGAAATTTGCTCTAAAATTTTATGTAAATCATGTCCTTTATTAATACCCCTGCACTTTTCCCCAAGGCATTTGTTTTGTTAGCTAATTCCCTGTGGTTTTGTAGTTCTGCTAGTTGTTTCCTGTGTTTATCTCATTATACAGGAAAAAGAGAGAAAATTCCAAATGAGTCTGAGATTAGAAAAATAATGCTGGGGTGGGGTGGGGGGGGATTGACAGCTCAGCAGTTAAAAGAGCTTACTGTTCTTTCTTGACTCAAGTTTGGTTCTCAGCACCCACATCGGGCAGTTCACAACTGCCTGCAACTCCATCTCCAAGGGATCCAACACTCTGTCTTACCACTGTGGTACCTGCACATATGAGGCACACACATACACATTATTTGTTTGCTTTCTAAGGATTGGGAGGCTGGAGAGATCTAGCTCAGCAGTTAAAAGCACTTGTGCCTCTTGCAGAGGACCTGGGTGCTGCTCCTAACATCTACATGGTGACTCTAGTTCCAGAATATCCAATACCCTCTTCTGGCCTCTGTGGGTACTGCATGCACATGCACACACACACACACCCCACATATACACACATAAAATAGTCTAGAAAATAAAATAAAGGAAAAAATGATGCCCATCTTCCTGGCATTCATACGTAGCAAGTTTACACCACAATGAGGAGCACTGTCTGGAGCTAGACTGACTAAGGAGAGCTGGGATGACTGCCATGCTTCTGATATACAGAAGGGCTGCAAACAGCAACCAGTGAGGAGAGCTGTCATCTTTGTGAAGGTACTGAAGAAGCTGGGGTCAGGGAGGGGACAGGAGGCAAGGAAATAAGGCAAAGATGAGCTCAGGGCCCCCAGAGAATGGAGCCTTTGTGTGGGGTACAGATGAAGGACAAGGGGGTGATTGTGTGGGAGGGCCGGAAGTGCCATGCAGACTGGCACTGCCATAGCCAGCCCTGGATTCACCCTTCTCAGAGAACTCCCTATATATCAAGTAGCCGGGAAAAGTAGGGTGTACCTGATGGTTACAAAACATGGAAAGGCAGAAAAGAGAATGTGCAGCCAGGAAAAGTAAGCTATCACCCCAAATCCAGAGAACAGGAGGCAGAAGAAAAAAAAGACAGAAGCAGCTTTTACTATATTTACATCCAACAAAACTTTGCAGAGAACAATCCTTATTGCACAAGTCAAGGCCATGGATGGGAGAGGCATTCCCCAAGGTGGAGTGGACAAGAAGGATCGGGACTAGAAGAGGCACCAGTTCTTCCTAAGGGAAGCATGGGACTCCTCTGGGTCCCAGTGCATGGCTCTCAAGGAGCTACAAATCTGATTCCCTTCTTTCTCACGCTCCTTGAGACTCTCATAAGTATAGGAGCTGTGGCCTCAGAATAAATAACTAAATAGAATACAACACTAAGATTGCCTGGGGCTCCTTTAGCAATGTCAGGGAAGAGAAATGGGGAATGAAATTCCTCCCTTCCATTCAGGGCAAAGGCTCAGGAGCTCTGAATCTTTCCAGTTGTTTTTTAAAACAAAAACTTCCAAGTCTACCAGGGCACTGCAGATTTGAGGACACCCTAGAAAGGAGCCCCTGGAACGGGATCGAGAAGACGGAGTTGTGCCAACTTCCCTAGCTCTCCTCCACATCAGCATGAACAAACAGGGCAGGTTGGAGATAGGGGAATTGCGACTTTGGGTAATAGTTCCTCCTCCTGCTATTCCCACTTGGAGCCTATGGCTGAACAGCCTGTTCCCAATTCCTCTGTGAAGGGAACAGGGAGTCAGGCTGTGTCTAGAATCCACTCTTCCTCACCTCTCCACCCAAGGCTGGAGAGGGGAGCTTAAGGGTCCCTAGCATTCCAGAGGTGCTCCAAAACACTTTCGGCAGTCGATGGCCTTGGGAGTAGGCATCTGTGCCCGCCGCTGCCTCAGTTCCTCCTTGCCCATGCTGCTGGCCAGCTTGTTAAAGGCAGACTTGTACTTCTTGTCGAAGGCCACTAGGATAGAGGATGGAAACCGATGTATTAGGACTTCCTTTCAGACCTGGTCCCAAATCCCTTATCTCCTCAGTACCTGACCTTACCTATATCCATGTGGTCCTTGCCCAGAGCAGCCATTGTCAGAAATAAGATCTCACGGTAGATTCCCCTGTAGTAGACATAGAAGGGTGTCAAAGAAAAGAGGTGCGAAGGACATGTCAAGGGCCACCTAGATGAGAACATCATACCTCTGCAGGTGCAGGCCAGTTGGAGGGGGCCCTAGAGTTTCCAGCAGAAGCCCAACAGCTTTATGAACCTCGTTGAGTCCGACATGGCGCAGCACTGACTCCAGTAATGCCAAGCTAAGACATGAGGGTACTGGGCCTGGCCACACCACCCGTTGTGGGATCTGGCCTGGATGAAAGGAAGGAAGGTTCGCCAGGATCACCAAACTCTTTAGGTGAGGAGCCCAGCCAGCCCTTTAACTCCTACATCAAGTACCAACTCACTGTGGACTCTCCAGAGCACGTAGAGAGGTGGGCAGCTGTTGGGATCAGGGGTCAGGACATCCCACAGCAGACACACATGCACAGAAGCTGGATCAGGGGTTAGCCATGGAGATGGTCCTTGGGAGAGCTGAGATAGGAATCAAGTTCAGAATGAGAGGCAGAGAACAAGAAACAGACATCACTGGAGATAATAAAGGAGAAAAGGGAAGAAAACTTACTTTTACCATTGTTATTTGAGACAGGGTGTCACTATGTAGCTTTGGCAGGCTTGGAACTCACTATATAGACTAGGCAGGCCTTGAACTCATAGAGATCTACCTACATGCCTCCTCTTGAGTGTTGGGATTAAAGACTAGGGCCACCATGCCCCAAAGGAAAGAAATTCTCATCTCCCAGGTCTTATGAATAAGGACTTTGTTTCACTTTGTTACACACCTAGCACCTGAAACCTAATATGTATACAATAAAGATTGGTGGAATAAACAGAAAAACATTAATCATTTTTTAGGTACTAGTCACTACATCAAGTACCTGCCCTGCTAGGTCACTGCTTGTGCTATTTGACAGATAATGAAATGGAGGGTCAGAGTTATAAGTGTGCTGACAAAATGGCCAGGCACAAGGGACTCCATGGCTTGTGCTTTGCTACACTGCCAAGGA
The DNA here is from genome assembly GCA_019843965.1 of Rhynchomys soricoides. NCBI lineage: Eukaryota > Metazoa > Chordata > Mammalia > Rodentia > Muridae > Rhynchomys > Rhynchomys soricoides. Next base: position 694,346 of record JADRCH010000009.1, read on the forward strand.
CAGAGAGGACTAAGAGACAAAGAGCTGAGAGGTGAGAAGAGAAACAGTCAGTAGGCAAGGACTACGTAAGAGCACTGACCTGGCTGGGTGGCGGCCCATTACAGGAGGCCAACACCAGGCCTGGCAGAATACTAGGCAGGCGTAGCCGTTGGAAATACCACAGGAGGTTCCAGAAGATGATAGGGTGGGCAGCAGGCAGTTCAGGCAATGCCAACACCTCGCTGCCCTCATTCTCTACCAGGGATTCTAGTTCCTTACGTAGCACCAGAGGGCTCAGGTACGCCCATGCCCCATTCTCAACTCGCCGAGAAGTACTCTGCAGACACAGAAGGAGAGCAGACAGAGGACATACTAAAGGCCCACAACCAGGAGCCTCTCAATACGTCAGCAATGCCCCTTGTCCTCCATGCCTATCTGCCTGGCCCCCCTTCATCTCCCTTCAACAGATAATGCACTCCCCACTTCTTCATGTTCCTCTTGCCCAGTCTTACCCCCATATGCCCATTGCAGAGCTGGGGCTCATCCAGGGCAAGGCACAGCCTCCGGTCACTGAGCACAGGGCCAGGACCCCCAGGGGCAGGAGCATCTTTGCAGCCACTGGCACCAGCAAGGGCAGACTTTGGACTAGGTGCACTGCAGGGAACAGCAGTGAGTGTTAGCTCTTGGAGTACCATCTGCCTATCCCTCCCACAACACTTGCCCTGCTTCAGGCACCTGGGTCGAGAATCAAGAGTCTGGACACTGAGCAGGGGCACAAAGGGACAGGCGCAGAAGGGACAAGTTGTATTGAGGTTAGAATCATCAGGTGCCCAGCCAGCCATGATTTCCTCATCGTACACCAGGGAATCACAGGCATGGCACAAGGAACAGCTAGACATCAGAATCTGTAGGCAAGGAGACCCCAGGAAATGATCCTCATTTGGTTCCAATGCCCCAAAGCCCATGCCCTTCCCTGCCCCTTCCAACTCAAAACTCCAACCAGGACTCCTTCAAGCCCCCACCCCACCCCCTCCTGCCTTTCCAGGGAGCTAAAAGTTGTGTGTGTCCCAGCACAATTATGTAGATAGCAGTATGCTCACTTCCAGGGAGGGCGGTTGGAAAGCTCCAGGGGTGTCACTGAGTCGCTCTGAGGAACGACGAAGACTCAGGCTGCTGAGAGAAGACTCTGAAATATCCCACTCACTGCCCAGAGAAGCAGAACTCTGTCATTATAAAAGAAACCACAATCAGCTAGTTCCTCTCAATGTAAATGCTGCTTTCAGTCACTCTCATAGTCACCTTTGGGGCATTCTCCCAGTCAGCAGCCCCTCCCCTCCTGATAGTAAGGTATCTCTTCTCTCACTGGCTACCTCAGAAGCAGTGGATCCAGGGCGTTCTCGGGGCCACAGAAGGCTATCCATGGGACTTCGGCGGGCCGCAGGAGGCAGGTCAGGGGGCAACTCAGGTGGGGGGATTCGGGAAGTAGAGGAGCGGCGGGAAGGGGTAAGCAGTTGTTGGAGGCGGGCACCCAGCCCTTTTCGGGGGGTGCCCACCTCCTCCTGACATCCACTAGTTTTGGAACCCCGCCCACTTATCCCTTCTAGGGCCTCAGTGGACTGGGCACTCAGGGCTGAGCCTGAGCCCCCTGGGCTGCCTCCAGGTGCCAGTTCTTCCCCTGTCAGACTCAGGTCTGAGAGACTTCCATCCTGCCAAGGCACGGGTGATCCACGGGGTTCGAGGACCCCCAAGGCCTCTATCACTGTAGGTCAAAAGAGAATTAAAAGATGGAGCCTGGTGCTCTTCCAGCTGCTCCATTCCTGAGTAAACACAATTCTTGCAGCAAAAACTCTGGCATCGGTGACTGGAAAGGTGGCTCAGCAGTTAAGAGCACTGTCTTTCTGAGGCTATGGGTTCAACTCCCAAAACCCACATGGCAACTCACAAACCAACTGTAACTCCAGTTCCAAGGGATCTAATGCTCCCTTCTGGCTTCCATGGGCACTGGGCACACAAGTGGTGCACAGACATACATGCAGGCAAAACACCCATACACATAAAAAAAGATTTAAAATGCAAACTATATAAAGCTACAAACTTTAGAATCACAACTCACCATAACATCTGGGTAAGTTTACCTCAGAGCCTACAGGACCACTAACATGGAGCTACCCTAAGCATGGCTCTAGTCCTCCCCTCTCTCACTGAAAAGTTAAGAAAATTCAACGAGAAGAAGAGGACAGTCAGATACTGGTACTCACTGTGAGCCACACCAGCCTCCACAGTGGGCTGTGCCCCGCGGCCACTGCCTAGGCTGCCACTCTTGACCAGGCGCCCGGTAGGTGAAGATGGTTCCCGTAGACTTCGCCCAGCCCAAGTAGTCTGGCGCTGAAGAGGGCGGGTTGGGGAGGGGCGCTCCAGATAGGGCCCTGTAGAAAGCCAAGGAATTTAAGCCCCAGGTGGAGCAGTCCCTTGGGTAGACCGGGGTTCTGGAAGGCTTCTCTCAAATAGAGCTCTACACCTCTGCTACCAAACACATGTAGTTTATCCACACACAGAAAGGCCTTGGAATCTCACTACCTCATCTAGCTCTGTCTTTTTTCTTTTTTCTTTTGAAACAAAGTCTCACTATGTATTCCAATCTGGCCTGGGACTCACTATGTAGTAGGAGGTATGCAACAATCAATCATCCTGTCTTAACTCCACAAGTGCTAGGAATGCAGGTGTGAACCACCATGTCTGGAACCAAGGCTACTTTGCCAGTCCCTACCCACCTGTCTGAGAGCTGCCCAACTTTTGCTGCTCGGCCACCTGTTGCTGCTGCTGCTGTTGCTGCTGCTGCTGCTGCTGCTGCTGTTGCTGCCTTCGGTCCTTTAAGGGCTGGCGGAACTGAGCAGCCCCCAAGACAACATTCCGAAGTTTGGCCCAGCGTAGGCGTCCACCCGGAGTACCAGATGGCCATTTGCTTTCCAGCACAGCCTGCCAATCACAGTATCGGCCAGGATGACCTGGTGATGCCTTTACTGCCTGTTCTGAACCCCAGGGACCACCTTTTTCTCCAGACTTGCTGTCTAGGACTGTCTAACCAATGGCTCACCCAGAAACAAAAGCCCCAAAGAGACATTATCAGTACTAATGGAGAAAAGTATATCTAGACCATTCTATTTGTTTAAGTATTTATGTACTTATTTAGGCAGGGTCTCACTATGTAGCCCTGGCTAGCCTGGAACTCACTATGTAGATCAGGCTGGCCTCCTGCTTCTGCCTCCTGAGTGCTGGGATTAAAGTTGTGCATCATCATGCCCAGCTGGCCTCTGTTTATAAACTGAATAGCCTTGAAGAAATTATCTCAATTACTTGACTATTTAGTTTTCTTATCTGAAAAACAGGAGACAGTTTAGCATCATGGTTAAGGGGCTGAATTCTGGATAAAATTTTGCTTATATTTCGACTCCCTAACATGCTTCCTGTGGGACCTGGGGATAGTTATGAATTCTCTATAACCTCAATTCCTGTATTATAGGAAATGGTCATTCTATGCTCTGGGGCACTGTGGAGATAAAATTATTTAAAATGTATAATGAATCTGGAACCATCTGGCATGTTGTAAATAAGAATCAAAGTAGCTAAGTCTGAAAAAACAAAACAAACAAAAACCCTCTGTCTGTGCAAAGGTAACAAAGAAGCATAAAAGATGCCAGTGGCTACAGGACCAGGTAGAACTGTAAGCCTAATCTCCAAGGAATGGGGACAGCAGCAGCTGTCGGAGGACACTCCCCACACAGGCCTGAGTGCAAACTGCCTCTCGCCCCAGTTAAGTACCTTGTTGTAGTAACCGTAGGTGATGGTGTTGGGCACAATGCCTGCCCGTCGCATCTCTAGCATGACTCGCACAGACAGCACAGGCTGCCCATAGTGTGAGCAGAGCTGCATCAGCACCCGGTAACATACCTAGGCCAGGAGAGGCATGGGATGTAGGAGGCTTACTCCAACCTGAATCCCCAAGTCTCAGCAAGCATCCAGTTCTCTCAGGACTCACTGGCTCCCGGCAGTCTCCACTGTTTTCTCAGGCACTTTGTGATTGTTGATGGAGAAGATACTCAACTCTGGGCTGCCCACCCACCTTACCTGGTCTCCACCTATCCCCTCTCACAGTCCCTATAGTTGCACATCCTTGCTGGGATTAGAGATGGGTATGAACACGCAGGTGGTGGATGCCTACCTCATCGGGGAGCACCACCTTGCGGCTCTCCATCTCACGTAACACATGGTAGGCTGTATGTAATGCTCGCACCCGGGAGGGTACAGAACGCACATAGGCAGGCAGGCATAAGAACCACAGTCCATAGCAGTGACCCAGTAGGCACCGGGCCCACAGCTCAGGAACAGTGGCTGACTTCTGTGCCATTCGCTGTGCAACCTTCATCTCCTAGGTGGGGGAAGAAACACACCAAGATAAATGCCTCGGCAGACCTTTTCTTATTTTGATATTCTTCTGAGGTAGAGTCTTGTCACATAGCCTAGGCTGAACTCAAACACTAGATCTTGCCGCAACCTTCTAATTACAGGTCAGTGTGAGAAGCAACACTTTTCCTGAGATAGGGTCTGTGTTCGAAGGAGGCAGGAGGACGGAGTCACCGCCTAAGCCACAACCCTCCAGTAGGGCAAGTAGCCTGGCCCTGGAGCATGTGTGAACACCTTGCAAGATGTAGCCAGCTTCTATGTTCCCAGAATGCTCAGGGATGATGAGGAGGGGGGGGGGGATGGTAAATAGCATGGTAACAGAGGCTGTTTGTACAGCATTTTGTTGTTTGGTTTTTTGAGACGGGGTCTCACTATGTAGCTTTGGCAGTCTTGGAACTCACTCTGTAGATCAGGCTGGCTTCACAGGGCTCCTCCTGCCTCTGCCTCCTGAGTGCTAGGATTAAAGGTTTGTGCCACCAACACCTGGTTGTTCAGTATTTTACTTTTTTCTTTTTAATGTACCGAGATCTCAGAAGCTTTATGGAATAAGCACCATGAGTATCCTTGTTTGACCATGAAGCATTAGGCCTTGTGCCAGGTTCCCCTACAAGGCCCACTGCTGGTTACCTGTTTGGTACGTCGAGGTGCAGGACTGCTGGGGGCACTACGGGATGGGCCTGGCACAGGGAGGGCTCCCTGTTGTTCCTGGGGAGACTCAAATAGCTCAGCCTTTAGCTCTGGAAACCCATCATAGCTGGAGGGACAGAGACCATGGAGGCAGTTAGCACAGGGCTGAGCATGGGCTGTTGGGGCAGGATGACAGGAGACGACCCTCTTACCAGTACTGAGGAGTAGATTCACTGCCTTCCAGTACTGGTGGTTCCTCTGGGGGTGTGATAAAGACAGTGAGCTCACTTCCTGATAGTTCCTCCAGCTCCACTAAGGGTGTTGGCTCAGGCTTCTCCTGCTCTGGGTGGACCTGGACCAGGACAGTAAGAATAAGAGTTAAGACGATAAGCAAGAAACAGAGCCAGGGTGCCCAGAAGATGGCCTCTCCCAGAAACACACAGTCATAGGGAAGGAGTCCTCGAGATCCATCTGGAGGAGCAGAGTCAGGAATGAAAGTAAACGAACTAAGCCAGCCGTATATGGCTGCACAGGCTCTGTCTGATTCCAGCCAACACGGTCACCGCTGACACACACAGTTAATAGTGGCCTGAGGGTAACAGAGACAAGCAGGAGGAACTCAGTGGTCAGTTGGTACACACAGAGGGGACAATGCCCAATACCTTGTCAACACAAGAGTCAAAGAATTCCAGGGCTGCATGGCGGGCAGAGCCAAAAGAGCATTCCTCAATGAACTGTGAGAACATCTGTGTGTGCAGCAGCTGAGAGTACAGCTTGTGGCTTGAGCGCTCCCGGGACTTGAGGAAACCTGAGGGGGTAAGGGTGGGTCAGGAACGGGGTTACCGCGGTTACCATAGCTCTCTGATCACAGCCATCTCCACCCTGCACCCAGCTTTTAGCTCTTGCCATTCAGGATCTATGGCTCTCACAGTGCTCCCATAGAGCACATCAGGATCTATGGCTCTCACAGTGCTCCCAAAGAGCACTTCAGCTCTCCAACACCACAGCTCCATGGAGTCCCTTGCATTTGTCTGTTTATATCTACTGCTGCAGTCTGGGAATTGTCCAAGGGGCACGTCCCTCATCAGAGCTATACTCATGGTTGCTGCTCACTACCAAGATGACTATGTTCATATTATGCTAAGGGATCCCAGACAGTAAGACACACCCACCCATAGACCTGTATTCCCTCCAAAACCAGAAAAGTAGAGGAGGAACAAGCAATCTATTCTACCCAGCCAATGCTCCCTTCACTTTCCCCATGGAGCCCTGCCCCCCCAGCCAGGACCTCCCTCAAAACCTTTTGCAAACCAAAACAGAGCCTCTTTATTTACCCTGAAGGTAGAAAAGGTTGTCAACATCTCGAGATCCCTCAGAGGGGGCCTGGGTGAGAGGGCGAAGGAAGTTCCGGTAGCCTTTGAGCAGACAGGCCATGAAGCGCAGGAAGGCTCCCTGGACTTCCCGTTCCAAGCGAGTCCTTCGGCCACACACTGCCTCATAGTCTGTCAGCAGGAATTCCAGGGAGGCCTCTTCCTCTGGTCCAGTGTAAGCTGGGAAACAATATGTCTGAGAGTCAAGGTTAGCATCTTTGGGGCTTATCGTGACCGGTTTTTCACAAATGTCTCGTCTTCACCACCAGCTTCTGACAGATCTTGTGCCAGGAGTGGCCAAAAATTTACTTTTGGGTACCAGTTTCAAGACTCTCCAGTGATGTGCTCAACCTCCTTGATAAGCTCGGAGATGCTGCCCCCACCCCTGCCCCTAGCTTCATTTTACTCCCACCAAATCCAAACTCAGCCACTTCAGAGGTCTATTGCACCCAGACCCTCCCCTCAAACTGGAGATTTGAGGCCAACAACAGCTTCCAGCCTCCCAAGCCCACCAGCTTCTCACTCTGGTCCAGCTGCTGGTACAGATTTGTCAGTGTGGCCAGCAAAAGCTTGTATGGTCTTCGGGGCAGGGTCCTAGCAGAGAGGGGCTTCTTTTCCTCAGTTCTGAGAGATAATGAAGGGAGAAAGGACACTGGGGCTTCTACCAAAAGCCTAACCCTTTTTGAACCAATAAAACCCCACACATCAACCCTTGGATGTCCATTCTGCTCTAGCCCTCAGATGGTACTTAGCCTCTTACTGGAAGAGCGTGTTGGTATCAAGATCAACACAGATGACGTCAGCAGGTGGGTCATGCAGATCGAAATAACTGGAGTGGATACCCACAATAAAGGGCACAGGGGCACTCAGCACATCCGCCAGCACTAGTGGGCACAGCGGAATGTAGGGGCACTGCCAGTGCAGAGGGAAAATCATCTGAAACATGAAGGAGTGAGAACCAGTGAGCATGGGGCACTGGCCTTGGGGAGGAGGGGCCTACTGAAAGAAGCCTTTGGGCTAATCTTGAAGAAAGATGCTGTGTCTGACAACTATACCCAGGTAGAAAGACTTTTCCTTCCCTATGGAAGGAAAAGGAGGAGAGTCCAGAAAAGACAGCAGTTCTGGAGAAGCAGACTAGATAACATGCCACTCACTGAAACAAGGGCCTCGCAGACGCTGGTGAGCAGATCTGGCCGCAGCGAGTGGACCAGCAGTTTGTGCTCTGTGAGCACAGCCAGCAGCAATGTAATAGCCAGTTCTGGGCCCAGGTTCTGAAGCAGCTGCAAAAAGCTAGCACCACTGCCGGAAGTAAAAGGATAAAGGGTCACAAGAGACTCTTTCCTAGACACTGGACACAGACCACTAGGGCTAGTCTGCAAAGATCTTGACAGCTATATCCATTTGAGCCATACCTCTTAGTATACCCCTTGTTGTCAAAGCCTCCCCCCACACCAGGCCATTTAGGCACTTACCTGAGGGGCAGGGGTGAGGAGACAGGTTGACAGAGGAGCAGGTTGTCATAGGGAGACATCTGGGAGAGGAGCCACAGGTCAGGATGCTCATAGTCAGTCCCTGCCAGCTCCTCTCCTTTCATCCAGCCCAGCCCTAGGCTCACCTCTCACCTGCACTAGGATGCGTGGTCTCTGTGGGGAAGGGAACGGGACGTTGTGAATGAAGTGAGAGATGTGCCTAGGGAGAGAGGAAAGGGGTGAGGCCAGCTCTCCAGTCTGTCCCGTCGTCACTCCGCACAGTCTCATCTCTGCTATCCTCGAGATCCTCACTCCTCCCTGAAGCCCACCTCTTGACATGGAGAATTAGCTTTATACATAGGTCTTATGTGTATTAGAAAAGAGATTACTTTGCCTGAATGGAGGCACATATCTATAACGCAATGAATTCCAAGCCAGCCAGGGCTATATAGTGAGCCCTGCCTCAAAAGTAAGTAAATAAATAAATAGATGAATGAATGAACAAATGAATGAATGAATGAATTGGGCATACACAAGCCTAGCCAAGACCCAGTTAACAAATGCAGGCTAGATTCCAGGCTCTACTAGCCAGAGGTTTAAATGGACAAACTCTATAACCACACACTGCAGTCCTGTCCCCTAGGTACTCAGTGCACCGCCCCCAATTCCATTCTAATGTCTCCCATTTGTCCTCTCTAGTGCCTCATAACTCCCCAGTGTCCGGAGAGCTGTGCTCACGCTTCCAAGGGCAGCCGATGGGGGCCTGAGACGGAGTAGCGGTAAAGGAAGGTGAGGAAGGCTCGGAAGGCTGGGAAGGCAGGCCAGCGGGACAGCACAGCGATGGCTCGCCGGCTACGCACAGCTCGGCCTCCCAATGCCCGGCCCCGGTCCACGGCACTCAGCAGACCCAGTGCCCGTGCCTGCCTCTCTGACAGCCTGGCCCTCGGGAACGCTTCATAGAACTGCAAAGCGGCACCATACACCTGGCAGGGGTAGAGGGATAATCAGATGGGCTCTTCATTACGAGGACCCCTTACTACATCCCACATACCCACCTTATCACCAGCAGCACCCGTGAGCACAAAGGTGGAGAAGACAGGTACTGGGTACTTGGTCTGGGCAGGCCAGCACTCGATAGTGGCCCCCATGGGCAAGCAGAAGACTGGCACTGACTCAGGCAGCGGAAACGCCTCATTGTCTTCCTCTGGGTAGCGGCCCAGCAGCTCTATACCCCAGCAGAATTAAGAGTACATACTAGAGTGAAAGGTCCATTTGATTCCAGGTAAAGAAACTAGAGTATTCCAAAGAAGGGCTAGTGGCAAAGAGAAGTAAGTTCTGGGGTCACTGAAGTTACCAGTCAAGGGGCACCAAAGCAGAATGGAGGGTCAAAGGGTAGGAAGGAAAAAGAAGCCACTCACCTGCCTCATACACCAGTGTGTTGGCCTTGGCCAGGCCCACCTTGTAGCACAGGTACACTGCTGGGCCCCACTGCCCCAGAAATCACAAGAGAGAAGCAGACACATCACTAACAACAGTTTCTGGATTCATCTTCTCTCTTCCACCCTTCAGTTATCTTTTGTCTTCAGAGATGCTCCTAATTCCAGTCCTCCCAGCCAAGCCACTTCTGATCTGGCCTGGTGTCAATAGCCTCAGCCCCCAAATACCATTTGTGCCCCAAGTCCATACCCTTATGCTAGTGGCTCAGGTTTCAGCTCTCAATACCTCAGTACCACTCACCATGCCAGGGTTGAGGTTGCGGGGTAACCGGCAGTAAGTATGAGGAGTGCCCTCACCCTTGCTGGGCAGAACCAGGCAGAGGTCAGTGATGCCTAGGGCATGCAGCCCTGCCCCTTCTGCTGCCCGCCGGCACATGAGGTAGGTGCGGGGGTGCCCAGGGCCTGGAGGGGCCAGGTTGGCTGAGTGGCTATATGGTGTCGTGTCAAGCACTTGGAACCCAGGCTTGGGTCGTTCCTTCCCTTCATATAATACCCTGGCACAGAGTAGAGACATCATGAGGTCAGGATGGAAAAAGAGCTGGATCCTGTCGGATCTGCCTATCTGGTCCCCTAAACCTGCCATGCTCTCTTAACCTTGTCGATCCCTGGTAGTACAGCCCACCATTTCCTACTTTGGTTCATCCTCCAGGATTCTTTCAGTCAGTAACCATCCCTTCAACCCATGCCTTCCATAGCTCTGAAGAAAAAGCATTAAGAACCAACAGACTCTGTTAAGTTCACGTGGGTTATTTCATTTACAATTCTGAACCAGCCAGAGAGGAGTCACGATCCTCGTTTTGCAGATGAAGAAAAGTTTGCTGGCTAGCAAACAGCAGCAAAGGCAGTGAGCCCCTCCTCTTGACCTCTAGCCCATTCTGCTGCCATTCCCATATTCCTCCTCTTGATCCATATCCCTACCTCTTCTTAGCTCATTCAAAGGTCCCTCCCAGCTTCCTCTAGTGCCAGCATGGATAGGGGTACGTACCCCAGCTCAACGAGGGGGGGGCTTGTCACGCCCCCTTCGGTAGCAGATGACTGGTTGAGTTCCACCCAGGAGCCCAGCACTGAGCTCCAAGGGGTGACCACCAGCAGAAGTCTGAATACATGTATAGCCCTGGGGCACCTCCTCGCCCAATGCCCTAGCGATGACTGCCACATCTGTAATAGGTTCAGCTGGCCGGGGAGGGCGCAGGGGGCCAGTAGGTTCTGGAACCCATGTCTCCTCAGGTATAGGTGCTCCGTTTCCTGCAAGCCCAGCCACCACGAAGTAATCCACCAACCGGGGAGGCCGCTCCTCCGCCATGGTCCCTCCCTCATTCACTGCATCTGGAATGGTCAATTGAGGAAGAGATGGAGCAAGAGAGGCTAATGTTCCCATGGCAACCATAGTGGACCCCCACCTTCTTTCCTCTCCCTAGTTCTTCTAAGGAAAGGGTAAATGATCAGCCAATCCTGAACTCTTCCACCTGTGACATCACCAGACTCTCATATCCCACCACAGCTCCTTAGAGACCACTAGGTCCTTCCTTCTTAGTGACATCAGCCCTTTTTTCCAAAGAACCCAAACTCCACTCTACAACACACACCTGAGATATTGCTCACCTATTCCTTTAAAGGCCTGCCTCTCTCTGTCCAATACAGTTACATCTCAGAGAACACAGTATTTTCTGTAATGGCCTGCAGTGACATCATTCACTCTGGCTACCACATCACACCAACTTTTGCTTTGTCAAAGGTCTCTGGTCATCTTGCTCTGGTAGCAACACCACGAGAAGCTTCTGATGCAGCTAATGTTCTTAAAGCGCCCATCCTTTCATTTTTAGAAAACTCCACAGACTTCTGGGAAGACTTGTAAAACCCAAGATTTAGCTTCTGCTCATCAGACTTCAAGTATCCTTTTTTTCTAGCTTAACTTTACCTAATTGGCCAAACAACCAGAGCTTTCCCATCTCCAGGATCCTTAGGTGTCTGTAGTTAGGCACAAAGGGTCTGTAGGAGATAGCTCCCGCCATTCCATGCCCCCGCCACCCAGCCCCAGACAGAATCGGGGCCACAACAGTCTATTAGTTAACTTATCTCACCTGCCTCCATGGCCTGACCCTGGGGAGTGGAAGCCCCAAGAGTCCTGAGGTGCCCCAGGGTGCTGAAGGTGGGAAGAAGCCTGGCGGATGGCTTGCAGGGGGCTAGAGGCCGAGAGAGTGCTTCAGAGGGGAAGGGAGGTTACTTCCTGAACTAGCTGCGAAGGGGAAGGGGAAGCTGTAGCTAGCTCAGCATAAGTCAGCCTATGGGTGTGTGGTATCGCCGGGGGGCTGGGGGGGTAGTACTGTTGAAGGTGCCAGCACAGCATCGGACCAGGACAGACCTCACACTAAAGATCCTGTGCAAGACAGGGAAGCTTCCAATGTCTCCGGGATGCACAGTCTATTTAACCTCCCACTCTTCCTCAGAGAACTAGAGCCAAGCCGGCTGTCTTCTTAACCTGGCCTCTGGACACACATGCCCCAACTCAAGCTAAATTTAGCTTGAGCTTCTCCACATCTGAGAGGTGAAGCCAGGAGTCAGCGTCAGCCTCCTGATTTAACTCCAGGACACAGCTCGCTCTCTCATCCACTGCAGGCCAATAGAAGTTCTGTGCTCCAAGACAGTAGCAGGCAAAAGCCATTAGATGAGACCCTCTATAGGCAAGTGGGTGGGCCCGGATCAACAGGACTTGTGTATCCAGGCCTTCCCTTCTCCAGCCAGTATAGAGTCCTATAGAAAGCAGCCCCTTCTCCCTTGGAGGAAAACAACAGCACTGTAGCCACTTTGGGTCCTAACGCCCACATGCCGAATGATGGGAAGTCGGGGCTAAGGCAGAGGGTGCGCCGAGGGGGAGGTGGCTGAGCAAGAGGCCGGAGGGCCTAGAGAAGCGCGCGCAGGGACTGCCGAGGACGTGACGGCAGCAGCGCCAGCAGCCGCGTGACCCTAGCGGGAGGGAGGGGTGCAGCTCTGGCTTGAGCGCCCGCGGGAGCTCCAGGTTGTAGGATGTCGAGCACAGCTAGCTAGCTCCGGGTTGCGCCCTCCCCTCCACTTTCACTTCCCTGGGAGGGAGGAAGCGGAACCAGATGCGAAGCGCAGAACAGCTGGGGACAGTCCCCGGAGCCGCCCGCCCTCCGCCCGCCCTAACCCGCCCGCCGCCCCGCCTGGTCCAGCCCCTACCTGCCTGCCCTGGGACTCCCCAGCCGGCCCGCTGGCGGGTGGCTCTGAGGGCGGGCTGGCGGGCCGGCGGGCGGCCGGGCTGCTATCCAGCCCCGGACATGGCGCACTCGACTTAGGAGCCGCTCGCGCCGGGGCTGAAGGAAGAAGCAGCAGCCGAGGGCGCCGGGCACAGTGGAAGAAGATCTGGGCGGTCCCAGCGTCCCCGCGCGCTGCGCCACGCGGGGACTGCTGCAACACCGCTAGTTCCAGCCGCGCGGTCCTCCCGACTCCCGCGGTGCTGGGGACCCCAAGCTCTTCAGCGCTCCCTGCTTTCTCCACTCATACTCCCCCCTCCCCCCCCAGCCGCGGGCGCCTCCGCTATTCCGCCCCCCCACACCCGGGCCTGCGGCCGTGACCCTGGCTAGGGCCGGCCCAACACCGTGCCGCCTGCAGCGCGACCCCTGGTGGTTTGGAGGGCCCTCTGCAACCGAGCGGATTCCCACCACCCGGCGGAAAAAGCAAGACACTGACCCCAGATGGCCCCGAAGCCAAAGCCGGTGCTCCGGTCCAGCCCTACCAGCCTACCGTCAGATTTGGCCACTGTGCCACAGAGAAGGCCCTGAAGATCTAGACCTGGGAAACCCAGGTGACTCCCCACTTCCACGTTTAGAACCCACTGGCCAGAGCCAGAAATTCTCAGTTCTTCTTTCGAGAAATGACAAGAACATTGAAAAAGAGGAAGAAAGGCATGAAGCCGAATAATGGAGGAGCAGTACGCCTTTCACCATGCTGGGTTAAGTCTAACAAACCTTCGTGGAACATGGTTGTCTCCCAAGGATCTACTGCGTTTAACTCAAATGGAGCAGTGAAATGGGTGAATCAACATACAATCCTCAGAACATGAAATTGACTAGGCCCTCCAAACTTAAATGACCAAGTAAGCCAGCTAGGCCTGCTTGCTTCTCTTTAGAAGCACCAACACTGGGAATAGCTACCTCCAGGAGAGGTGAGGTTTTTCTAACAAAAACAACTGTGACTTGGGACGATAGTCTTCTCCTTATCCCAGGCCTCAGAAGAGTAACTAGTCTGGCCAGTTAGGGTGCCCCATCCCCTGATGCTGCAGCAGAGCCTTAGACAGACATGAGGGCACATAAGGTGACTTCCTGCTGCCCTCGGTGAAGTCTATAATGGCTCTAGGATATGTCCAGTTTGGGGCCTAAACTCGAGGATGGTGCTCCTGCACAAGCACAGAAGTTCTGAAGGATGGACACACAGCCATAGCTATAGCACTAAGGAAACCGAGGTGCTAGAGGGCACGTATGGCTTCTAGGTGGCCTGGACTATGTAAGAGAAATCCTGCCTCAAAAAAACAAAACACATGCAACACAAAAGGACCTATGGCACCAAACCTTCTGAGGTTCCCAGCCATGTACCAAATAGCCAAGCACACAAAAGGTTTGATAGGATTTTTTATTAACATATAATATATTTAATAAAAAATAATATCCACTCTGGCTCTCTCTTCCATTGCAAGAGGAAGAGAAATAGGGAAGGGCTGGTAATGCCCACCCTTTTCTGGACAAGCCCTCTCCAAAATTCCCCTCTACACCTTTCCAACAGGCTCTGACCTCCAGACAGACGATTTCCAAAGTTACAAGTGCTTTTAGGCCTTCCCTTGAACTCCCCCAAGCCCACCAGATGTACAACATTCAGGGGTCACCTGGCCAAGCCCCTTCCCTTTCCTCAGTTTTAGGATCCTTCATTCATATTAGAAAAAGGATCTGGGGGCAGAGAGTAGTCTCTACTGGCCAGGGGGAAGGGACGAAGAGAGTGACGGCACAGGGTCATGAAGAAGGACGGCAGTGAAGTCCCCTCACTGGAGCCGATCACTACGGAATGAATCCTCCACAGCAGGGTCAGGCAGCAGGGCACAGGGGTCACTCAGCATGGTTAGTCCTTCCAAGCCCAGTGGCTCCATGCGCAGTTCCTCTTCCAGCCCCAGTCCCAGCTCCAACCCAGACGCTGACACCTCAAAGCCAGGTACTCCAGCCAGGGCTGCGGCAATCTCCTTAGAGAAACCCGGGGAAGAGTCGCCTGTGTGTACAAGAGGGGGGTAAGGATCCCAGGCTACATACCTCAAACCCCTCAATCTCCTATTACATCAGTGAAGCTGTCGACTCCTTCTGCCAATCTCCACCAGCACCCACATTCCCTTACCTGTGAGTATGATATTAGGTCCTGAGCCATGGCGGGAACAGTGGGTCAGATTCTGGTGGTTGAGGACATGAGGGTCCTGGGGGCCACTCATTGATCCCTCACTCCCTAAAAATCCAGGACTTTCAGAAAAGGCAGGGGGATCCAGCACCAGGCTGGTTGATGGGCACTCCATGTTGAATTGCTCCAGCTAGGGACACACAGACAGACCTTAAGGAAGTGGGCTTCAGAACAGGGTGTCCTGCCTAGCTCTGCTGATATGTCGTCCCCTTTGCCTAGCAAGCCCCATCCACCCCAGGAAGAGAGGCAAAGACAGAAGGAGGTGATAGCAAGCAGAGCAACAGAAGCGAGCACGGGGCCCGAAGTAAGTGTGGGCACCGTACCTGCTGGGCCAGAGCATGTGCATGCCAGGAAGAGAACGGGTCAAGGCAGGAGTCATCAAAGAGCAAGCTGAGCAGAAACAGAGGGGCAGGAGTAGGGGTCAAACACAGGAAGACAGGAGCCCCAAGCTGGCAGTACTATGTTACCTGGGGGAAAAAGAGGTCCCACCCATATCTCCCAATTCAGTGTACCAGTGACCAATCAGGTACCTGACCCACCCTCAGCCCCTCCCATTTCAGAGCTATGAGTTTGTATACTCACATTCCCCAAGCTGAAGTCATTTATTGGGCGGTGGTAAGGCTGTTGCCCATGTCCACTGGACCCAGGTGAGTACAGTGCCCCATAATGTGGCTGCCTGCCTGGAGGCTGTCCACCTGAGGGCTGCACTAAGCAGGCCTGAGAGGGCAACTGCTGTAGAGACTTTGGGGTGGGTGGATGGGTGGGTATAACTAGACTTGGGGGGCTATACGGGTATGGAGGCAATCGCTGGTCAGTAGGCAGTTTACTGGTATCCAAGGGGACGCCCTGGAAAGGGAAAAAATTTATTCTTTAATGTGATCCCCCAAAAGACCTCTTAGAGTTCACCACCTTTTACTGTCTTCAATACAAATCTAACAATGCTCCAAGCCAGGTGTACTGGTGCACCAGCTGCAACCTCAGCCCTCAGCAGGCAAGCCCCCAAACCAACAATAACCTATGCTTCCATGCACATCTCTGGAGTTGGTGGAAATTACACAAAATGTCTATCAAAATGTAGGTGCTCAGTGAGGCTAACAAAAAGTTAACTCTTAAATCCATTCCATAAGTGATTGTTCCTAAACCCTGGTACCTGACCATCAGTAACTGATTACTTGTGACAGCTCATAAGAGACTGACTGTTAATGCCACAGTGTGGATGATCACTGCTGTTCTGAAGCCCTGAAGGGGCTTCACAGGCCAGTGGGAAGGAGAAGTAGAGGAGATGCGGAGGGCATGTCTTCCCTACAGGAGAAGGTACAGATGGAACATAGAACATACATCCGGGAAACAGCAATAGAGTAGGGCAGAGGGCGGTAGAGAAGAGGAAAGGAAAACGATGAAGGAAAAACGGGAAAGATTTGAAAACTTTAGCACAGAGGCAAGTCTGAACAGAAAAAAGAAAAGAAAGCTGGGCACAGTAGCTCATGCCTGTAATCCAAGCTCTTAGGAGGCAGAAGCAGCAAGGATCAGATGTTCCAGGTCAGCCTCAACTACATACTGAGTTCAAGGCCAGATGAACTACACGAGACACCATTTGGGTAACTTTCATTTTTGTGAACTTCCAGTTCAGGCACCAGGTTTTTCATTTATACAGTGTGAAAGGACTGGGCTCTGTGGGTTCTAGTAAAGAAGGGGAAATAGGAGAGGAATGAGACAGAACAGAAGTGATGGGGGATGAGGCGAACTGGCAAAGGAAGGATAAGAACAAAGAAAGGCCAATGGATAGATAAGCTACACAGGTGCCTGTGCTAGGCACGATGCTAAATACTTAGTGTATGTTACTGTATCCGATGCTCACAAAACCATCCTTGTTTTCTACATGAGACTGCTGAGGCTCAGAGAAGTTTAGTAACTTGTGAACGAAGACAAGTATCAAGAGGCAGACCTATGATGTGAAACCAAAAGGTTTAATGGCAGAGCTTGTACTCTTAAGCAAAGAGGAGAAAGAGAGAAACAAGATGGGTTGGGACAGGACAGAGGAATGGAAGGGAATGGATGAGACGGGGGCAGGCACAGGAAGGAGAAGGGAAACACACGTAGGGAAGGTGACCACGCATACCTGAGTGATGGAAGACAAGGTGGGTGACATTGTTGGCGAAAACTGTTTGGACAGCTGCTGTTGGGACCTTCTGGCGTCGGCTGGGCCCGCGGGCAAGCTCAGGGGGCTGAGGGGCACACGACGATGGCAGGGAGAGGCCCCAGGAGTAGAAGCTGGGTAAGGAGGGGCGCTCAGGACAGGAGATGAAGTGGATGAAGAGGAAGAGGAGGAGGAAAGGGCTGGGGCACTAAGTGACGGGTGGCCCAGGGAGGTGGTGGGCAGTGCATGGTGGGCCAAGGAGGAGGCAGGCAGTGATGGGTGACTATGGGAGCCCTGGAGCTGGGGTTGAGGACTGCTTAGGGAAGCCTGGAGGTTGGGATTGCTTAGGGAGGACTGCAGGGATGGGTGGCTAAGAGGTGAGTGAAGTCCTGCAGACACAGACAAAAAACCAGAGATGCCAACATTACTGATGGGAACTCAGCCCCTTTCTGACCAGAATGGGTAGCAGTGACCAGACTATGGCAACACAAGGTCCTCCCTACTCTGTCCCTGACCATGAGATCGTCGGTACTACCCAGTTGGGGGTCATTGTCCATCTTTTTTCTAGGAAAAGCTACACCTACCCGTTCTTGCTTGGAGAGAATTACAATGAGGAGATATGATGTGAGGGTTGGTGGACAGTCACAGGATCCCAGATCAAGCCTCTGTCCCCTTCACCCTTCTAGCCAAGCAACACCTTGTGGTCACATGGCCAGGACAAGGTAGCCACTCACCTGGTATATCATAGCTGGGGCCCAAGCCCAGACCTCCACTGATGCCCAAATGGGTCATAGTGTGGGTCAAATTGGTGGTACTGTTGCCCCCACTCAGGCTGGGATAGACTGTCTCCTCAGGGTCCAGGGGCGTGGGCAGTGGAGGGGGGAAGTGTAGGTTGGTGAGGTCAGGTAGGGAGCCCCCTGTGTTCATGGCAGGGGGGAGGACAGGCACATTAGCAGGCTGGTCAGGAGATGGGAAGATGCTAGGGAGGACAGAAGAAGAAAGACAGGTAAAGAGAAGGTGGTCAGAGAAGGGCGGAAATCAGTCTCTCGTATCTCTTTCCTTCCTTCCCTCCATCTCAGTCCAGCTTTACAGCGCTACTTACTTGATTCCAGGGACTTCACAGGATCGAGGTCGAGAGGAAGATGAGGACAGCTGAGAAGAGAAGGAAGAAATGAGGACAGATCTCAGTGGGAGCCCCGGAAGGGCTGTCCCAGGGAAGAGGAGAGCGGAGGGAGAGTGGAGGACACCCGGTGGCCCTCACTACCTTCTTAGCATCCCAAGGTTTCAGCAGATGCCTGTCATCTACCAAGGTCTCCTCAATAGCAGGGACTGGAAAGAGAAAGAAAGACTGGTAATGGGAAAGCTGGAGAAGGATCCAGGAAGGCAGGACCACAGAAGCCAAGAGGGAGGACTGTTCCCTGACCCCATACAAAGTCCCAGACATTGTAAAGAACACACACCTTTAGCACCCATCTCACCATCCAGAAAACCTGCATGGGATGCAACAGGGGCGGCTGCAGTGCCTACTTATTTGTCTGCTTCAGTAAAGAGCTCCACAGTTACTCCTGGGACCACCTACCTCCTCGGCGGCTGGGCAGGACACTGGGAGGTGTGGGGCCTGGATAAGTGTCTTGGGGGTTAGGGTTCATCACACTTGTGTGAAGAGCAGAGTCAGAGCTTGTCCTGTTGGAGGAGCAGAAATGAGTAGCAGTCATAGTCTTTAGGTACCAAGACACTGCCCAGCAGTGGGTACTCAAACTGGTCTAGAATAGGGGATGAAGTAGAGTAGCACCCCCAGAAAGTACAGGAAAGAGATGTAGACTAAAGAAGTCAAGGACCATCACCTGTTAAGTGCAGATGGCAGTCTAAACAACTGCCCCTTCTCAGCTGGGAGGTTGCCCCAGGGCATCATCCTAGGATAGAAACGTTATGAGGAGGAAGAAGGCACTGGCAATGGGGGTGGGAAAATGTACAGCAGCTAGGGTGGATATGAAAAGGCCTTGGTACTTAGTATTATGCCTTTCTGGCTCTTCTGATGCCCTTGATCCATGAGCCCCCCCACCCCTGCTCAAGCTAAGTGGTCTGGATACAGAAACTCCTCTCTGCCAAGACGAGCTGAGTGGAAATGCTGAAGCCTAGCAAGGTTTCTGGACACAAATATTGGAGCTGAGACGGAGAAAGGAGGGGCTCAAAGATCTGACAGGGTTACAGCATTGCATCTGGCATCCACTACTATGAAAAGAGGAGCCATTTTCACCTGCCACCCTGCCACTCTCCCCCCCCCCCCCCCAACACACACCCCAGCTTGGCTACGATTCCATTGGTTCTGCTAGCTGGATTAGGAGGCTTGGCCACTCATGTCAACATGGCCAAGACTGGACTCTGACCACCTACCCTGCTGCCCCACCCTCCCAGCTTGGCCCTTACAGGAGGAGGTACTTTTGATACCTTAGCCTAGTGCTACCTGGCCCACCTCAGCCTCTCTAGAACATGTCAGAGACTGAATGGGTGAGAAATTCTACCTGCTCTGGACTCACCTTCGCCAGCCAGACTCTGGGGGAGGAGATAAGTAGGCAGGACTATAGGGAGAACTGTCAATGTAAATAGCTGTAGTTAAGGAGCAAAGTAGAGAGATGAGAGAATAAAAGAGACAGTGTGCAGTAACCCACACAAAGGGGCTCAATCATGGCTGGAATCCCAACATAGTGAGACGCGCTCACATGGCGCGCTCTCTCTCTCTCTCTCTCTCACTCACTCACTCACACACACACACACCATACAAGCACAGAACTGAAGGAAAGAAGAGAAACCAGGGTTATATCTCAGTGAAGGCCACCTAATTTGTTAGGCCCTAGGACCACAAAATTAAACAAACAACAAAACGGAATAAAAACTATACATGGTGGTCTACACTAGTAATCCCGGTACTTAGGAGGCTGTGCCAATGAGATCACCAAAAGTTTGAACCCTACCTGATTTATCTGCCAAGTTAAGTTTCAGAAAATCCCAGGCTGCAGGATGAAACCATCTCAAACCAAAACCAAAGCCATCCAAACAAACAAAAAAGAAAACCAGGCCTGGCACACCCCTTTAATCTTAGCACTCAGGAAGCAGAGGCAGGAGGATAGCTACCTGGTCTACATAGGCCAGCCTGGTCTACATAACAAGCTCCAGGACAACCAGGACTACATAAAGAAATGCTCAAAAAGTCAAATTAAATAAGGAAAAAAATCAGGCCAAGCTTAGTAGAGCCAGAACAACCTAAGCAAATGCCTAAGTAGGGTTAGGGAGACAAATATGGTACAGTCTCTAGGAATGAAAGTTCACAACAGAATGAGAGGACTGAATCTCCTTCCCAGGTAACAGGGAGCCCTGCTTTAAAATCAAGTGAGCAGAAGCAAGGCCAGCCAGGACCAGCACTAAGGAGAGCACAGCCACAGAAACACCAGCTGTCCATCACAAGAGTCTGCTGACCAACAGGTTGTGGTCATTTTTCACAACCAGGTAAAAGAACTGGAGAAAGATGAACCCAAGCACATAAAGGAGAAAGCCCCTTCCCTCCGTGAGTCTCTGAAGAGCCCCTTCCTATTGTTCCTTTGCCCTTAAATCACTCTTGAAGGATATGTGGCGTGGGTATCGGCGGAGTGGGGACACCATTCTGCGGGGATCTCGTTGTACCCGTTCCACCAACCCATGGTGCCGAGTGCTCCGAGATGAATCCAAAGGTGAATGAAGGGGGCTCTGCCAAAGGACAGGAGGATCAGTGGGGGAGTAGCCTGAGAGCCCACACTCCTTGGCTGGTGTCCACTCACCTGGAACTCAGCCAGGCCACAGCCAATCTGGTTAACATTGGGCAGAGAACCACCATAATGGGAGCTCCTTGTATAAGCCAGTCGCAGTTTTTGGGCCTGTAACTGAGATAAAAGAGACAAGTGGGTATGTCAAGGCAGGTTGTAAGTACCTTGCCCCTTGGCCATCTCTGCCACCAGAATACACCACTGCCAGTACAAAGGCAGTGATGGGGAAAAGCAAGACCTGGTACACACAACCCCAACCTACCCCAGCCCTTCTGCAGTTTCCTAATCAATGAGCTCCCTACTACCTGAAAAACCCTGCTGGGCAAGGCCTGTCTCTGTCTCTTGGTATCCCCACTGAGGCAAGTCACAGATGGTGACCTATTAGGCACCTTCTGCCTTCGTTTCCAGATGTGTCCAAGATTAATTAGAAGAGGGGAAGAAGACAGTAATTGATGACAAAGACTCATTATTGCCCGTTTATTTCCTTCACACTCTGAAGACTGTATCTGCTTCACTTCTAGCTTTAGAATAAAGCTGCACAGAGGCTGTACATCCCAAACTATAAAGCCCAAAAAGTGATGGTGACAGTTCTGCTAAAAAGAGAGGTAGGCAAACCAAGTATTCTTCCACCGGGTGCTAAGATGACTGAGTCAGAAGAGGAGGGGGCACGCACAGTATTCCACCTCGGGCAGGGCCATCTCCTGACAGTTCATAGAGATGTCTGCTAAGGAAGTGAGACAAAATAACCCTCAGCTGGCCATATTTTTAGGCTCTCTATATCACATGTATCTCCATATGAGAGATAAGTAGCTACTTCCAAGGCTCAGACACTGCCCGAAGCCAAATAAATAGAGCTGGACTAGGGCTGGAAAGGAGAGTAATCAAGGAAGGGCAAATTCTGTTACACTGTAACACAGAACTGATCAGAACTAGTCCTCTACTCCAGATCAGTTCAGTGATACCAGTGGGTGATGCTGACCTCTGGGCTTAATGAATAACAGACCCTCCAAGTTATCAGGGGTATATGGCACCATGGCTGTCTCTGCCTCTAGCACACCCTCACAATTAGCCAGATAGCAAAGTAAGCCTTTCACTCAAGATCCTTGCATTTCTAGGCTCTGGCCATGTATGTTCACTATATTTTGCCATGCAGCAGAGAAGCTAATCAGCAAAAGAAAGGTAGGTAGAAAAGTGCTACCAAAGCACCACAAAGATAGAAGCCCCAGCTTTTCGTTCCCCACTTGCACACTAGCTCTGGTCCAGAGTACAGAGCCTCAAGCTCTCCACTGGAAATAAACCTCTCTCCCATCTTCTTGACTCTACCCTCCCCCAACAATAATCAAAAGCTCTTAAAGGGAGCAGTCAATAGTTCATAAGCCCATGGTGGTTAAGAGTAGGTTATACAAACACACACACACCATTTATTTGCCTCACCATTTATTTTTCTTGAACTCTCACAAACTAGAACATGTGATCTAGAAAATCAAAGGGGAAACACACACAGGACTCAAAGAATAGAGGGAGATACATATATAAATACAATCAGTCAGTCATATGTAGAACTAAAGAGCTTTGAAATACGGGATGTACGCTCCATCATCTCCCCTTAGATTCCTTCCAGCTCTTTATCATGAAAGATACTGCAATATCCCTCACCTGCTGTTTTAAAAATAATTGTGTCCCTAAATTGGGGCTGCTTACCTGAAAACTTTTGAGTGTTCACCCCAATTCCCTCACAATCTGCCCTGGGAAGCAAGAAACCAAGGCAGGGGTTGGTAGTGTGCTTCCAAAAACAACTTGTCAGAGGCCTGAAAATTCTTTGTGGAACTTCCTAGGAATAAATATTTCCCACACATACAGGACTCTAGAAAGTATTCCAGACACTGACCCACAGGTAGTACCACCTCCCTAGAGAGTTTAGCACAGCCTCAGTCAAAGGATAGGTGATCCTTTAACCCAATTTGGCGATTCAAAGCTCTATCTTTCCTCCCAGGCACCCAGAGCCATACACCAAGAACCATACTGTGAGCAATGGTCTTCACCTTGACTCAAGTCAGGAAACCACACGAAATATTTGAAAAAGGAAGCAAAGAGACGGGACACAGGAGGGGACTTCCTGTCCCAATATACCCAGCACAGCCCAATCAAACCACTGGAGGGGCCCTTTCCCCTAGGAACCTAATGTTCCACTCGAGCACAGACACTAGTTTGGTGATCATAAACTCAGAAAGGGTCATATTAGGGACAAGCAAACTATGCTCCCAACACATAATCCAAGATTGAGGATGCTTCAGTGGCGCACCTGAAAGGACTCGGCCAGGGATAGACAAGGGCCATTTCCCGGGCGATGGACTTCAGTGGCCCATCTCCTCCCGCAACCCCGGCTTCATTCGTAAATAACTCCAATCCAGTCTTTACTACTCCCCCAACTTCTCCAGTGTGTTCACCTCTTCCCGGCAAAATTCATCTAACTGACCCTGGGCCCTCACCCCATACCACCCAGACGGCGGCACCCGCTGTCCCAGCAGTGTTCCGCCTCCTGCCCTGCGGCTCCCGCCCCCGCCCCGCCCCCGCCTCTCCGCGACCGCTCCTCAATGATCAGGGCTCCCAGGCATGACCCCTTACCCGTGTGGAGCCGATGTCCATCATCACCTCCTCGAAGGCCGCCGTCTCCTCGGCCTGACGCTGCTTCTGCAGCGCGATCTTCTCACTAAACTTGCGTGGATTGGACGCCGAGCCTGTGGCGGAACCCGGCCCGTTCGCCCCTGACGTCGCCATCTTATCCCCGCGTCCCTCCCCGCCACCTTCCCAGGTCCAGCCACGGCCTCTGCCGCGGGCCCGGCCCGGCTCCTTCAGCCTTAGCAGCCGCTGCCGCCGCCTCCGCGAGCCCGGCGGCTCGGCCCCAGCCTAGTCCTGACTCGGGACGTACCGCCTGCTGGGACTTGTAGTTTGTTTACGGGCTTCCTCTACGACCTCAGCCACGCAGTGAGGGCAGGAAGTGGACTCCACTTCCCAGCAGTCCTGTGAGCCCTGGGAGGCCGGCACGCACACTACCCCTCACCTACTCCCGGCATGCAGCAAGCTGGGAAAGGTAGTTCTACAACAATCCTGAGACTACGAACGGGAAGGGGAGAGGGATTCACCAAGGAAGCCGAAGAAAACCGAGGAAGGGAAGGGGTGGAGACAGAAAGGGAAGAAGGAAGAGACAAAAGAGAAATTTGGTCATCCTCAGGAAAGGTGAGAAGTGGGGCGAGTGAAAACAAGGATCTTAAATCAAATCAACTGTATGCATCTGAGATTTATAAACTCTCCGACTGGCCACACACACACACACACACACACACACACAGAGAGACAGAGACAGTGACAGAGACACACACACACACACACACACACACACGGAATCAGATACCATAGAGGTGTATAGAAACATCTTTTATTTGGGTAACATGTCCCAGAACAGGTCAGTTAGTAAAATAGATTCTACAGAGTACAGCCCTATGCACAGCCCTCCCTCCCCCAAAAATAATCCTGGTGGAGAGGAATCTGTCTCCCCCCACCCTGGACTCCTCAGATATAAAGTTTTGGCAGGTAATTGTTATTATCTAGGTATGGACCACCATGTCCACTTTCTGTAGTGGCTGGTGTCAGTACCTACTTTTCTTTCACTCCAGACCAGTTCAGCAAACATTTCTGCCCCACCCTAAATTGTGGGGACTAAATAAAAAGCAAATAGGTCTCCTCCACTGAGGTGCTGGGTAGGACCCAGCACCTCATCACTGTGCTTTCAGAAAAGGGGCAGGTGAGCAACAAATGGTGCTGCACACCTTTAATCCCAGTGCTCAGGAGACAGGCAGGCAGAGCTCTGAGTTTGAGGCCAGGATAACCAGGGCTATATAGAGAAACCCTGTGGTAGTAAAAAAAAAGCAAACAAAAACCCTAAAGGGTGAGTGGGTATTTGGCACTTTAAAAATAGACTAGTGAGCTAGGCAGTGGTGGCACAGCACCCCTTTAATCCCAGCGTTAGGGAGGCAGAGGCAGGAGGATCTCTGTAAACGCAAGCCCAGCCTGGTCTACAGAGTGAGTTCCAGGGCAGCCAAGGATACACAGAGAAACCCAAAAAAGTGAGGACAGGAGAGGCCAGATAAATTACGAAAACTGGCAAAGAGAGACCATTTGGCACTAGTCCCTTGGTGGAAGACAAGAGAGAAATATAAGAATAGGAGGCAAGAAAGTAGGAGGAAGCACTTCAATCAGCAGAGTGGTGAAATGGGCTAGAATCAAGGGGGTGCTGGCTTTGACTTATAGCCTCTGCATCTTTATGCCAAAGCAGCTGGATGCCTAACTCAGTTCTTCTGTCAGCTTGTCTCTTAGATGTAGTGCATGACCTCTGACTGTAGCAGTCTGCCTCCTTCTAATGCCCCCTGGTCATGTCTGTAGTAACTTGGCTATCTCTTATTCTTTGGGTCTGGGGCTAGCCTCTTCTCTGTCCACTTCCATCTCATTATCAGAGTCCAAACGTCCCATCCCTATCTCTTAGAGAACTCTTTGGCCCTCACTGCTTCCTTTCTCCATTCCTTCCTATTTCCCACAAATTGAGAAGGGCAGGGAGGACAGGGGCACCTGATAGTCAACTTCCCCTGCCTTTTCTCTTGAAGCACCTTAGATTTGGACAAAGAGCAGGCCAGTGAGCAGGGCAAAGCCTGCTAGGAGCAGAATGACCTTGAGGATCCTCTGCTCAGAAGTGGCCAGCTCCTGGGGTAGGATTTCCAGGAAGGTGATATAGAGGAAAGTACCAGCCGCCATGCCCTCCAGAACAGATTGAGCCAGCTGGTGCAGAGGCCCTGCTGACTCTGCCAGAGCTGCACCCAGCCCGATGCCCAGAGGTGTCATACACGAGAAGAGGATGCCACAGCCAGCCACCACCTGCACCCGTAGGTGGCTCTGCAGCAGTCGCAGGGACAGGCTGACTGCCAGGATACCCTTGTGGAGCAGCAAAGCTAGGCATAACTCCACTGCCCGAGCCCTGTCTCGCTGCAATCCTACTGCCAGGCCCTCAAATACTGAGTGCAAGGCTAAGGAGAAGACCAGCACACAGGCACGCAGGGCTGAGGGAGCTGCTGGGGTTCCGCCGGCCTGGGGGATCCCTGGTCCATCATGCCAGTGTTGAGGCCCACCATTCACTGTGCCCAGTAGAGCCCGTGTCTCTTCCGGATGTGGTGGACTGGACTGCTCCTTGTAAGCCAGTGTGATCTGCTCCATCACCAAGACCAGGAAGAAACCCATGGCCAGGATGAACTCTTGTAAGGGGAACTGAAGCTGTGAACAGAGGTGGCAACAAGAGTTCAGGAAACAAGACAAGGGGGGAGAAACCAGATACAAAGCCTGGTAGAGGCCCTGTTACACACATTTGAAGTCCCACAGAGACAGGCTCCCTGTTGTCATATAATGATGACGTCCATTGGTGACACAACAACAGAGCAACACTTAATGGAACAGATCTGGTATCACAAAGTGTTACATGCAGACCAACTTTGGCACTAATAACATTTTGGGATAAATATCACTGTCATTACAGTCATACATACTGGAAGTAAGCATCGTCTCTGGCTTCTACCCATCAGATGTCAATCACAAACACAACATCACCACTACTGGCACTAAGCTGTGACCACCAAGAATGTCTCCACACATTACCCAGTCAGTGCCTCCTAAGGGTCAAAACTTCCCCTGGCTGAGTCATGGATGTACATGCGCACAGTGTTACATGTAAGCATACAAACAAAGGAGCACATCTGGGCCTGCCTTCCCAAATGTTCACATGCAAAGCTACATGTCACAGGGACATTCACAGTCATATGGAGACATAGCTCACTCAGTCACAGATACATAGAGGTCAGTACCCATTACTACTTCCTCAGTCACAGAGGAAAAAAGATGACTTTGCTGAACAACTGTTTCAGGTTTTCCTATACTGAGTTTTTCAGAATGTTTCTGTTTGGGAGGCAGGCAGGGGGTTGAGACAGTCTCACTATGAAGCCCAGACTGGCCAAGAAAAATGCTACATCGCCTAAGCTGGCCTCAGTGGTCATCCTGCCTCAGTCTTGCAAGTGCTGGGACTGCACCACTTCCAGCTTTGTAACAGATCCCCCGGCCTTGGACCCCATAGCCCACTTTCTCGAGATCATCTGGCCCCTGGGAATTGCTTCCTACCCGCCCAGATCTGCAGCGATCTGTCTCTAGCATGATGGTGAACATCCGTAACTCATGAAATTGAAGAGGCAGAACCAAGCACTTGAGAGCAGTCTACATTACACAGCTAGACCCTACTGGAAAAAGGGCCTCACTCGTGTTCATGGAGGCGACCCAAATTAAACTCACGGAGTCAAGTATGTTCTCTTGGATGATCGATGATCATTGGAAAGGATGATCGATGGGAGGAGAACAAGAAGTCATAATAAGACTGAATATAGTTAGTATACTTTATGTGTGTATGAAAATGTAATAATAAAGCCCATTACTATGTCTATTATTTACAAATAAAAAAAAAATAAGGAAAGAAAGAGAATGCTGGGTGAGGTAGCACTAACCTGTGATTCAGGATCTGGGAGGCAGAGGCAAGAAGACCACTGCAAGTCTGAGGCAGGTCTATAAAACAAGTGCCAGGCCTACACAGTGAGAACCTGTCTCAAAGAAGACAAGGAGAAAAAGAGGAGGGGAGGAGAGAGAGAAGGACAGACGGACAAACAGAAAAACGTATGAAATGTGATTCTTGGAACATTGTTAACTTCCTGGGAACTGCAACCCAGAGTAGTTCACACACCTGATAAGGCTCCTCACACTTCCTTAAGGAGTACAGAGAGGTCACACAGCATCCAGTATCAGGGAAAGAATGCACAGAAAGAATATCCTGCTGCTGAAATCCATAACTCACAGGCTCACATACTAAGGCCTTCCACAGCCACAAGGTGACCCCTGAAGAGATCTGTATATCCATGTTTTTCTTTTTGGTTTTTCCAGACAGGGTTTCTCTGTGTAATCCTGGCTGTCCTAGACCTTGCTGGCTTCCAATTCACAGGTGGTATGCCACCACCACCCAGGTTATAGCTATGTTTTCTATTAGCTATTCCACAATCTACTCTTGGTCACATGTTGAGGTCAGTGCTTACCGTCACATGCAGGGCCTCCAAGGCCTCATTGATGGCAGCCAGATAGTCAGGCAGCAAGTCCAGAAGACAGGTAGCCAGAAAGACTCCTCCTGCGAAGCAGCTTACTAGGCTTAGGGCTTTCTGGCCTGAGGCTAAACAAGAGTGAGATACAAAAGGGGTTATAACCAAATGAAACCCTTCCCTCTACTTACTCCAACAGAGGCCATGGCCACTCCTGCCTTCCCCTGCTCCTTAGTCACCTAGCCCAGCCTCCAGAGCACAAGACACTCACCTGAAGCTTCATGGTTAGCACCTGACCTTCGAAGCACACAGACAGGTACCAGGCTGCAGATGAGTGTCAGCAGCAGCAGCAGCACCAGGGCCCCTAGCTTCACCTCTAGTCCCACTGGCACGGAGGGCTCCGATGCGATTGCTTCTGGGCGCCACACCAGGAGCTCTGGCTCCCCCCAGGGCCCCATGGTTGTTGTGATAACTCAGTGACTCTTCAACCTATACAGAGAAGACTAGCATGGGTGGGAATGGTCACACAGGAAAGAAGGGGTCAAGGAAAGGGGGAAGACTGGTCAGCAGAATGTACTTCCCTCAGCCCAGCCACTTTCTGGCCTTTCCCAGCTGAAGTGACTCATCCACTCCAACACCAGGATTCATTTCCTCCTTCGAATTTCTCTCTCCCCAAGTTCAGCGAGCCATCAAGGAGGAAACTGAGGCACCAGAAGGCCAATATAGATATCACATTACTCTTTCACCTGGAGCACGCAGAAAATTAGGGACAGACTCCAGATAGGTCCTGGAACTGGAGCTGGGGTTCCCTAAGGAAGGCAGACCACACTCTCTCTCTCTTTCAGTCTACTAAGTGCATGTAGCAAAGGGAGGTTGGAGCTGAAGAGAAGTCCGAGATGGTTTCACCGATGATCTGAAACGGGGCGAACTTCGTTGCTGTATGACTCTCTTAACTACCCACTCCCCAGGGCCATTTCTTGGAAATAACAGGTAGTCTCGGCATATAGCCAAAGAAGAGGGGCTTGGGACGAGCTTAGACCGAGCTAAGCTTGAGGGCGGCGTCTGGAAGTCTCGGAAACCAGGTCGGAGGCCGCCAGCGTCGCAGGAAGCAGAAGAATGTTTTTAAAACGGAGACCCCAGCTCCTAGCCTGGGAGGCCTCAGAAGCTGCCTTTGACCCTGCGCCCAGCGAGGCCTCACTCACCTCCCGAGGGTCTCACTCCATTGCTGTCGTTCGGTTCCGGCCTCGCGTCGGGAATTCCCACCCCCTCCCCACCCCTCTCCCCTCCCCCCGCCGCCTCCGCGTACCCGCACGCGGCTGCCAATGACTGAGCCCAGTGGGAGGAGCCTAGCCTAGAGTGACGCGCGTTACGAGCAATTAGAATCTAAAAACAGGAGAAGGCTGGGCTGGCGGCGAGCTGAGACGGAGCCAGAACCGGGAGGGGACAAGCGGGAAGACCCAAGGGCGGTGGGCCCCCTGTGCTGCCATGGACGAGCTGGCCGCTGAGGCCGGCCAGTCAGAAAGACTTTGATAGAAGTGGGAGCTAGGAACTCAGCGAGCAAAGCCGGTTCCCTATCCTTACTCCAAGTATTTCTCCCTACATCTCTCAGGATATCTATCTGGCCTTGGCCCTAGACTCTTACAGCTCAGGCACTTTTAGTGCCTAACTGGGCCAAAGGGTAATCATTCCCTTTTTGGGACAAATTTCCTTGCCTGGCTTGCCTAGTTAGCCCCCACAAAAAATGAAGATGAGAGGCTGTGGTAGCTCACACCTTTACTCCCAGCGCTCTGGAGGCAGAGACAGGTGGATCTCAAGGCCAGCTTGGTCTACAGAGTGAGTTCGAGGACAGCCAGGGCTACACGGAGAAACCCTGTCTCAGGGGAAAAAAAAAAAACAGAATTAGGAAAGAATGAATGCATGACATAAAAGTGATCCTTTCTAAAAATTAATTTAGAATTAAATAAAACGATTTTTTCCTAGACTCCTGTGGCTCATTTGATTTCTAAACATGCGTGAAAGTAATCTCAGCACTTGGGAGGCTGAGGCAGGATTGCCCTGAGCCACATGTGGTGGTTTTGGCAGAATCAGGAAAGGCAAATCCAGTATCTACTCCAGTAAGAACAAAACGTTGTCCTTTCCATGAAGAAAGTGTCCAATGCAGTCAACCTGCCACCAGGTTGCTGGCTGGTCACCTCGAGGAATGGTGCCATATCTAGGGCTCAGTGTTGGTCTCTGCTGTTGGCAGAGCTGGCATTCAGCAGCAGCTGTAGCCAGCTCACTGCCTATTTATTTCTTTTTTGCCTTAGATCTCACACTTAAAAGTTCACAGTGGCCTGTGATCACTGTGTAGCCAAACTGTCCTGGACTCAGGGCAATCCTGCCACAGCCTCCCAAGTGCTGAGATTACTAGCGCATGTGTTCCCATTTGGGTTCACTGATGTACTTTTCTCTTTAGATCTTCACTGCTTGCTCGGCCTGGATTCTCCTGATCTCACAACCCAGTGTTCTCAGAATCCCCTACTGAGTCAGTGATGAGACGGCTCAGCTGTTAAAAGTGTTGCCATTAAGCTTGAGTGTTCCCATTGAATTGGGTGACCCCCACCCCCAATCCATAAGGTAGAAAGAAAGATCCAACTCCCACGAGTTATTCTCTGGCTTCCAAATATGTGTCCAGTAGCACCAAACGCACACAAAAATAAAGATAACATTTGCTGAGTTCGAGGATCTTTATGCGTTCAAGGCCAGCTTTGGCTCAACAATTAGGAGCAAACAGTGCTCTTTGCAGCACTTTGCCCAGGACCAGCACACATGTCAGGCAGCTCATAACTGCTTATAACTTTAGTTCCATGGGGACCAAATAAATCTGGCTTCTTCCTGACTGAATACATCCCCACACATAAAATACACATACTTTAAAATAAAATCAATCTTTTAAAAGTTGAGTAGGGGGCTGGAGAGAGACCAGTTAAATGTTTAATAGCATTTACAGTTCTAGAGAACACGAGTTTGATTCTCAATGATCAAATTGGTCTATAACTCCTGTTTCAGGGGACTTAACACATTTGGTCTCTGCAGGCGTCTGCATTCAGGTGCACACACTCACATACAGACATAAATATCTAAACATAATGAAACTATTTAAAATTAGTTTAATTAATTTTATTCTATGTGCATGGATGTTTTGCCTACATAGATGTCTCTGCAGGATGTGCATGCAATGCCTGCAATCATCAGATCCCCTAAAACTGGATTTATAGACAGTTGTGAGCTGCCATTTGGGTGCTGGGAATTGAACTCAGGACCTCAGGAAGAGCAATCAGTTCTCTTAACCACTGAGCCATCTCTCCAACTCCAAATTGTATTTTAAAAGTTAAATAAAAATTGTGTTTGTGGTATATAACAAGATACCTTGAAATGTATGGTATGTGTATATCTACACATTGCAAAATGGCTAGTTCAAGCTAATCAACCTATCTATTACCTTACATATTACTTTAAAATGAGAAAAGTTAAAACACATTCTGAGCAATTGGGTTTTTTTTTATTTTTTAAAGATTTATTTTATTTATATGAGTACACTGTAGCTGTCTTCAGACACACCAGAAGAGGACATCAGATGCCATTACAGATGGTTGTAAGCCACCATGTGGTTGCAGGGAATTGAACTCAGGACCTCTGGAAGAGCAGTCAGTGCTCTTAACTGCTGAGCCATCTCTCCAGCCCCTAAGCAAATGGTTTTAAGTAGATCAAATATAGATTGATTAGAAAGTTGGGCAGAATTCTTGATAGTAGGAGGTGCTCTGAGGGGAGAATATCCACTCAGTGATTTTTGAACCATAAACTACATCCATCATTTTTGACTCTCATCTCCATGTTAAACAACAGAGCTGTTGAACCTGACCCTCGTCTGACATGAGACTAAGGAAGCTGTTTTTCCCTCTGCAAAACTTGATCCTTCAGGGGAAAGAGGGATGTTAAGTGAGATGAAGACAGAAGTTTCTTCCAGTCCTAGCGGGAACAGAAGCCCGATTCTGTTTCCACTGAAGCATCTGTGCGGGTAGCAGCCTGTTGTGAGGCCTCTTTAGTGCATTTAACCACCTTTCTTTTTTTTCTCTTTCTTACTTTCTTTTCTTTATCTCCCCCCCCCCAAAAAAACAAACAAAAACAAAAAACAGGGTTTCTCTGAGTAGTCCTGGCTGTCCTGGAACTCTCTCTGTCTTGAAAAAACCAAACCAAACCAAACAAACACACACACACAAAAAAAAAACCCCCAAAAGCTAACTTGTCCTATCTGGATTGCTATGAGACCAATATGAGAAAGTGGAAATGCTTATATATGTAATAGTTGCTCAGCTGTCAACACATGCTAGCTCCCTTCCAGTTTGTACCAGTGGCTTAGTCAAATGTTCGTAAGGGAAACTAGCACACATGTGAATTCTGGATGCACCTCCCACATCTTTCTGCACTAGGAGGAAGGTACACAGGACTCATACTTACGCTAATAAATTTTCGCTGTTTTTCTTGAAGTGCATAACTCATCAGACACTAGCTCAAGGAAAAACAAACCCTGAATTTTGGAATTACTATTTTCTCGTCATGAGCATCTGACTCCTTATCATTAAAACTGGCAAAATACTATCTACTCTATGAGCCTTAGAGCTGTTGTACATCACAAGACAGAACAATGCTGATGAAAACAATTTTTTCAAACAGGTGTTGTAACTCCTTACAGTCCAGCATTCGGGAGCCTGAAGCAGGAGAATTTCCAAAATGAAGCCAGTCCAAAATGAAGAGTAAAATCTTGTCTCAAAAGAACTAAATAAACAAATAGAAAAAGATAGATGTCAGGATAACTCAGTAGATTAAACCACCTAACTTCACAACCACCAGTACCCACAGGTGGCCAGTGTCGTGTGAGCCATCTTCCCTCTACTTCCTGTGGTTGTCTGCCCTTACATTAAAAAAAAGAGAAAAGGAGAGGAGGAAGGAAAAGGAAATTATAATGATCTCACAACTTCAGTGAGACCCTGCCTCAACCAACCAACAACAAGTTAGGAACATACAGTGATACCTTGCCTCAAAAAAACCAAAACTAATGAACAAGCTAGAAATATACAATGAGATCCTGTCTCAAATAAACAAAATACAAACAAGATTTCACAATTTGTCATGAGATGAAGCAGGTATAACAAGTCAACAAATTGGAGCCAAACCCTCAATCACACCTCATTCCTGGAGGGCAGGGACACATCCACAGCCAAGTAATGTTAACAACTCCGGACTGTGCACACACTGGTGGCTCCCCAATATAACTTAAAGAAACAAACAGCTCAAAGTTAAAGCCCAGTCTTTATTAGATCTAACTCTCCTTTAATATTGTTCCACCAACTGAAAGCTCCTGATGGCATGAGGTCAGCTTTAAGTGTAAGGTAAGAAAAATAGAACTTATTGGACATATCACTAGAGAGATGATATATTGTACTTTCAGGGTTGTGTGTGTGTGTTTCTAGACAGGGTTTCTTTATGTAACCTTGGCTGTCCTGGCACTCTGCCTCTGCCTCCTGAATGCTGGGATTAAATCCATGTGCCAACCACATCCAGCTAGTTTTGCTACTGAGACAGGATCTTATGTAGCCCAGGCTGGCCTTGACCTCAGGGACACTTCTGGGTAAGCCTCTTGAGCATTGAAATTACTGGCATGCACTCCCTCCCCAGGCTCTGAAACAGCTTTCAAGCTACACTGATACAGTATCAGCTACTTAGGAGGCCACCCTGAGAAAGGAGACCTCCTCACTCCCGTTTCAAAACACAAAACTATACATAAAACTTTAATGGAAACAATAAGATCTCAAACCAAAAGTAAACGTTTGGCTAATGCATGGCAGTTTCCTTGTCCTGTGTCCGTGCGTGGGTTAGCAGGGTCCCCAAAGTGCAGCAATTTGTAGCGAGGTTCCTGGATCCACACAGTGCGATTGCTGCCAGGGAGTGGAGGCCACAGGTTATTTACCGTCTACGGAACCACGAGGTAAACAAACTCAAACCCAAACAAACTCTGTGTGGTTCCTACCCTCAGCACAGAAGCTTTAACTCAACTTTCCTACAGTGGAACCAGGGGCCTCGGGTTAGAAGTCTGAGCATCTGCCAAATTTCTTCTGGGACCCTTCTCTGCGGGTCTATTGTTGCTAATCGCGAGGGCGTGAGCCTCGAGATAGTCAGCCATTGGCTAGAAGCCTGGCCCTAAGTCTTCAATGTCCAATTAGGATTCATGGGTGGAAGAATGCCATGTGGCGCTGGGGGCCGGAGTGGGATGGGGGGCGGGGGGCGCCTTCAAATCTTGGCTTCGTTCTCTACCCTGAGATGGGTCTCCCATTTGTAAAGATTATGGCATCGGAACAGACACTTAGGAATCCTATGTACCCAGTCACTAACATCTCAGCTCTTTGCTGACGAGACTTCAAGCCCCCAGCAAGATCTACTAGCACTGGGAAAACTGACGGGTGTGGGTACTTATAGTTTTATTTCCGTTTGCATATGAACAGCGTCTTAACATTACTCCCAGATGCAGGGAGTCAGTGGTTCCTGGCCAGGTGCAGCCCAACCCTCTCCCTTCCCCCACCCTTCCTACCCCAAACTCCATGGACCTCATAGGCGGGCGGGGCTTGACTGGGCAGGACCAGGATACAAGATCCTGGTGGAAAGAAAAGGTGTAGTGTTTGGGGCTTCAGCGGGCTAGGCTGGTTTGGCAGGGCAAAGCTCTCCGAACAACAATTAAAAAAAAAAAAAAAAAAAAAAAAAGGTAATACCCAATAGGCTATTTTTCTGAACCCAAAAGATAAGGCCTGAAGTGTGTTCTCCTCCGGGAGGCTGCCTCATGTGAGCAGAGGAAAGGAGTAGCGGAGACTGCAGAGGAGCCAGTAGCTTCAGAGGGCAGCCATCACCTTCCTTCTATCACGTTCCCTCTCACCTTCCTGCAGAAGCATGGAGCTCGGGTGCCCTGAGTTGCTGGAGCCCCCAGAAGATATCTTCTCGGCAGGATCCTTCCTGGAGCTGGGATTCAACTGTCCCCCATCAAAGGTCCCTGTGGCCAGGCTACAAGAACAGGGACTGCAAAGCTGAGAGATGAATAGAGGCTGTAGCCCAGTCTGTTCAATGGAAGTGGGAGAGTAGGTTGAGAAAACTCTGACTAGAGAAGCCTTAAGTTGCCACAAGGAAAGAGTTCTGATAATAGAGTCCACGAAACAGACCTATATTGTAACTCTTTCTACATCCAAGAAGGAAAAGCACCAAAATCGAAGGATTAAGGATCTAAGACTACTGTCAGGTAAGACTTTCAAAGTTCTTCTTTGCAGACACGTGTATTCTCTCCTTCTATAGGGCCTTCAGAAGAGTGAACACGATGATTTCCTGAACCTTTTTATCGATCCCAATATGATATACTGCTCAGAAACATCTGGTAGTGACAGAGGGGTCTCTGAAGATCCTGGCTCCCCTGTCCCACAGGCTCCCAGTTCCCCTGCCCTCTATGAGGTTGTCTATGAGGCAGGGGCACTACAGGGAACTCAGCGAGAAGCTGGGCCAACCTTCGGACTCATCTCCATCCAGATAGGTCAGTGTACTTTTTGGAAACAGGGCAATGGCCCTTTCAGGCCCAGCCCTGGCTGCGAGGTTAAGGGGAGAAGGTTCCCAAACTGTACCACTGCCCGGTCCCCACTGTTGCCACAGCCCTCTGATTCCCTTGTTCCAGTCTCTGTATCTTTCTTCAGATCAGTGGAGCCCTGCATTTATGGTACCTGATGCCTGTACAGTCAATGGACTGCCCTCTGATGCTCATAGACATATCCTGCCTAGAGCCAGCACCATAGCCCCAGCACCTCCTGCAGCCCTGGTAAGTCTTGACGCCAGCCAGAACTGGTGTTCCCCCAGTATGCATGCTCTTAAATGAATGGGGGTGTAGGGGAAAAGAGAGGAGAAACTAATGAGGAACTGGTTTGCCCCACTTTTGGTGGCAGTGGATTTGAAGGCCAAGGAGAAACAAGCAATTCTAAAAGCAGGAAAGTATCAGAGCTGGGGAGCTATTGGGGATCAGGGTAGTAAGGAATCATTTAAGTCTTAGCAGGTGAGATGAGGGAACCTGATGTCAGAGCTCTAGACGTAGTGTGCATTTACATTCAGGCAGACCTATTCTCTCAGCCTTGGTCAGGAAAGGGAATTGGGACAGGACCCCTGGGAATCCACCTGGCTAAGGAGGACAGAGTGGTAGCGAAGCAGCAGTAGATGTTTGCACTAGAGCAATTGCCCTGTGGCCAGTGCTGCACAGACGTGTGGAGGACCCTATCATGTAGCTTTCCAAGATAGGCTAGACACTCCTGCTGTGCAGACCAAGAGAGGCCTCTCTCTACCCTGTGCACCTGTGTCCAAAGACAGGGAACAGAGTTCTAGCCAAGCACTAAAACCATGCTTGAAGCTGGGACCAGAAGCCACACTAGGGGTTTGTATATCAGCACAGGGTTTGTGCTTGTTTTATTTCGAGATGAAGCCTCTGTGCTTCATTCTCAAGAGATTTTGCTTAGAAAGATTGGAAGAAACACACTATTAAAACACTTGAAGGAAAAAGGAGATATCAGGAAAGGAAATTATTTAGCCAAGAGCCAAAGGCCATCAGAAAGCAAAAGCCAGAGGCAGAGAGCTGGGTCATAAGGAGTGAGCCCTTGCATGTAAGCACAAGGACCTGAGCTGGGAGATCAGATCCCCAGCACCCACATAAGTGGCTACATATTCCCTTAACCCCCATGCTATAAGGGGTCAGAACAGGAGGACCACTGGGGCTTGTTCCAGGGCCAGTGAGGAACTCAGTCTCAAAGGAATAAGGTGGAGACCATACAGCAGGATATCTGTGGTATCTCTTTGGCCTCTGGTCACATGCACCATGACCATCCCCCCCCCCCAACACACACACACACAAAGTAAAACACCAAATTTGTTATTCTCTTAGAAGTTATTTATTATTGTATATTATATGAGAGGGAGGAGGACAGCACACACATGCCATAGCTTATGTGGCAGTAGGACCTCTATGGACTTGGTCCTCTCCTTCCACCTTTAAATGAATTCCAGAGATTGAACTTAGACTGTCAGTCCTGTGTTTCATCTGCTGAGCTATCTTGTCAGCCCCAAACAAGTTATTCTTTTTTTTTTTTTTTTTTGGTTTTTCGAGACGGGGTTTCTCTGTATAGTCCTGGCTGTCCTGGAACTCACTCTGTAGACCAGGCTGGCCTCAAACTCAGAAATCCTCCTGTTTCTGCCTCCTGAGTGCTGGGATTAAAGGCGTGCACCACCACTGCCCAGCTCTAAGTTATTCTTAAATTACAAATTGAAGCATAAGCTCAGTGTGGTGGCACACACTGGAAACCTCTGCACTTGGGAGGCAGAGGCAGGAAGAACACCACAAAGTCAGGGCCAGCCTACTCTACAGAGTGACAGTGACAGCCTATCTTAAAACAACCAATCCAGGGGCTGGAGAGATGGCTCAGTGGTTAAGAGCACTAGCTGCCTTGCCAGGAGACCCAGGTTCAAGTCCAGTTCACAGCCATCTGTAGCTCCAGTCCTCTTCTGGCCTCCATGGGCATCAGGCACACAAGTAAACACCCATACACACTCATACACATAAAATTAAAAAAAAAAAAGTTGGCCATGGTGGTACACTCCTTTAATCCTAGTACTCAGGGGGCAGAGACAGGTAGATTTCTGAGTTTGAGGCCAGCCTGGTGCCTCAGAGTGAGTTCCAGGACATCTGGGATTACACAGAGAAACCCTGTCTTAAAGAAAAACCAAAACAAACCAAAGCAATGACAAAAGTTACAAACACTGTAAATCTTTCAAAGAGGACCATAAGGACCAGCAAGGTGGCTCAGTGGACAAAGGTACTCAGTGGACAAAGGTACTCAGTGGACAAAGGTACTAGCTGTCAAGCCTTACAATTTCGTTTTGATCCCTAGAACCCACATGGTAGAAGAAAATTCATTTCTGAAAGTTATCTTTTAATCTCGACACACGCCCACATATATATACAAAAAGACCCACACATGAAATGAAAAACTGGATTGTCAGTGAGAAGGCAGGTTCGTCAGCTGATGGCTCAGCTTAACCAGACACCATCTACCCTTCCTACACACTGTGCTTGAGAAGTCATAGAGTGGCTGTCCTTAGAGACTCCTTCTTTTGGGGCTGGCAGCTCAGTGGTTGGGAGCATGAGGATTCAGGTTCCATTTCCAGCTCCCACATGGCAGCTCACACCTGTCTGTAACTCCAGTTCCAGGGGATCTGACGCCATCACACCCATACCGACATACATGCTGGCAAACCGCCAATGCACATAAAATGAAGATAAAAAGAAAGAAGGAAGGGAAGTCCCTGTCTGAGGGTGGACAACTTGACCTAACCCGTCGGGCTTAGAGCCTGGGCGTGATAATCACATGTTCCTGTGGTTGACAGGCTACCAAATGTTTTACCAAATAGAAGTTAATGGCTAAATTGTTTACCTGACATAAGGAAATTCAACAAAGCTCATCATAGTGAATTCATAAAAGTTCTCTTCTGATTGTCCCGAGATACCAGAACAGGCCCTCTCTAGCTTGGTTGTAATGTAATGTCAAGATTCTGTGTGGACAAAAACTTCACTCTTCCTCCTCAGCTTCAGGAAGGCCCTTTGGCTTGCCATGGAACCTGCCTGAATGAACTTTCTGCCCTGACTTCACCTTATCACTCGGTGCAGACAGAAAGCCCTCTCCTGAATGCAGGCTGGGGTAGAGGGGCAGTTTGGGCTTTGGAAGCAGATGAACTTGACTCCACTCATCTTGTCCCACTCCTCCCAGCTGTCCTGCCAACGTCTGTTCCTGACAGATGAAGAAAAGCATCTGCTGGGGCAAGAAGGGGTTACTCTGCCCTCTCACCTGCCTCTCACCAAGGTAACAAAGGTCCCCAAAGGGTGTACCCATCACAGAAGCTCCACTCAACCTCTAAAGAGCCTGGATCCCAGGGGACGGTTGGGGAGTTGTGGGAGGCTAAAGCCCCAGCACTGAACACCCTGAGCCTCCAGGCAGAGGAGAGAATACTCAAGAAGATAAGGAGGAAAATCCGCAACAAGCAGTCAGCTCAGGACAGCCGGCGACGGAAGAAAGAATACATAGATGGTCTGGAGAACAGGTCTGTATGTTGGGGGTGTCTGGGCCCCCTTCCTCACCAAAGCATCTTAAGGGACCATCTGCCAAGCCTGCTCTACTTCTCCACACTCCCTAGAGTGGCAGCCTGTTCTGAGCAGAATCAGAAACTACAGAGAAAAGTCCAGGAGCTGGAGAGGCAGAACGTGTGAGTGGTAGTGTCTGGATGGAGAGGGCAAGAGACAGCCATAGTCAAGCCGCTCTCAGGCTGACTCTCCCTTCTTCTCCTAGATCCTTGGTGGCGCAGGTCTACCAGTTACAGAAGCTCACTGCTCAGACCTCCAGCAGAGCTGCCCAGACCAGCACCTGTGTTCTGGTACCATGAGGATGTTCCTTGCTTCCCCCTCCCACCTCTGCCGCCATCCACACTTGCCCCTAACACCTGCCCTGCCCAGCCCTGTTCTGCAAACACGGATGCCCTCAAGGACCCGCTAAGCCCAATGCCTTCCTCCTCTGTCGTCCCCGATGCCCAAAATGCCCTCTTGCTCCTTTTCAGATTCTTCTTTTTTCACTGGCTCTCATCATCCTGCCCAGCTTCAGCCCCTTTCAGGGTCAACCAGAAGCTAGGCCTGAGGGTTATCAGCTTCATGGAGGTAAGAGGCAAGGGCACAGCAGCCCCAAGGATGAGCTACAGAACTCTATCCTCTAAAACAGTCAGAAAGTTGGAGAGTTCTGGGCCAGTCTCCAAGCAAATGGTCTATCACTACACTTTCTCCTCAGTGATTTCCAGAAATATCTTGACTCTCGAGGACATGACCGAAAGCCCAGAGAGTCCAGTGCTAAAGTCCAAACTGGAGGAG
Organism: Rhynchomys soricoides; assembly: GCA_019843965.1. NCBI lineage: Eukaryota > Metazoa > Chordata > Mammalia > Rodentia > Muridae > Rhynchomys > Rhynchomys soricoides. Next base: position 734,318 of record JADRCH010000009.1, read on the forward strand.
CCACCTGAAGTCCCAACTGCTAATGGCTCAACAAAGACACAACTGAAGATGCGAGTGAAGGCCAGGTCCACTGGGCAGATCAGGGGAATGGTGCCTGCAGATGAGATGTAAGCCAGACACTTTCCAATCACACAAGAGTCCACACAGGCCTCCCTGTCACCTTTCATCTGGGGCTCCCATTGAGGTGCCCTAGAGTTCTGACTCACTCAGGACACAATCGGAGATTTCTGTCCCCTAAAGCCGGGTTTGCTTATATGGCAGGGCACCTCAAATACTTTTGTCATATATTTGTGATTTCATTTCTTTGTGGATAAGGTCAAGGGGAAACAAGTTTTGACTTGGAAATAAACTTCCTAGCTCAAATTCTACCCCAGGTTCTCACTATGTAGCCCAAGCTGGTCTCGAACTCTTGATTTGCTTAAGTATACAGTACCACATCCAGCTTGGAAATTGTGTTTATTATTGTATATAAGTATGGTGTGTAAGTGTACTATTGTGCATGAGTGGAATAATACACATGTGAAGGTCAAAGTGTTGGATTAACTGGCGTGTTAAGTCCTGCGTCTCCCCCCCCACCCCCCACCCCCGGGCCTCTGGGAGGGGCAGGACAAGGGTAGTTTGACCACGTTCACCCCACGGCACCACCGGCGGGTGTTGGCTTCTCAGCCGCACACAACACCGCCTGGGGGTGGGATAGCGCAGGCCTAGGGTTCCAGGAACTGCAGGAAGCCGGCTCCGTTGGGTTCCCAGGCTCTTGGGCATCCCAGGTGCCTCTGGATGCTGTGGAAGAGGTAAGAAGGATGTGAGGGCCTCTAGCCCGGGGCCTAGAGGGGGAAGGCAGGGAGAAGCACGGTGGGGTCCCTCAGGAACCGGAGGTCTGTGGCTTGGCGCCAGCTAGCTGGGTTGGTTTGGTTTGGTGGCAGCTGTGGCTGGGAGGGCAGGGAGGCCTTCTGTGGAAGACTAGACAAGGCTCTTTGGAGGAAGGCCTGTTCCAGTTCCATTGTTCCCCACCACGGATCCCCGATGAAGAGAGACAGCCCAGGGTTTCAGGGTGTTTATTGTCATGGTGGAGAGTGGCATGAATCCGTACCCCTGCAGAGGTGAGGTTGAAAAAGGTGGCTGGGAAGGGGAGTGGCTAAGCATCTAGGTGCCTCATTAACATGGGGATGTCTTGAGGTTATGTGACCACACCTCTGTCTGTGGAGCAGCTTGAGGCTAAGTGACTGGTAGTCACAGACCTATGGAGAGCTGTGGCCTCGTGTCAGGAGCCTGGTTTCCAGGAACATGGACAAATGCCTACAGTCCCTCATAGGGTTATTTCCTACTAGGTCCACTGGGGTTTTAAACCTTAGGTCACCCAGAAACCAGGCTGCCGTTCTTTCTTTCTTTTTGGTTTTTCGAGACAGGGTTTCTCTGTGTAGCCCTGGCTGTCCTGGAACTCACTCTGTAGACCAGGCTGGCCTCAAACTCAGAAATCCGCCTGCCTCTGCCTCCCAAGTGCTGGGATTAAAGGCGTGCGCCACCACTGCCTAGCTCCAGGCTGCCTTTCATGGTCCCACATCAAAGGGCAACTTTTGGGTTCTTTTACCACATATTCTAAGAATCAAACTCAGGTCATCAGGCCTATGCAGCAAACATTTTTTTAACATTTTAATTTATGTATATGTGTTTCTATGTGAGTACATGACATATGTGTGAGGGAGCCCATAGAGGGCAATGGATTCCCCTGGAGCTGGCAGCTGTGAGCCAGCTGCAGATACTGGAACCAAGCACAGTCCTTGGAAAAGCAGCAAGCTCTCTTAACTGCAGAGCCATCTCTCTAGCCACTGCATTAAGCACCTTAATGCCTGAACCCCTCTGCCAGCCCAGAACTTTTACATAAGAGTAAAAGATAGCACACTGGCTCAGTAGCTAAGAACATTCATTGTTCACACAGAAGACCTGGATCTGGTCATAGTACTTTCTTAGTGACTCATTGCCAGCTGTAACTTCAGTTCCAAAGGATCCAACGTCTTCCTCTAACTTCTGAGGGCACCAACCAGACATGCAAATGGTGTGTGTACATGCAGGTAAACCATTCATACACACAAAAGATAAATAAATCTAAAAAAATTTTAAAGCAATAAAAGGGAGAGGTAACAGTTACTCTCTAAATCATTTCTTTTTTCTCAGTGTACCTATGATTTCTTTCCCTGTATTCTCAATTTTAAAGTATTATTTTTTAAAAAGATTTATTCATTTGGTGGCTGAAGAAGTGGTTAAGAGCATTTACTCCTCTTTCAGAGGACCTGTATTCATTTCCATACACCACGTAGCAGCTCAGGATCTGGTACCCTCTTCTGGCCTGTATGTACCAGACACACACATAATGTACAGACATACGTGTATGCCAATCACTTATATTCATGGAAAGACTACATCTAAGAAGGGAAATATTCATTTTTCTTTGTGTGTATATCTGTTTATGCATGAGTTTATGTGCCACTTACTGTAGGCGCCCACAGGGTATCAGAGATACTAAAACTAGAATTACAAGTGACTGTGAGCCACCAGACTTGGGAGCTGGAAACCAAACCCAGATCCTCCCTCTGTAAGAGCAGCAAGTGCTCTTTTTATTTATTATTATTATGTATTCAATATATGTGAGTACACTGTTGCTGTCTTCCAACACACCAGAAGAGGGCATCAGATCCCATTACAGATGGTTGTGAGCCACCATGTGGTTGCTGGGAATTGAACTCAGGACCTCTGGAAGAGCACTCAGTGCTCTTAACCTCTGAGCCATCTCTCCAGCCCCAAGTAAGTGCTCTTGAGCACTGAGCCAACTCACCAACCCTTTTTAATTTAATTATTTTTTTTAAAGATTTATTTATTTATATGAGTACACTGTAGCTGTCTTCAGACACACCAGAAGAGAGCATTGGATCCGATTACAGATGGTTGTGAGCCACCATGTGGTTGCTGGGAATTGAATTCAGGACCTCCGGAAGACCAGTCAGTGCTCTTAACCGCTGAGCCGTCTCTCCAGCCCTTAATTAATTTTTTGAGACAGGATCTTACTAAGTATTCCTTGCTGGCCTGGAGCTCCGTAGGCCAAGCTGGCCTTGAACTCACAGAGATCTACCTCTGCTGCCCAAGTGCTAGGATTTAAGGCATGGCCCACTTCCCCAAGCCAAATTATTATACAGAAGGAAATTGTTTTACTCCTTTATTTTTTTTAAGGCAGTCTTACTATGTAGCTCAGCCTAGCCGGCCTACAAATTTACCAAAGATTCTCCTGCCTCATCCTTTCAAGCCTGTGTCATGTCCAGCTCTATTTTATTGTGCTCATTAACAGTCTGGAAGAGGAAGTCATTGAAAATGCTACTACCACAAGGCAAATTAGCCTTGAACTTTCTCCATCTGAGATACGGTCCATAAGACCCACCATCATACAGTAGAATTCAGCTATATGGACTCAATTTGCTTCCGGACTTTTTCAAGAGCCTTTCTGTCCAGTTGTCGCTGTCGCACGATGACAAGGCAGGCGAAGACTAAAGCCACACCCACCACGATGCCTTCAAATTTCCAGAACAAGTGCTGTTCCAGCAGCGCTGAACGGCAGCTGAAGGCAGGAAAGGACAGTCATTCCCAGGGAAGGTCAGTTTCTCTTAATTACTGTTCTCCACTCAACCCACCCCAACACTATCCAAAAGTTAGGGAAACTGTAGTTAGCTGTGTCTGTAGTCTCTGATGTAATAAACAGAGCAGCATTAACAAACTTGATTGCTTTTTTTTATTATTTTTTGATAAATTCTCACTGAGCGGTGGTGGTGGTGCATGCTTTTAATTCCAGCATGGGGGAGGCAAAGGTAGAGATCTCTGTGAGTTCAAAGCCAGCTTGGTCTACACAGTGAGATCTAGGACAGCCAGAGCCATACAAAGAAACCCCGTTTCAAAAACAAAACAAAACGTCTCAAGTAGTTCAAGCTGGCCTGGAACTCCCAATTCCCCTGCCTCGACTTCCTATGTGCTAGGATTACAAACATGTACTATCATGCCCAACTCTTCTTCTTTAAAAAAGTTACATTAGCCCCGGGCAGTGGTGGAGCATGCCTTTAATCCCAGCACTCGGGAGACAGAGGCAGGTGGATTTCTCAGTTCCAGGCCAGCCTGGTCTACAGAGTGAGTTCCAGGACAGCCAGGGCTACACAGAGAAACTCTGTCTCGAAAAACCAAAAAAAAAAAAAAGTTACATTTTTTGTCATGTTGTCTGTGTGGACACTCATGCCAAGGAACATGATGCCATTTTCCCTGTCTGACCACACACAGACACACACATACACACACACACCAGTCAGAAGACAGCTTGTTGGAATGAGTTCTATACTTCAATCATCTGAGTTCTGAGGCTCAAATTCACGGTGCTGTATTTTTTAATGATTTACTTATTTTATGTGTATGACTGTTTTCATGCATGTGTGTATAAGCACCATGTGTGTGCCCAATGCCTAAGGGGGCCAAAAGAGGGTGCTGGGTACCTGGGAACTGGAATCAGACCAACTTTGTAGGTGCTGAGAACCCAGCCAGGGTCCTCTACAATAGTGCTAAGTGCCTTGACACTGAATCATCTAATCAGTCTCTCTTAGAGATATGTCTGCCTCTGCCTTCCGAGAGTGCTGAGATCGAAGATGTGTATTATTACACCAGGCTTAACTGCTCACTTACGTGAGATAGGGGCTTACAATACAGCCTGGCCAACTAAACTCCTCCTTTACGTAGGCGAGGCTGGTGTTGATCTCAGCCTGCTTCTGCCTCTTGAGAGCAGGGATTCAAGGTGTAACTCCCCACCCTGCCACGCCAGGACTTTACTAATGGGTTCCAGTCCCCACCCCTTGACCAAATTCTTTGATCAGAGAACATAACCAATAACCATAGTGCTGGGGACTGGGGTTAGGAATTAGCGGTAATTTGGCTCACATCTCCTCTTTCCAGTATGTCAAACTACACCAAGACAGGGAGATAGCTGCCTAATGTAACAGGATCAGAGGAGGTTACCACAGGGTGGACAAACAGCCCTCACCTTCTGAACTCCGTCCTTTTGGTCGAGCTGCACGCGATTTTCTCTACATACCCTGTAGAGCCACACTCAAGTGTTGTTTTCTACCAAAAGAAATATCCAAAAGTTAGGAAGAGGTGAGCATGGAACAGAAGACCGGCTGTTCAGAAGAGCCAGAGCTGACGGGTAGCACAGAGCTAATGAAAGCTCCCGTGTGGATGGTGGAGGAACAATGAGGAGGCAAGGGGAAATTCCAGAATCTTCCGTATTAAAAAATATGAAAAGAGCAGGACAGTGCCATCAGTGCGGAAAAGCTGTGTTTTCAGAGGGGAATTAAGGGCAAGTTTGAGGGCTGCTGAGATGCCTCTGTGGGGAAAGATATTTGTAGCCAAGATTAACAAACCACATCTATGTGGTGGGAAGAGAGAAATTTCCTCAAGCTGTCCTCTGACTCCTGTGGCACATGACCCACACAAAAGAAACATAATGCTCGAGGGGCAGCGGTGGTGCATGCCTTTAATCCCGGCACTTGGGAGGCAGAGGCAGGCGGATTTCTGAGTTCGAGACCTGCCAGCCTGGTCTACAGAGTGAGTTCCAGGACAGCCAAGGCTATACAAAGAAACCCTGTCTGGAAAAACCAAAAAAAAAAAAAAAAAAAAAAAGAAAGAGAGAAAGAAAAGAAATATAATACTCAAGAAGAAAAGAAATATAATACTCAAGACCAGCCTGGCCTACATGGTGAGTTCTAGGCCAGACAGTGCTACGTAGTGAGATACTGTTTCAAAAAAATAAAATTAAAAAAAAAAAAAAAAATGAGGGCTGGAGATATGGCTCAGTAGTTAAGAGCACTGATTGCTCTTGGAGAAGACAGGGTTCCATTCCCAGCACCCACATGGGGGCTCATAATCTTTTCCAACTCTGATTCCAGGAGATCTGATGACCTCTTCTGGATTTTTAGGGCAACATGCACACACAGACATACACCCGGAATATATAATATATGCAGGCAAAACACCTATATACATAAAATGAAACAAATAAAAAATAAATATGATTTGAACATAACCTAAGAGTCTGAGAAGAAAGAAGGAAGACAAAGTAATGGCATGCTTAAAAAAAAAATCTGAATCTGAATACTCACAATCTGGAAGTTAGAACACGGAGTACACTCTTCGGTCACCACAAACTCTTCTACCAACCAACATGGCGAAGTTGAGGTGCTCACTAAAAGGAGAGAGAGAAAAACGGCCAGCCGAAGACCATTCAAAAAACATTTCTCTCAAAGGCTATGCCCATCTAGCTTCCCAACACAGGGCTTGCCCTCATTCCATGTGGCATCTCCTTTTTTTCCTGTGTTCTGGGTATACTAAAAAGATATTAGAAACAAACAAACCACAGAGGTACAGGGTTCTCAGGCAATCACCCACCTGATAGCTTCTCCTCCCGCACCGGAGCCTCTGCTTCGCTGCAGGTAGGGAAAAGAGGTAAGAACAACGGTGAGCTCGCGGGAAACAAGGCATACCCACTTTGGACGTCAGTGGATGAAGTGTCCAGGTTCCTGAGGGCGTAGGCTATCGGGTTCGCCTGCGATCCCCGTTTCCCTCCCCAGTACCCACTTACCAGAGTTTTAAGGTGAAAGCGCACAGCAACCAACAGAGGTGGCCGCCCCGGGGGAGGCCACGCCTCCCCGCGCCCGCGAGCATGGAGCGGTCAGGGTCGCACCTGTTGCAGCAGACCTCCCTGAGGTTCCAGCTCAGAGCAGCCAAATGCCAGAGTTCTCAATCTGGGCCAACTAGAGCTCTATTGGAACGGCCTCGTGACCACAGCGAGAATAATCCATGAGGATGTCTTGGCTAGAAGCGCGAGGTCTTCGTGGGGGCGCAGGCGGCCGGGAGAAGGGCACGCGGGTCCGGACCTAGTGCCCCTGCCTCTCGGCCTCGGTCTCGGGAGCGGCCATCTTGCTCGCGGAGGCTCCTGGTCCCGGCACTAGCGACGCCGACTCTTCCCGGGTGCTCTCGTCAGTCTCCTGCTGTAGTCGTTCCGGACTCGGTGGCAACTGGATCTCACTGCGTTTGCGCGGGATCACGCGACTCGTCAGCTGGGCGCCGCGCGGCAGTGTGGTCCTTGTAGTGTTTGCAGAGCCCGCTGGACCGGATAGGAGATTTCGTTTGTTTTGGGTTCGCTTCTCCCTGATATCACCTGTTTATTTATTTAGAACTAGGAGAGCGGGGGTGAATAAAAAGGGAGAATACGCCGCTCTGTCTGGATTTGGGGCCTTCATCAAAACTTTGGGCTCACCATTAGGCTCTTGACACCCTTCCTATTTCTGGCTTAACACCCTGGCCGGCCTTGACAAGTATTGTCCCGGAAATCTACTGATGGGAGGAGGAACTGCTTCGAATTTGAAACTTGCTTTTGTCCCTGAACTCCCACCCGACTCAAATGAACGGTGGTGTCTGTTTCCCCTTCGCAGTCAATGCGAAACTGCTTCTCCCAGCTATTCCTTTGAAAAACCTCAGATGTTTTCATCTCTCCCTTGCTCCTACAAATAAGGAAATGATCTCAAGGCGAAGAGCACGGAGATTCTTTAAATATTTATTTGGTTGGCTGGTTGGTTGATTTATTTTTTTTAATATTGTGATGATGATGATGATGATGATGATGATGATGATGATTTTGAGGCAGGGTTTCTCTATGCAGCTTTTGCTGTCCTGGTACTTGCTTTCTAAACCAGGGATCTGCCTGCCTCAGCTAACCGAGAGTTGGGATTAAAGGTGTGTCATCTCTTTGCCTGACTAGTGCATAGAGATTTTAAATTGCAAGTATTACTGGAACTAGATTCAGGAGCTTTTCAGCTACTCAATTGGCATCGTGGTGGCTCAAGCCTTTAGTTCTAGTACTCAGGAGGCAGGTGGAGTTTGAGACCAGCTTTGTCAACATAGCAAGTCCCAGGCTAGCCAGAATTAGATGATGAGACTGCAAGAAAGAGAAAGAGAAAAAAAGAAAGAAAATATCTGTTCTGCTGAAGAGGTGGTTCAGTAATTAAGAACACTGGCTATTCTTCCAGAGGATCCAGTTTTGATTCCGAGCATCCACAGGGACTCACAACTACTTGTAAATACAGTTAGTTGCAGGAGATATCACACTCCCTTTTGGACACCAAGGGCACCAGGCATGCACAGGATGCACACCAAAACACACACACACACATGAAATAATTTTTTAAATGAAAACATTCTTCCCTGGGATGTGACTAAGATGTTAATCTTGCTAGGCATGGTGGCACAGGCCTTGAATGCCAGCACTTGGGAGGCAGAGGCAGGCAGATCTTTGAGTTTGAGGCCAGCCTGGTCTACAGAGTGAGTACCAGGACAGCCAGGGCTAATCAGAGAAACCTTGTCCTGAAAAACAAAACAAGAAGATGGTAGTTTCCTTGGGGGTTACTGTCTTTTGCTGCTTGAGTTTAAGACAGGGTCTTGATATGGAGAACTGGTTGCCCTTCAACTTGTAGCAATTCTGCCTTTGCCTCCTAAATGTGAACACCAGGGTACATGAGACCTTATCTCAAAACTATGTGAATCAGTGAAGTAAAAAGAAATAAATAATTCCAGATTTGAGGTAGACCAAATGTGCCATTGGAATGTTTATCTAGAGCCTAGCATTAGTGGTCCATTCCTTTTATCCCAGCATTTGAAAGGCAGAGACAAGTGGATCTCTGAGTTCAAGGCCAGCCTCATCTACAGAGCAAATTCCAAGACAGCCAGAGCTACACAGAGAAACCTTGTCGGAAGGGAAGGAAGGGAGAGAGGAAGGAAGGAAGGAAGGAAGGAAAGAACGAACTTTATCCAAGCAGTATCTTACAGGGCCACAGCTATGTTGTTTTGGAAGTTAACCTTATTTTCTGTATTACTCAGAAAAGTGTAACTATCCCTTCTATCTCTATTTTAACCCTGATTTCTCAAATACTTTGGACTTCTTACTCTTCCCAAGCTCCTTTCCTCACCATGTAGCAGCTTGTCCATGCAGACTTAAAGTGCCCCCCCTTCCTCCGGGCAGATGCTGAGTCTTACAGCTTGTCTGCCCCAGGAAATAGTTAACTCTAACACAATTGCCCTTGAACTTAAGGAGAAAGCAGGTAAGCTTTCCCCCATAAGTGAGAGACCTGTCTGAAAAATGCATATATCTTTATGTTGTGTGGGTTCATGTGAGTGCTTTTGTGCCATGGTGTGCTTGTGGAGGTCCAAGGACAATATTCTAGAAGGTTCTTTTCACCTTAAGGCAGGATCTTTTTCCTGTGCTGTGTTCTTGGTAATTCCCCTGTTTCCACATCCCACCTCGTTTAGAAGTGCTGTGATTGTAGATGTGTGACCCAGCATCTGGCCTTTTACAAGGTTCTGCCAGCCTGTGCCTTCCAATCCTACATCTTGACTGAACTCATGTTGTCAGGCTTCACGGCTGACACTTCTACTCATCTTCTCAGCACTTTATTTTGTTTACTTAAGACTGGCCATATGTCATTGTGTAGTCCTGGCTGAGATGCAGGCTGAGGTATGGGACTCCCATGAATGAGGCTAGACTAAGGCTAGACTAAGCTGTGTCAGGAAATGTCTCAGAGTGGAGAAGTGAAAGAGAGTGAGAGACGGTAAAGTGTACTCTGGTAAGTCCAGGGTACCCAGCCTGAACTTTCTGGCTGTATTTTTGTGTCGATAGTTTTGTCCCCTTTATTTTTCAGGAATTAAATGTTGTTTATGTCACAGCACTTGAGAGGCCAGCCTGGTCTACATTGTGAGACCCAGTGTGGAGATCTGAATGAGACCGGCCTCCATAAACACATACATTTGAATGCTTGGTCCCCAGCTGTTAGAACGTTTTGGTAAGAATTACAGGGTGTGGCCTTGCTGGAGGGGGTGTGGCACTGGGGTTGGCTTTGATGTTTCAAAAGGCAATAGTATGTTCAGTTAGCTCTTTCTCTGCCTTGTGCTTGTGGATCATCACACAGAGCTCAGAGCTACTGCTCCAGGGCCATTCCTGCCTGCTCCCCACCATGATGGTCATGGACTCTTAGCACTCTGAAACTGCAAACAAGCTGCTAATAAACTCAAAGAAGACTTTAAGTTGCCTTGGTCAAGGTGTGTAACTGGACGTTTAGCTACTTTGTGGGTTCTTTTTCCATCCTTCACCCAACCCTCTTCTTCCACCCTTTCAACCTCCCGACACTAGGTAGGAGAGAAAAAAGTACAGAGGATCAGGGGGCAATGATATTGTTAGACTGCTTCCTGCTGATTAGGGGCATTGAGTTCCTTGGAGCAAGTTTGATCTTCACCATGAGTATATCTAATTTCTTCTTATTATCTCTTTGTGCATGATTACTCAACAAACATCGTCCAACCACCAGCGGGCCAACAGCCCCTCTATTGGGGCTGTAGCATTTATATATCCTCTGAAAAGTCCCCAGAATTCCAAACATCACACACTGGCAAAAAACTAACTGCAGCTGGCAAAATCACGCCCCTGCTAGAGCATGAGGCAAATCATAGGCAGCTGCTGCAAAGCAGCATCACATCCACACCTGGGATTAAAACAAAAACATATTCTTTTAATATTTCTGTGTTTTTAAAGAAACCAAAACTCTCACTACAATGGTGTCTCTTCACAGCAGTAGAAAAGTAACAAAGACACCCAGTTGCACAAAGTCAAAAAGAGGAGAGATGAAGACAACTTAATAGGGAAGTCTTGGCCATGCAAGCGTGATGACCTGAGTCCAGTCTGCAGGAGAGGAGCAAGCTGACCCCAGGAGCTGTCCTCTACATTTAAACATGCAGCCACACATGTAACAGTAATAAAAATAAAAATGTATTTATTGCCGGACAATGGTGGCACATGTCCCATGCCTTTGATCCCAGCACTTGGGAGGCAGAGGCAGGTAGATTTCTGAGTTCGAGGCCAGCCTGGTCTACAGAGTGAGTTCCAGGACAGCCAGAGTTATACAGAGAAACCCTGTTTCAAAAAACCAAAAAAAAAAAAAATTATTTTTAGATAAGTCTTACTATTATAGTCCTAGATGGCCTGGAACTCACAGAGATCCACCTGCCTTTGCCTCCTGAATACTGGGATTAAAAACCTGAGCCACCATGCCTAGCAAAAAAACAAACAAAAAAACAAACAAAAAACAAGGAAGAGCTGTTTTTCTTTTAAAAGTTCATCTATTTCTCTGTTTACCTGTGATTATAGTCTGGCACAAAGCAGATGCTCAGTAAATACAAACAAGCGAATCTCTCCTGTGTCTCTTCCTTCCCTTTAAATTGTGAAAAAAGGTTGTTCATTTGTATCGAACGATGGCAAGTGGGCTGGAGAGATGGCTCAGTGGTTAAGAGCACTGATTGCTCTTCCGAAGGTCCTGAGTTCAAATCCCAGCAGTCACCTGGTGGCTCACAACCATCCGTAATGAGCTCTGATGCACTCTTCTGGGGTGTCTGAAGACAGCTACAGTGTACTTACATATAATAAATAAATCTTTAAAAAAAGAAAAAAAAGATGGCAAGCCCATGATTGGCCAATATTTCATAAATCTCACCCACCTTATAAAACTACTATAGCAAAAGAATCTTTACTATAGTAAAGATATACCAAATCTTTACTCTTCTCTACCTGGTAAAACTTTGTTTACAAAAAGCTTTGCTGCATTCCCAGTAATGAGGCACCTGCAGCTGACCCTTTCCCTCTTTCTCTCAATTCCTTTTTGAGGATTTATTTAAAACTAGTCAATCCCAAAAGATTGTGGAGCTAAGCTCCCACCAGTGGGGTGAGGCGGAGTCAGTCACCATGTGGCATTAGGACAAAACCTAAGTGAACTTTCAGTTTGGGTTGTGGCACACCATTTCTACAAAGAGAAGTCGGCTTGACAGGTTACTCTTAACTTTGCTCGTGTATTTCTCTGTGCAACACTGAGAATATTCTTTTCTAACAAAAGCAGCTAACAGTGCCCATCAAATACCTAAGTTGACTACATAAGAATCAAGAATGTCCCACATCTCCTTGGATAAACCATGCTAAGTGCTGCTGTTTCCTGAAGCTTGGTTCAAATCCTTCATCCATGGGTTACTGTGTGCTCAAGGCAAGGTTCTTTCCACTCTTGTCCTCAGGAATGCACAGTGGACAAAGGATGTCCATCCTTCAGGCTGTCCCTTCTCCTTGCTGGTTTTGTCACCAGTGAAAGAGTTGGGGCAAGGAAGGGGAACCCAGCCAGATTCAGGTGAACCAATAGCTTGGCGTGACCAAAATTGGATTTGAGTGAAGAGCAATTCTGACAATAATGAAAGTAACGCAAATGGAACATTCATGCAAAACAGTGGCCTTTAATACTAACAAAGACCCTGTGGAGTGAGGGATCCTTGGAGTAGTGCCAAGCCATCCTCTCAGGACCCTAACCCTGAACCAGGAACAGAAAGATCAGCATACTGACATTAATGTTGGACTGTCCAAGACCTGAGCCATTTCTTCTTCCTTTCCCTGCCCCATACCCCCTTTGTCCACATCACATTTCCTTTCCTCCCTCTCCTTTCCCTGCCCGTTTCTTCCTCTCCTTCCTCCCCATTCTCCTTAGCTCCGATCATCTACCCCTCGAGGTGCCACCACAGTTCTCCCCTCTGCAACCCCTCAGTCCACCTCCCTCAGGTCTAGCCTCCAGGTGCAGGGTGAACAGGAGGCAGGAAACATTCCTCAGCCCAAGGAGCACTTGTTGCTGTTCTTCTTGTCAGATGTTTTCAGGTCAGTGCTTGAGGGCTTGTTGTTGTTTCCCTAGGGTTAGGAAGGTAGAAGGATCAGGTGCATGAAGGGACCGCAGGAGGATTAGTCTACAAACTCAGGACACCCCTACCCCACCCTCTCCCACCCCCTCATCCCTCACTCCCCACTTCCTATCCCCCACCCCCACTTGACATTGTTCCTCCTCCTCAATTGTCTTGTTTTTTTAAAATGAGATAGGGCTTCTCTGTGTAGCCCTGACTGTCCTCATGCTGTAGACCAGGCTGGCCTTTGACCTCATAGAGATCAATCAGCCTGCCTCTGCCTCCCTAGTGCTGGCATTAACAGTGTTCTACACAGGCACTGTTGAGTTTAGACAGAATAGCTGAGGATGAACTTCAACTCCTGATCCTTCTGCCCCACCTCTCGGTGCTGGGACCATAGGTGTGCAGTAGCACAGTACACTCCAGTGACTCCAGTTCTTACAGACAGGCGCAGTGGTACTCAGCAGAGTAGAACCAACTCACCGATCTCCGGCCTCCTGTCTTGAGCAAGATGTCACGGGCCAGGGAACTGAAAGCCTAAAGGGGAAACTGGTTAGGCCAAGTTGAAAGAGGGGATGAACTTAGTATTTTATCTCTTGGAGGGTGGATCTCACCTCATCCACATTCACACTGGATTTGGCACTCGTCTCAAAAAATCGGATTCTGTGCTCCCGAGCCAACTGTAGGGGATGAGGTAGGAAGGAGAGAGCTGGATAAAGGGCAGAAGCAGAGCATTCAGCGAGGTCTCCACACGCTGGTCGCCCAGCCCTGCAGCGGACAGCCCAGCCTGACTCACCTTCTCTGCCTGCTCTTTCTGCACCTTCCGCTTGGCCTCCATGTCACACTTGTTTCCCAGCAGGAGGCGCTCCACTCCAGCAGAGGCATTCTGAAGACAGCAAAACAAGCAGAAGGTGGGGCTTTCCTGTAAGTCCTGCACTTAGAAAGCTGAGGCAGGAGGACTGCTGTGAGCTCAAGACCTGTTTGAGTTACATGTTAAGTTTCACACCAGCTGGGGCTACTACTGAAACCCTGTCTCAAGAAGAAACCAAAAACAAACAAACAAACACAACAAAGGAGGGTCTGGAGAGATGGCTCAGTGGTTAAGAGTACAGTCTGTTCTTCCAGAGGTCTTGAGTTCAATTTCCAGCAACCACATGGTGGCTTACAACCATCTATATTGGGATCTGTTGCCCTCTTCTGGTGTGCAAGTGTACACGAAGATAGAACATTCATACATAATATAAATAAATTTTTTTAAAAAACGGAGGGTTTGGGGGAGGAGAAGGCTCAGCAGCTAGGAGCACTGGCTGTTCTTCCAGAGGACCTGGGTTCAATGAGTGACTCAAAACCATCTGTCACTCCAGTCTCAGGAGTCCACTACCCTCTTCTGACTTCTGAGGGTACCACCAGGCTCTTGGTTCACAGACATACACACAGGCAAAACACCCATACACATAAAATGAAAGCTGAAGCCTGCCAATTCTAACATCCCAGCACCCTTCAGGGGCTGCTTTGTTCCCCCATTCTTTTGGAAGCATCTTACCTCTTTGATGCTTTTCATCCAGTTCTGAATATTCTCGAAGGATTTCTCATCTGTGATGTCATATACTAGGATAATGCCCTAAAGGATGGTAAAGTTCATCTCAGACCGTGTTCCCACTTAGTTTTTATTGTCCTCTTAAGTGACCACCCATGTCCGGTCCATAGGTCTAAACATATGTACCCCATGCCCTCCTTCTTTATCCCTGCATGCTCATTACCCTCTGTACTCATGAAACTATGACTTTAGCCCATGTCCAGACCCACATCTCATACCATGGCTCCACGGTAATAGGCAGTGGTTATTGTCTTGAATCGTTCTTGGCCAGCCGTGTCCCTGAAGCAAAAGTTTTCACAGAGTGAGACATAAGCAAGAAGTCTCCAAGGGGGAAGTCTTTTCCTAAGGACTCAGCTTTTGCAACACTGGAGGTGGGGGCTGAAAGGAAAAGACTCAGGAAACCGTAAAGGGGAGAGAGGGAAGGACAGTTGGGTTGCTATTCAGAGGTTTCAGGCCTGGGAAACAGGATGTCTCCTGTTTACTCATAGATGCCAAGCACTGTCTTAAGTGTCACTTTATGTGTGTGTGTCATCCTATCTAACCCTCGCTGTATCATTGTGAGGCATGGCTCATTGTCCCCGTTTTATAAACGAAACAAATGTGCAGAGGGAGGCTGGGTAACTAACGAAGGTCAGGCAGAAGTGACCAGGGTTGAGACCCTATCTGCTGCTGCTTATCTGTCACACAAGAGCGCTTCTGTGAAGCCTCATTGTGCCTCAGCACCTGTAGTGCCTCCAGCCTCCTTGAGATAATCAGGGTACACCTCTGTATGTGACCTGTGCTCCCTAGAATTTTTAAAGTTGTTATTGTGTGTGTGTAGTTTTAAATAGAATCTCTCTACATCGCCCTGGCCATTCTAGAACGCACCCTGTAGACCAAGCTGACCTCAGACTCACAGAGATCCACTTGCCTCTGCGTCTGGAGTATCGGGACTCAAAGCATGTCCCAGTGTTCGGGTTACTCTCTAGAACTTAGAGAGAGCAATCGACTGGGAGTCAAATTTATAATTCTACAACTCGTCTTTTAAGCACTTAGAACCTGTTTCTTCATCATAGCTCAAAAGACTTTTGTTTTCAAGTCCAGAGAATGCTCTGGGTGAGGAAAAGACACAAATGAACTGAAAGTGGGACACCAGGATGAGAGATGCAAGGCCAGCTGATAGCTGACTAAGTGAAATGGATAAATTAGGAGATGTACTGGACCAGGGGGGAAAGGAAGAAAGCAAAACAGAAAGACCAACATGGCGTCCATTCCAGGACATGCCTGTAACACAGGACACAGGAGCTAATAAGGGTCTTTCTTTCTCAGCTACATAGTGAGTTCCAGGCCATCCTGGGCTGCATGAGACTGTAAAAAAAGAAAAAAAGAAAAAAAAAAGAAAAGAAAAATCAAAACTAAACTGGACAGAGAAAAAGTAAGGAAGAAGAAATGAAGGGGGAAGGGTGTGAGTGGGGGAGGGGTGGGTTCAAAGGGCAGTCTGGACAGGGGAGCTGGGCAGCTTACTTACCAGACTTGCAGTTTGATCCTCTTCCCCTCTATTTCCACAGTTCGGATCTTGAAATCAATTCCTGGGGTGAAGGGTGTGAAGCCAGGTAAGCATGTGTGGAGGTGTGGAAACTATGGTGGGAGTGGGGGCTGGCCAGTAACTGCTGGGCGGGCACTGGAGGGAGTGACCTTGCTGGGGTGTAAACGGAAGAGCTTTTCCAAAGCTTTATACCTATGGCAAGCGTACTGGTTTTCCTCAGATTTTATGACGTTTTGAAGAAAGGTGATGAAACTTCAGCGGGGTTAAAAGCAAGCCAGCTGACTACTTTCCCTTCCACCTCTACCTCACTTTCCCGGTTCTCCCCCCCCCCCCCCCAGCAGACACTACTGGCCCTCCACCCACCCCGCTAGCCCCTCGGGGAAGAGAAGAATGAAAAAGGCAGCTGACCTGAGTCTATGTAAATTAACTAGTGAGATAGGCTTGGCTTGGAAGTGACAGCCCGGGGCTCCCTAAGAGTCCTCTCCTCTGGAGAATTAGGGGAGAGAGAGAGAGAGAGAGAGAGAGAGAGAGAGAGAGAGAGAGAGAGAGAG
>JADRCH010000009.1:750825-782726 GCA_019843965.1 Rhynchomys soricoides
GAGAGAGAGAGAGAGAGAGAGAGAGAGAGAGAGAGAGAGAGAGAGAGGTGTTACCTTTTGTCACCAGTGGAGATGAGATTCTCAGTCCAGAGGAGATGAAGAAAGATGAAGAGGGGAGTGGAGGAGGGGAAGGGATACTCTTCTTACTGAAAGTCTAGGCACATCTCCCAGGCCTCCCGGGGGGTGGGGGGGTGGGGGTGGGGTCCGGAGAGGATGGGTGTGGAAGCTTACTCAGAGACCCCAAAGTCCCCTCACTTCCATCTTCTTCACTCCCGCGGCACCCCAGCCACTCTCTGCAGTGCCTTGCCGAGGGTTAGGAGGCTAGACAGATGATTTGAAGGTGGGGTAGATGCTGGAGGAAGTTTGAAGCCCAGTGGGTCAGTAGGAGGACAACAGAATTAGGAAGCAGGGAAAAGAGAAAGTGTGAAGAGTGGATCTAGAGAGTTTAGGTGAAGAGATGGGGCGAAGAAGGAAGCAGATGGAAATGACAATAACCTGTGTGGATTTGGAGAGACTAAGGAGATAGTACCAAGAAGTGGAGTGGGTGGCAGCAACTGGGGCTACCTGGAAACCTCAGGAAGGTTTGAGGTTTTGAGTGTTATTCAGGGACATTATGGGGGGGCATGGGGCAGGGGTTGAGAGACTGGAAATTAGTGTCTTTCTCTAAGGGGATCAAAAAAAGTAGGTTCTTCAGTCTTTCGGGAGCCTGTGTATGAGGGTGGGCGGGAGGGGGTTGGAGGGGGTGGGTCTGGGGTCTGGGATACAGCCAGTGGGCTCACCGATGGTGGAGATGTAAGTGCTGTTGAAGTTGTCCTCTGCAAAGCGAATGATCAGACAAGTCTTGCCCACCCCCGAGTCCCCGATCAGCAGCAACTTGAAGAGGTGGTCGTAGGCTTTGGCCATGGCGGACACTGGGGGCGCCGGGGGAGGGGTCGGGAAGAGCCAACACTGGTAGGCGGGATCGGAGGGTTGGCAGGCAGAAACCGCCAGAGTCCCAGCCAGGAAGTTTTCCTCCCTCTCCGCCCAGGCCCCGGGAAAAGAAGAGAGGCGGCCCTGCTCGCGGCTCCACCCCTCTTCGCCAGTGCAGAGGCCGGTCCAGCAGTCCGCGTGCTGCCTCCCCAGCTTCGGAGGGCCAGTTTCCCTAGCCCTTCCCATTGCCTTTGGCTAGCTGTCTTTCCTCTCTTTCGACCGAATTGGAAAGAGGAATTTTAAAGAGATTAGGGGAAGAGGGAAAGAGTTTTACCAATAGTGGAGATAGGGGTGGCACTGGAAATTGATCAAAAGCTGAAGCGCTTTTCATAGGCTTTTGAATTTTTGATAAAGGTCCTAGGACTTTCTGTCAGCATTGTGCTACTTAAGTCTACAAATCCCAATTCCCTTTGAAAAGAAGCGGGTTGGGAGATTAGTATGCTGGATCCATCCGCCCCCTGGTGGAGCACAGTAAAGAACTAAGAGGATAAAAGTCAGCTCCATCAATTACACTCAAACCACAGTTTCACGTTCTGGAGCGAGCCTAGAACTCAATAGCGCAACCCGGCATTCAAGGCCTAGTTATCCTACTGCCTCAATCTCTCAGGTATGAAGATTACTGGTGAGCCACCAGTTTTCCATCTTTATTTACTTAATTTATAGCAAGTGTTTTGCCTACATGAGTTTATGCACTATATGACTGGCATGCCTGCAGAAACTACAAGATAGCAACGATCCCCTGAAACTGGAGTGTCTACAGGTGCTGCCACATGGCTGCTGGGAATTGAACCCAGATCCACTACAAGAACCTCCAGATCTTATCATCCTTTCAGTCTCATTAAAAAAGAAAGAACGAAAAAAGGAAGGGAAAATGAAAAGTACTTTTCGAACAGATGAGTACTGGCCGTGAGAAAGTGTCTTTATTTGTTACATTATGCTTACCATAATCTATGCTTACATTTGTCCTTTCACAGACACAATGTATCAGTTACACCCCCCCCCACACACACAAAATACTTGACAAAACAGTTTCTTAGGGACCAGCTTGTTTCTGCTTAAAGAAAGAAGCAGTCTGTCATGACAGTAGAAACATGGGGTATCTGGTCACTTCTCATCCAAAATCGGGAAGGAGAGAGATGAATGCTGGTGCTCAGCTCATTCTCTCCTTTTTATTCAGAGTGTGAATGGTGCCACTTGTTGTCAGGTAGGGTTTTCCCATCCCAAATGATGCAATCTAGAACTTTCCTCCAGACATGTCCAGTGACTGGATTCCTAGGTGATGCTAGATCCTGTCAAGTTGACAATCCATATTGACTACCACAACTATTCAGTTTATTTTATTAATTTATTCATTCATTACATTTATTTGTATGTGTAGGCACACATAATGTTGTGTTTTATAAAAAGAGACCAGAGATGTTTGGTGGAGGCACAGTAAGGTGTGGGGGCCTCTGCGGGCCCATGCTGAGGCAGCCTTTCCCCCTGAGGGACCAGCCACACATAGTATAGTATAGAATAGAGTTTATTCAGAGCATGGGGAGGGGAATAGAGAGAGTAAAGACAGAAAAGAGAGAAAGGAAAGAGAGAGACAGAGAGAGAGAGGAGAAGAGTAGAGTAGAGGCCAGTCATGAGCACGTGGAGAGGGGGGAGTGGAATGAGGAGAGAGGGGAAAGAGGGAGCAGGAGCAAGAGGAGAGAGCAAGAGCAAGAGAGTGAGGAGGGGGCAAGCAGTCCCTTTTATACTGAGTTAGGCACACCTGGCCGTTGTCAGATAACAGTGGGGCAGAGCCTAGGTGAAATGTCAACCCATATGCTGCCATGGTGAAAGCAAAGCATGGTGGTCAGAGATCATGCTGCAGGATGCTGAACTAAACTTCCCCAGAGCCATCTCACCAGCCCAATTTATTTATTTGAGGCAAGGTCTCTCTGTGCTGCCCAGATCAGTCTCAGATTTGTGGAAGCAGGTGATCATCTGGACTCAGCACCTTCAATAGTTAGACCTTCTATCATCCACATGCACCATTGTGCCTGCTTCAATATCCCAATCCAACTGTTCTTTTTTTTTTTTTTTTTAATGGTGCTGGGGATTGGCATCCAGAGCTTCGTACATGCTACACAAAGCGCTTTTCTGTTGAGCTACATTATGGGCTTCAATTCCCTTCTACTTACTCCCTCAAGCTGAGGCACAGACCTTGGAATCTTTTCTGGTTTTCCTCAGTGACTAACCCTGTCCTTTAACTCACACTGACATCCAGGTATGGTGGATTTGCAATCCCAGCACACAGGAGACAGAAGCAAGATGAAAGTCAGACAGAAGCATGTCTAAGGTCAACCTACTCTTGGCAGAGCTGCTGGCCAGCCAGAAGATCTCTTGTGATTGCTAATCTTGGTTGCCAATTTGACATACCGGGGAGAGGAAATGTTAATTGAGGAATTATCACCATTGGATTGGCCTGTAGGCATATCTATAGGGAATTTTCTTTTTTCTTTTATTATTTTTAAATTTTAGACAGGATCTCTATCTCTATGTAGATTTATTTATCTTTGTGTGTGGATATTTTGCCCTTGCTTGCTTGTACCTGACTTATACATGCCAGGTGCCCTTGGGAGGCCAGAAGGTGGTGTTAGATTTCCTGAAACTGGAGTTACAGATTACAGACAGCTATGAGCCTTCATGATAGCCACTATGTAGGTGCTAAGGATCAAACCCCTAGTTTTCTGGAAGAGCAGCCAGTGATGCTAACCTCAGAGCCATCTCTCTTCAGCCCCAGGTACCTACCTGATTGTTAATTGAGGTCAGAGGGCCTAGCACTATATATGGGAGGTACCATACCTGGACAGATGGGGCTGGTGTATAAGAAAGGGAACTGAACCTGAGCCTGGGAGTAAGGCAGTGCTACTCCTTGGCTTCTGCTTCAACTTTTGCCTTTAGTTCCTTCAATAATGGGCTGTAACCTATAAGCCAGATAATTCCATTTCCTCAGCAAGTTGCTTTTGGCCAGAATGTTTATCACAGCCACACAATAAACTAGAATGGACCCTCTCAAGATCTATGTTGGTGTGGAATGAAGAGCGTCATAGTGCACACCTTTCAACCGAGTGTATAAACTGACATGGCAGCTCCATGGTAAGGTTAAGGGGAAAGTTTCTACTGTAGATATGAGAGAGAGAACATCCAGGAGCATCTGGAAGAGTCCAGTGCAAAAAGAGAAAGTAGACTGAACATGGCCAGGGCTATCTTGAGAGGGGAGAAGAGCAGGAGACAGAGAACAGTGAGCATAGCTTGGTTTCAGAAGGATGAGTAGTTTTGGAACGGAAGCTGGAGGGCTGGAGGGAGTTCATGGTAGAGGAGGAGGTGAGAGAGGCTAGGAAGCTTGTGGACTTTGTGCAGCAGGTACTTGCGATGTTGAGCAGGCCTGGAGGCCAGCTTGAACTGATATACTGATAGGCACACTAGCCAGCCCATGTCCCCATTGCCAGAGGTAAGGGAAATGACTCTTTTTGCTAGGGAGCCAGTTTTACAACTTCTTGAGGAATGCTGGCTCTTGACTAACCACCTCTACATACATTCCAGGTTGAGCCTATTTCTGGGTATCTGGCCTGCCTTTTAGAGTCTAGGGAACTGGGAGTTTTCCTTATGACCTGATACTCAGCACTCCTGAGGCAGAAGTATCTCTGTGAGTTCCAGGATAGCTTGGCCTACATAACAAGTTCCAGGTCAGCCAGGTATACACAGTGGGAGCTTGTCTCAAATAAGTAAATAAGAATAAACAGCACTGGACCTATCAACATTCAGTCATAGCTGGGAACAGGTAGAATCCAATTAGGAGGGCCAGCCCCTTGGTGGATATTAGTAGTTGAGGGCTCCCTGGGAGAGTAGATGTTACTGTCTTTAGTGGTGCAGCCACCAGTGAGTTACCTGAGTCTCATGGACAGCTTTACCACCATGCCCCTGGTGCAGCCCAGGTTAAATGTAGGGCATCAAAAAACCAACAAAACGACATGATAGGAAAGGAACAAGTTCTGAGGAGCATTTTGGAGAGAAGGTGGTGTGATCAGAGTGTATTATATACATATATGAAAATAGTTTTTAAAAAGAAAAGTTGGGGGCTGGAGAGATGGCTCAGCAGTGAAGAGCACTGACTGCTCTTCTAGAGGTCCTGAGTTCAATTCCCAGCAACCACATGGTGGCTCACAACCATCTTATAATGTGATGATGCCCTCTTCTGGCGAGTAGGTGTACATGCAAATAAAGCACTCATGTAAAATAAATCAGAGAGAGAGAGAGAGAGAGAGAGAGAGAGAGAGAGAGAGAGAAAAGCAGGGCATAATGGTGTGTACCTTTGATTCCAGCTTTCAGGAGGTAGAGGCATATGGATCTCTGTGAGTTTGAGGCCAGCCTGGTTTACAGAATGAGTTTCAGGATAGCCAAGGCTCTGTAGAGACCCTATCTTCAAGCAAAAAAACCAAAATCAACCAACCAAAAACAAAAGGTGGGGCTGTTGGTGGGGGAGTGAGTGGTAGAGGTGGTGGTGCTTTCAGGAAGAAGCTGGTAACATGGCTCAGTGAGTGCATAAGGGCATGTGCCACCCAGCCTAATGACCTGAATCCAATACTCAGGACATACATGGTAGGAGTGAACTCACTCCTGAAAGTGATCTTCTTACCAACACATAGACAGTGTAGCAACATTATTCCTGGAACAGAGTAATTTCAGAGGGAATGACATTTAGGCTAAAATCTGAAAGACAAGGAGCCAATGTGCAAACATCTAGTAGAGAAGAATTCTTGTCTGAAGAAAAATACTGTGACTGGAAAACAAAAGACTAAGGGCGGAGGATGAAGCTCAGGGTACTTATGTGTGGGGGTGGAGGTGGGGTGTCAAATGACCTTTTACAGGGGTATCATGGAAGACCATTGGAAAACAGATACAATTTACAACAGTAGCAAAATTACAGTTATGAAGTAGCAACAAAAATAATTTTATGTTTGGGGGTCACCACAATATGGAGGAACTGTGTTACAGCAAAAGGAAAACTGAGAGCCACTAGGATAGATGACTGCCTACAATGGACAAAGCCCTGGCTTAGATCCCTAACACCCACCCTGCCCACAGCACACACTCTAGGTGTCACAGCACACCTGCAACTGAATACTTTCAAGGTGAATGCCAGGAAGATCAGGAGTTCAAGGTCAGCCTGAGACATGAGACACTGTTTTGGAGGAGATTGGAGGTGGGGGTTGGATCTGGCTGTCCTAAGAAATCTGTCTGTAGACCAGGCTTGCTTCAAACACACAGATAACTGTCTAATTGCCTCTTGAGTTCTGGGATTAAATGTGTGCACCACTACAGCCAGGGGCCAAGACACTATCTTTAAAACATGGTGGTGACATACTAGAGTCAGCACTCTAGAGTCAGAGGCAGGTGGACCCCTAAGTTCAAGGCCAGCCTTGTCTACAGAGTGAGTTCCAGGACAGCCAGGGCTACAGAGAGAAACCCCCACCCCCACTTTCATACTTTTGCTTACATGATAAATTGCAGATACACAAGTATCGTGGTAGCAAATTATTTTCAGTCTAGGAAAAGGAATGAATTTTATTTTTAAACCTAGAACTGATTTCCCACCGGGCAGTGGTGGCACACGCCTTTAATCCCAGCACTTGGGAGGCAGAGGCAGGCGGATTTCTGAGTTCGAGACCAGCCTGGTCTACAGAGTGAGTTCCAGGACAGCCAGGGCTATACAGAGAAACCCTGTCTCGAAAAAAACCAAACCCCAAAAAACCCAAAAAACCCCCAAAAACTGATTTCCCAAGATATCTTTGCCATGTATATTACCAAAATCCAAAATCAACATGCATTCTTATAAGCTTGGACTATTATTTATTTATAGATACTGGAATTAACAGATCCACCTGCCTCTGCCTCCCAGTTCTGTAAATGGAGGTGCCACTGTCTGGGTTGGGCAGTTTAATTTCTTACACACAAATTTGTACAATGCGGTAACTCCATAGTTAAATAACATAGTTTTTGTTTTGATTTGGTTTTTAGAGACAAAATCTCTTGTAGTTCTGGCTGTCCTAGAACTTGCTAGATCAGGCTGGCTAGAACTCCCACAATCCCTTCCAGGCTTTGCCAGAATGCAGTGATAAAGTCGTGACCAACCATGTCCTGCCTTTAATTAGCGCGTTAAAAGCAACCCATGTGTCAAGTGATGTAAGTATATTTGATTTTATTCTCCAAAGGTAAATCATTGTAAGAATACAAAGTCGGGCTTTATCCTTAGCCCTGGAAAACAGCAACAGCAGCAAAACAATAACGGTAAACAAGAGGGCTAGTTGAAGTGGAGCAAATATGAACAGGATTTTTCCCCCCCAGACAGGGTGTCCTGCAGTCCACTCAGACCTCAAATTTGCTATTGAGCCCAGAGCCCACAATGAACCTCTTGTCCTCCCGCTTCATCCTTTGAAGTTCTGAGACTACAGCCTTGAGCCACTGACACCACCACTGAGCCCTGCCCTGCCGGATTTATGCTTTGTTACATGCTTAGCAAGCACTTTACCAACGTAGTACACCCCAGCTCCAAGCAGGTATTTCGTTTAAAAAACGTATTTACATCTAGAATTGTTAATCAGCATAAATCAAACCAACTGGAAAATGGTAAAGAATATCAGTAACTAAAAATGACCTGGATAAAGCTACTCGCAGGTGTTCACCTTTGCTGTTTCTATTACACTCCAGCTGTCAAAGTGTAGTCGGAAATTTAAAAAGTATCCATTTTTCTCTTCATAGCAGCTCAAAGCTCAAAATAGAAGCTAACTCTTTCACCATGGCTACGCACCCGCGACACGCGGAGCCTTTCAGACCTACTAGAAATGGCAGTCAACTTGTATCCCATTGCATTCGAACGGAGTGTAGGACCTTCCCAAGATGGCGAAACAACACGGGCGCGTCACTTCCTGTACCATACCGGATATAAGGAACAGGATTTCCGCTTTCGCTCCTTTCCGGCGGTGACGACCTCCCTACGAGAACATGCCTGTGAGTTCCTTGGTCCAGTTTTCGACAGAGAACTAGCTCTTGTGTCCGCACTGTCCACTCGTGCTAATTGCGGATCGTACAGGGTCCACATTTACGCTCTGCGTCTCTTAGGACAGTAACCAGAACCGCGGCGGCCCACAGGCCACCCGCTTAGACGGGAGCAGAGAGGAGATAAGATGGCGGCCCAGCTACGCAGACACCCGGGGCGGCGAGGGGCGAGTTCTCGGTGTGTGCCAGTGGGTGCTCTTCTCCATCATCTCTTTCCACCGTTAGCTTCTAAGTCTCTGCATTTCTGCCCCTCTTAGCTCGCAAAGGATCTCCTTCATCCCTCTCCAGAAGAGGAGAAGAGGAAACACAAGAAAAAGCGCCTGGTGCAGAGCCCCAATTCCTACTTTATGGATGTGAAATGCCCAGGTGAGGAAGTGGTTTTCAGCAGTCCGGAAAGATTAGTACTAATGATTATAACTTAATTTTTGATTCTCTTACGAGTTTAGAATGGGTAACTTGGAGATGAATAAAAAGAAATTAACATTTTTTGTTGGTCTCTTTTTCCCCCAGGATGCTATAAAATCACCACGGTCTTTAGCCATGCACAAACGGTAGTCTTGTGTGTTGGCTGCTCCACTGTCCTCTGTCAGCCTACAGGTGGAAAAGCAAGGCTGACAGAAGGTAAGTGGTCTCAGTGTTGGGGTTTTGCCCTTAGGATCCTAAGGTGAAAGAGATCGGGTAGAATGCAAGCCTTGAGGCTAATAAAGCCAGCTGCTCGCCTGCAGATGAAGCAGGGTCAGTGGCAGACTGATGTAACATTTGCATTTTTTCTTCCAGGATGTTCCTTCAGGAGGAAGCAGCACTGAAAGCCCCTGATTCAAGATGAGTGGGAACCTTCCCAATAAACACATTTTGGATATATAGTGTTTGTCTTGTTTAACTGGTAGGAAGTGGTGCCTCAAGTATTCCAGGGCAAACAGAAGAGTGGTCCTTTGGGGTCAAGTAAGTGGCCAAACACCCAGAGTCTATTGGCATTTTTATCTAGATTCATTGGGCAAATCTTAGACCATGGTTTAAAACTGGTGTTAGTGTATACTTGGGCTTTGTGTTCTGATGTCTTTTAGTAGAAACTGTTTCAATTAACATTGGCTATTAATTGGAAGGTGTCATACAGAGGTGTGTGACAATGAGGACTGCTTTCATTCAGGGAATTGTGGTACACACGATGTTTAAATCCCAGTACCTGAGAAGCAGAGGGAGCTACTGTTTTTTTGTTTTGTTTTTTTCTTGTTTTTCTGTGTGTTGTTGAGATGGCCTTAGGTCACTTCAAGTATATGTGATAAGATACCTCTTAAGTGATGGCATTGTAGATGTGTACCACTTCCAGTTTTTGTGGTGCTAGGAACAGAAACCCAGGGCTTAGGGTAATCCAGCCCCAGAAACTTAATCTTACAATGTATGACTTAATCACTTATGAGCCTTTATTTATAGTTACTACAGACTTGCTTTGGAGGTTTAGTTTGTAGAGTTAACTACTAAACTTACGCAGGATTAGGCATCTCCAATCCTCTACAGTTAAAGGGGAATCTGTCTATTTAGGTTAGTGTTTTATACTCCATAACCAGTGTTGTAGCCGACTCTGCACTAGTGGTGGCTGTGAGCTCAGGAAATGAGGGGGAGAACATGTGGCTGTATAAGAACCTAGGGGAAAAAAAGGCAAAATAATGAAGGCAAATGAGTGAGACAGACAAATCTGAACTTGTGAATGAGGGCAATTCTTTACCTGGCTGAGTTGTTCCTATTGTTGGCACATAAACAACAGGAATAGTGTGTACCTTGTTCAGGAAGGCGTTGTATGCTGGAAAAAGGAAATGCCACAAAAATTATGTGATTTTGCTTGCAGGAAGGCCTTGAAGATTACAGTCCACTCAAAAGTGATATTTAAGGGCCGGCAAGATGATTCAGCCAACAGAAACACTTGACAACAAGCCTGTCTTAAGTCCCCAGAACCTACATGGTAGAAGGAGAAGAGACTCCCTCAAGTTGTCTTTGACTTCTACACTTGTGTCAGGACATGTTTGTGCTCTCTTCCCTAACCCAAGCAAACAATAAATAAATAAAAAATTAAACAAAATGAGGTTTAAGTGTTAGTGTAAAAGGAATGCTTTCAGTTAGTCTACCTCCAAAAAACTGCCCTGTATGCTGATTCTTACAATTATCTAGCCAGTACAACTATAATATATTTGTAGGTGTTATCATTAACCTACAGATGACTATATGAGATGTGTAGGTAGATTAAGTGGAAATGCTCTTGAATGCTTGAGTTTTTGGTAATTCTGGTGGGACCTGGTCCAGCCTCTCCCAGTTATTGGAGGAGACTATAATAGACACTCGCCTTACATGGATTTTTCTTCCAGCCTTTGGCTAAGAGTCATGTGTAGGCAATAGTGATGCTGGTTGTATGTGCATTGGTGTAATGCATGTATGTCTATTGAACATGTTAGATCTTGGAGTTACAGATAGTTGTGAGCTGCCATGTAAGTGCTGGGAATTAAGCCCAGGTCCTTTGGAAGAATATTCAGTGCTCTTAACTGCTGAGCCCCAATTTATTTTTTTTTTTTTAAAGGGCAGGGTTTTTCTGTATATATAGCCCTGGCTGTCCTTGAACTCACTCTGTAGACCAGGCTGGCCTTGAACTCAGAAATCCACCTGCCTCTGCCTCCCAAGTGCTGGGATTAAAGGCGTGCGACACCACTGCCTGGCTTTTTTTTTTTTTTTTTTAAACAGTTTGTGTATCCTTAGTTGCTTAATAACTCAATTTCTAAACTGGGATTAAAGGCATATGCCACACCCTGCAAGTTGACATTTAATCTACTCAGCTAATTTTTATCTTTAGTTTGTGAAAAAAATAAACAAGTAGACTCCTTACCTAGGAAGATGAAAGCAGTAGATGCCAGCACAGCAAAGAGGGTAAACAGGAGGATCTGGTAAGAACCAACAGAATTCTTGAAGACACCTGAATCTTCACAGTGATCTGCATTGCCATAATGGGGCAAGATGATTATATTAGCATCCAGAGTAGATGATGTCTTTGAAAATGTCCTAAGAGGCTTAGGAATATTGCACGTATCTGTAATCCTAGCATCCAGGTAGGTACTAGTAGTGCTGGTGCTTTCCTGTGACCCCACGCCAGGGAGGAGCTCATGTTAGAAGGCAGTCTCAGCTAACAATGGTACAAATGTCTCAAATGGAATTCAAATTACAGCTCTTAGAAAATTGAGGCTTTAAGATTTGTTGATGTCTTGCTTTTTGGCTCAGGAGTAATAATAGTCTTGGAGTGTGGGAATCTTGTGTCCTCCCAGGTCAAAAGTCTGCTGCTTGAAAATTTGTTAACTTGGAGCCAAAAACTTGTGGCTCTATGCAGATTCAGTTTATTTATATTTCTAATTTGTATGTGCCTGTGTATGCTGATACCATGGTACATACATGGAAGTCAGGACTTTCTAGAGTCAGACTTAGTTGATGGGTTTACAGACAGGGCAAGTGCCATCTTGCCAGCCTGGTGATTTAGTTTCTGACTCTGATCCCTTACGTATCTTCATGGCATATCTAGAGAACATTCATTTTGTGTCCTAAGTATAATAAAACTTCTGTATGGTTATGTGCACCCCTTTACACACACACACACACACACACCCACTTATATGTATACTAGATTGCCATGTGCCAAGAATGACCTTTTCCTTTTGACTCTACCTCCAGTGTTGGGATTGGGATTGTGGGCATAGATTTATGTCCAGTTCTCTGGAGTGCTAGGCAGTGTACTCAGGGCTTTGTATATACTATGCAAATACAACCTGAATTACTTCACCCTTAGAGGTTTTTTTTTGAGACAGGGTTTATCTGTTTAACAGATCTTGCTGTCCTGGAACTTGTTCTGTAGATCAGTCTGGCCTTTAATTCAAATCTGCCTGTCTTTTAGTCCTGAGTACTGAAATGTGCCACCGTGCTTGGTACCCTTGATTTTAAGCATTCCTATTTTTGGTTATTTCAGATGCTCACAGACCCCTCTTAATCTTACTCATGCTATTTCTACCCTAAGTTGTAGAAGGTACTGTGAGTTAGGGAGATAAAAATTCTGAGGTAAAATGTTGATCAAGCATGAAGTGGTTTTTGACACTTGGTTTCTCTGTATAGCCCTGGTAGTCCTAGAACTCTGTAGACCAGGCTGGCCTTTTAACTCAAGAGATCCACCTGCCTCTGCCTCCCTAGTGCTGGGATTAAAGGTATATGCCACCCCTTCCAAGCTAAGACCAGAGTTTTATATACCCACAGGCATCCTTTTATGAATTGGACACCTGCTTGTGATCCTAGTCAGAGGCAGGCCTCCTAGCTTGTCTACTTCCAGGCCAGTGAGAAACTTTCAGACCAGGTTCCTGGGGAATGGCACGGAAGGTTGAAAGGCTTGTATTACAGGCTTGGACTGTCGGGGCCACCATGTTCATCTAAGTATAAAATATTTATGAGGCTGGCAATGTAGATCAGTTGGTAACAGTGACTGCCCTGTATCACCAAAGGTGGAGAAGATGAGAAGTCAAAGGTCATCCTACCTTCCTATATACAATGAATGAATAAGGTGTCTCTGTACTATATGCCTAAAATTGAAGCATTCAGGATGTGTAGGGTCTTAGGAACATAGAGTTAGCTGCAAGTACCTAGCTATAGGGTGAGACCTTGTCTATGAAAACCTGGGAGAGTAAAGTAGACTAGGGAGCCAGAGAAGAGACATGAGGGCTAGTTCGGTTCTAAACTGGCCATAGCTTAGTGAGACTCAAAAAAAAAAAAGTGAATAATACATTCCTTCCCCACGTAAATTAAAATTAGTTCCTAGTAGGGCTGAAAAGATGGCTTGGGGGTTAAAAGCGGGTGGTAAGAGCACTGGCTCAGTTCAATCTCCAGCACCCATGTGGTGGCTCACAACCATCTGTGGTGGGATCCAATGTCCTCTTGTGTGCCTGAAGATCACATATTCATACATAAAGTCCCCAGTGCTCACCTGCACCAGACACATCTTTTGCTCTGACTACCACAGCCTCTTGTTGATTGGTCAGTGCACAGGAAACATTAATGAAAGCAGGTGATGACATCTGCTGGAAGGCAGTGAAGTTGACTATCCTTACTAGGTAGATAGTTAGGCCTGTGGTGAGGGTAGGGTGCTTATGGCCAGAGACTGCTAGAAATGGAGAGCTGTGGAAGACCTTGGGAAGAAAGAGATAGAGGATAAATTAGTGTTGTCTTAGTACAACAGCCAGTAAGTCATACGCTTTTCACCACTTTGGATGTATTTAAAAATGGGCAGAACAGTTCTTGCCATGAGGACATGTATTAAATCCCCATAACTTACTTAAAAAGCAGGCTGTGAGACAGTCACCGTGCATGGCAGTCCCAGCAAAGACTAGCCTAGTTTGAGGTAACTACAAGTTCAGATATCCAGGGCAAGACAGAAGCCATACTTGAAATAAAAGCTTCTAGCTCTTGGGAGGGACAGACAGGAGGGTCCCTGAGGCAGACTTCAGGTTCAGTGAGGCCATCATAAAGCAAGGTAGCCAGACATCTTACTGCATGCCTGTAATTTCTACCACTGGGACAGAAAGAATGTCATGAGTTTGAGGGCAGCCTGGTCTGCATAGCACATAGCAAGCTCCAGGACTACGTAGATCCTGTCTCAATAAAAACAAGAGGTGAAGGGTGCTGAGGCCCCAGTGGTTATAAGGACATGAGGTCTTGTATATCAGTTACCCCAGCTCTGAGGGATGTAGGGCCAGGGAGGCTTTTGGGGACTTTTGCTCCCTTCCAGTCTAGTCAAGAAAATGTCAGCTCCAGTTCCAAGAGGGGGCAGGCTTCAAAGAGAAGGTGGTAGACCTATGAGATGGCTTGGGTAAATGTGCCTGTTTCCAAACCTGAGGACATAAGTTCAGGACTCGCATAACAAAGAAAAATGACTCCTACCAAATTATTCTCTGACTTCAGTATGTTCTGGATGGCATAAATAAAAGTTAATAAAAAGTGTTAAAGAAAATATAGCTGGAAAGTAATGGAGAACGACATCTGGACATTCTGGTCTTCACACACATGCCTATGTATGCACTCATACACAATACATAAAGTTTTAAGAAAAAATAGGGTGGAGGTGGGTGTGGGGGCACACATTTGATCCCCGAAGTCCAGAGGGAGGTGCATGTATTTATTCTAGGCCAGCCAGGGATACATAGTGATTCCTTGTCTTAAAAGGTGGCAAGCTGGGAATGGGAATACACACACTATTGATCCCAGCACCTGAAAGAGAAGCAAGGGGATCTCCTGAGTTCTAGAACAGCCAAGGCTACATACATAGACCTTGTCTCTAAACAAGTTGCACACTCAGATTCACACAACAAACTGTACACACAACACACACACCCAGGAATGAGCAACTGAGAAAGGCCTCTGGCCTCCAGACTTGTGTGCATACAAAAGAATAAAATTATGTGAGCTAAAAGGCTAGAACATTTAAAGTCTTATATAGCCCAGTTTGGCTTTGAATTTTCCTTGAGCCTAGGGCTGACTAACTTTGGACTTCTGATTTCTTTTGCCTCTACTCTGAGTGCTGGGACTAGCACTAGGTAAGGTTCTAGGGACGCACTACATCACAAGCCCAGGACTAAAGTTTTTAAGTGGGAATTTTTTTGGAATTGGTCTTATGTAGCCCAGGCTGGTCTAGATCTCCCAGCAGTCCTACTTTACTTAGCCTCTTGGGTGCTGGAAATTATAGGCTCATGACACCATACCTGCCTTTAAACTGGAAGTCTAAAGATTGTTTTTAAAAGCATTTATGTGGCTAGAGAGATGGCTCAGCAGTTAAGAGCACTGGCTGTTCTTCCAGAGGTTCAATTCCCAGCACCCACATGGCAGCTTAAAACTCTCTGTAACTCCAGTTCCAGGGGTTCTGACACCCTCATACAGACATATACACAGGCAAAACACCAATGAACATTATCCATTAAAAAACAAAAGTAGCATTAATGTTAACTTTCTAGTGAATGTTAACTAATGTTAACTTTCTTTGTGAATAAGAGCCCATCATTTAATAAGGGTTTCTAGCAATTGGTTGGAGAATGGCTTACAGGTTAAGAGCATGTACACAGAGACATAATTGATTAAAAATATTAAAAATGAAAAATTGGCCAGGCAGTCGTGGTGCAAGCCTTTAGTCCCAGCACCTGGGATGCAGGGGTAGGCTTTTAACCTGTGAGTTCAAGGCCAGCCTGGTCTACAGAAAGTTCTAGGACAGCCAGGAGAAATCCTGTCTTGAAAAAGATACTAACAAAATAAAATAAAAATTTATCTCAAAGTATTTTAAGGATTCTCTAATCCTAGCACTTGGGAGGCAGAGGCAGGCGGATTTCTGAGTTTGAGGCCAGCCTGGTCTACAGAGTGAGATCCAGGACAATCAGGGCTACACAGAGAAACCCTGTCTCGGAAAAGAAAAAAAGAAAAAGAAAAGATTCTCTAGTAGCAATTTTAAAAGTTTATTTATATGTGTCTGAATATATGCTTGTATTCGTGCATCCAGGTACCCAAAGAGGCCAGAAGAGTGCATCAGATTCCCTGAAATGGAGGTTGTGAGCCCTATGATGTGATTTCTAGAAACCAAACTCCAGTCCTCTTCAAGAACAGCCTGTGGGGCTGGAGAGATGGCTCAGAGGTTAAGAGCACCAACTGCTCTTCCAGAGGTCCTGCGTTCAATTCCCAGCAACCACATGGTGGCTCACAACCATCTGTAATGGGATCTGGTGCCCTCTTCTGGTGTGTCTGAAGAGAGCAATGGTGTACTCACAGAAAATAAATAAATCTAAGGGGAAAAAAAAAGACCAGCCTGTGCTCCTAACTGCTGAGCAACTTCTCCAATAGTAACTTTAATTAGGTTGCACAGAACATTTTTACCCTTGGAATGAGAATGAAAAATCTTTTTCAAATCCCTTGTCTCTCAGTCACACATGGTAGTTCATGTCCAGTAATCCCAGTGCTTGGAAGGTAGAGACAAGAGGTCTGGAATCCAAGGAGGTATGCAGTTTGAGAGTAGCCTGGCTTATACACTGTGTCTTAAAACCAAAACAAAGCAAAACAAACTGAGGACTGGGGATGTTCAGTTGGTAGAGTACTTGTGCTTGCTGCATGCGCATGGCCCTGAGTTCAGTTCCCATCACTGCACACATCTTAATTGCAGCACTTGGGAGGTAGAGGCAGGGGGATCAGAAGTTTGAGGCCGATCTTGACTATGTAGAGATTTTACTGATAGCCTAAGGTAATGAGAGTCTGTTGGGAAAAAAAGCAATAAATCCCTGTACCCAGTACTGCTCTGTCTCACTTTAACACTTACCTCTAGGCTCTCAAGAACTCTTTCCACTCCCAGGATTCTTAGCTCCCCAGTGTCTTTGTGGCCAAGAAAGAACTCTGACTGGTTCATGTAAAAGCCAGGGATGAAAGGAATGAGGATTCTTTGCATGCCATTCTTGCCACGTTCACTGACCAGAGTTGCCCATCCATAGACTGATGTGTCTGCCACACTGAGGACTTGGCGCAGCTCCTCTGACTCCTGTCGAACCTTGATTAGGCAGACATAGACCCCTGAAAAGGAAAGACTTAGCAGGAAGGCCCAGAGGCTCTACTGTTAGGTAACTGAACAAGTTAGGGTAGGGAAGAAGAATGTTTTGAGCATTCAGTTCTGATACACTGTTGACTACTATGGAGAAAATACCAGAGAAAAGGAAACTGTCCTGGGGGAAGCTGCAGCTGGACTCAAGTCAACACTCAGCAAATATTAAACAGTATGGCATAAGCAGGTATAAAGTGCTGAGGAGACTAAACCTTTTTGAGGGTGATTCTGCTACTCCTCTTTGGACTAGGCTGCTGGTCTAGTGCCCTGCTGTAGAGTGAAGGTACCATTCTATCTGCATCTTGTTCTGGAACTTTCTCAAGATCTATTTAGTGTCCAGCAGGTTTCTGAATGAACCTTTTAATGCTAGTTCATTATCCATTCAAGCCAAGAGGGCTCAATTCAAGAGCTCAAATGGTATATTATCCTGCTTATGCCTTTCCTCCCCCTCCTCTCTGCCTCCCTCTCCTTCTCTCTCCATCTCCCTGAGTCCACTGAGTTCGTGTACACACACACACACACACACACACACACACACTTTGTTTGCAATACTGAACTCAGACCTGCCACATGCCAGGTGATCACTCTACCACTGAGCATTCCCAGCAGACTTTTTCTTTTACTTTGAACACAATCTCACTAGATTGCCCAGATAAACTTGAACTCACCCTGTAGACTAGTCTTGATTTTGTGATCTTCCTACCTCAGCCTCCCAGGTATTGGGATTACAGGTTTAGACCACAAGGCTTAGCTAAATCCTCTCATTTTGGGTTAGTTCATTTATATCAAGCCATCTAAACGTAGTAACCCTGTTTCTTGTTAATGACATTCATTTGGAATATTCAGATACTGTGCTACATGTTGAAAACTAAGCCTGGGCATGGTGGTACATGCCGCCTTTAATCTCAGCACTCAGGAAGCAGAGTCTAGTGGATCTCTGTGAATCTAAGGCCAGGCTGGTCTACATAGTGTTTCAGGCTACCCAGTTTCAAACCAAACCAAACCAAACCAAAGAGACACAATCCAACCTTACAGAGAACATGAGCAAAAAAAAAAAAAGGAAATTATAAATGGTAAAACAGCATGTTTGGGGTGGCATGTGTTAAAAATTAGAAAGTTTGTTGAGTAGGGGATACAGCTCAGTTGGAGTGTGCCTAGCATGCACAAAGCTCTAGGATTGATCCCCAGCAGTGTATAAATGTGACATGGTAGCACAGTTTGCAGTCCTAGCTTTCTGGCGATGGACCATCAATCAAAGGTTACTCTTGTTTGAGGCCAACCAGGAATATATGATACCTCAAAACAAACAAAAAACCACACCTTTTGTTGAATGGGTTTGGAAAGGCTCTAGAGATTGAGAAAACACAAATGTAGTTCAACAGGAGGGTGACAGGTATAGAAACAGGATAAAAGAAAGCTGCTCACTGCTGGACCCTACCTTTCTCCACGCTGAATTCCGAATGGATGTGAAAGACCTTACTTGCTGGAATATCTAGTAAAGTATTGCTGAACTGCACATGACATAGCATGAGGGTCTCAGGAAGAAGAACTTTTTCAACAGCCAAAGCCTGACTTGGGGTACAGGATCCTAAGAAGCAGAGAAGAGTTAAATAACTGTTAGCATCAGGGATTTATAAAAGAAAAAATCATGGGGACTGGGGAGACAGGTGACTCAGAGCACTTGTTCTTCCAGAGGACCCGAGTTCAGTTCCCAGCACCTGTACTGGGCAGCTCAAAACCAGTAAATCAGGGTTTTTGACATCCTTTTATGGGAACCCACACACATGGCAGACATATAGACATAAATAAAAATCTTTAGAACACCCAACATGTCTTTAATTCCAGCACTCTAGAGCAGAGGCCAAAGTTCAAGGTCTGATTGCTTTACATGTCAGTACTAGACTAGCCTGGGTTTCATAGTGAGATGCTGTCTCAAAAACAAAAATAAAACAAACCCAATAATCCAAGGATTACTCCAGGGGAGGAGTATGCCTCAGTATAATAGAATGCTTGCTTACTTAGCACGTACAAGACCCTTCCATTGATCTCCAACACCACAAAAAAAAAAAAAAAAATCCAAACTTTAATTCAGTCATAATTTTTGAAATCTCATGGGTTTCAGTTTATGTACCAAAATCAAATCAAGGGCTAGAGAGATGACTCAGCAGTTAAGAATACTCATTGCTCTTCTAGAAAACCCGAGTTCTGTTCCCAGCACCTGTAGTGAGACTTATAGAATTTTGGTGTACTGGCTGGTTTTGTGTGTCAACTTGACACAAGCTGGAGTTATCACAGAGAAAGGAACTTCAGGTGAGGAAATGTCTCCATGATATCCAGGTGTAAGCCATTTTCTCAATTAGTGATCAAGGGGGGAGGGCCCCTTGTGGGTGGTGCCACCCCTGGGCTGGTGGTCTTGGGTTCTATAAGAGAGCAAGCTGAGCAAGCCAGGAGAAGCAAGCCAGTAAGAAACATCCCTCCATGGCCTCTGCATCAGCTCCTGCTTCCTGACCTGCTTGAATTCCAATCCTGACTTACTTTAGTGATGAGCAGCAACATGGAAATGTAAGCTGAATAAACCCTCTTCTCCCCAACTTGTTTCTTGGTCATGATGTTTGCAGGACTAGAAACCCTGATTAAGACATTTGGTTTCTTTAAAAAACACAGAAATATTACAAGAAAGTGTTTTCCCAGGTGTTAATCCCAGGTCCATACCTGGAATATGGGGCTGCTTCGCAGCATCTGACTATGCTTTGCCTTGTGCTTTAGCAGAGGTGTGGTTTTGCCAGTTGCAGATAGTTTCTTTGATTGTGTGATGTTTGGAATTATGGGAACTTTTCAGAGGGTATATAAATGCTATGGCCCCAAGAGGTGAAATGGATGGGTGTTGATCAATTAGGGGGATTGGTTTAGGTTTGTTATTAATTATGCTCGTAGAAGAAACAAAAGGAAAGAAATTAGATTCAGAGATTTCTCACTCCTTCCTCTCTCCTTCTTTCTCTGCTATGTAGTGATAGAGAGTGAATTTGTATATGGGGGGTAAAGGGTGGGAAAAAGAAGAACCCACAAAGTAGCAAAGACCAGCTGCAAGCACCCACATAAGGGGTCTGGCTACTGAGGGCACCTACATTCGTGTAAATATACCCACATACTTACACGATTTAATAAAAATCTTTATAAAAATTGGAGACAGTTTTGAAGTAAGATGAATTTTTTTGTTTTAATTTTTAAGATAGGATCTTTCTATATAGGTCAGGGTGGCCTTGAACATGCTGCAATACTTGTATCTTCTTTCTCTTATTAAAGATTTAACAAAAATGCTTTATTAATTATTTATATCTGAATGAGAATGTCAGATTCCCTGGGGTTTCAGACAGTTGTAAACTTCCATGTGAGTTCTGGGATTTGAACCTAGGTCCTCTGGAAAAGTAGGCAGTGCTTTTAACCACTGAGCCATCTCTTCAGCCCCCTAAGTTTTTGTTTTGTTTTTTAATTTTAGGTACATTTGTGTTTATCCACATGTATGACTCTATGAGGGTGTTGGACCCTTGGAGCTGGAGTTACAGATAGTTGTGAGCTGCCATGTGGCAGGGAATTGAACCTGTGTCCTCTGGAAGAGCAGCCATTGCTCTTAAACTCTAAGCTATCTCTCCAGTTCATGTCTTAGCTTTCACATGATAGCATTACAGGTATTTGCTAGTAAGCATAGCCAATAAAAGGAAACATATTGATCCAAAGGAATAAAATGATTGAGGGAAGATGAACAAGATGGGTACACTAAGGAGGCCTGTGGAAAAATTCCTTACCTTTGAGGTTGACATTTCTTCCTGTGCTGATGAAGAGTTTGAATACAGTTGCATTGGGGATATTGGTGAGGTAAGTTTTCAGGTCATAGCTGAATGTCAGTCTTGATGATGCATTGACTACTACCTGTCAGCCAACCAAAGGAAAATCAGGTCCCCTCCATTGTCACCCCTTGTAATTTATTTCAGCCAAAAGTATCTATTTTATACAAATACAAAATTGGCATTCTGATGTATTTGAGAAACACAAAATCTTTTTACTTCTGAAAAGTTTTATTACTACTACTACTACTATTATTTTGAGATAGGGTCTCATGTATCCCAGGCTGGCCTGCATCTCCCTTTATAGCCTAGGATGACCTTGAATTTCTGATCTTCCAGCCTCCACCTCCACATCCCCAGTATTGGGATTATAGGCACACCTGATTTATGTGGTGGAACTCGGATCCAGGACTTCATGTACATTAGTAAATCACTCTACCAACTGAGCTACATCTCCAGAAAAAAATATTCTTGTTTTGTTTTGAGACAGAGTCTTACACTGTAACCCAGGTTGGCTTGGACCTCACTGTGTAGCCAAGGTTTTCCTTGAATTCTAGTTTCAGCAATCTTGCCTCAACCTCCTGCATGCTGGGATTACAGACATGTAGAACCATACTTACAATGATCCATTTAAGATTTATTTTATATGTGGGAATGTGGACGCATGCATGCCATGGCATGTCTGTGGAAGTTAAGGGCAACTTTTCCAGAGTTGGTTCACTCCTTCCTTCTTGTTTTGAGGCAGGGTCTCTCTTGTTTCTGCTACTAAGAAAGCATCTGGCAGATTTCCTGTCTCTGCCTTTTGTCTTACAGCAGGAGTGCTGGGATAACAGATGAGTGTCACCACATCTGGCTTTTTGCATTGGTTCTGTGTTACCTACTGAGCTATCTCCCAGCCCTCATGGTGATCCAGCCCCTCTCCCCGATAAAAATATGGAATGCTTCACAAATTTTTGTGTCATTCTTATGCAAGGGCCATGCCTACCCTCTCTTTTATTGATCCACTTTTAGAGTATGTGCCCTGGGTCAAGCACTCAGTGATCTCTTAGAACAGCCATAGTTCTGGGAAGAACTCTAACTGCTATTAATAAAAATTGCTTTTTTGTTTTGATTTTAGGTGGGGATGGAAGCTAGGGCCTTGTGCATGCCAGTGAGTGCTCATCTCTGCAATGTTTCCCTAGCACACTGACTGTTTTTGGTGTCTGTTAGCAAGTGTACTTCCATCCTAGGATGTTTTCTGCATGTACAGCCAATAAATGCACAGTTGCTCTAGTCTCTCCAGCTGTGGTACAGTTAGGTATACCTCTCGAAACGTTTTCACGACTCCAGGGATGTCATGAAAAATTGTTGCAGTTCCTGGGCTCCTAGCCACTCCCACTCCAGTGACAGTGTCTGTCTGTACAATATTGTTGGTAGAGGTCATCCACACCCCAGGCTCACCTAGGAAAAGACCAGAGAAAGTGCTTGCCTGAAATTTTAGTGTAAATTAATAAATTACTTTATTCAAAGTCTCAATCAGGAGGTATGTAAGACCACTCTGTTTTCAAGAATTTAGGTAGGTTTCTGAATGTCAGATTCCCCTTCCTATATCATGCCAGCAAAACAAAATCTACTTAACTGCCCTCAGAATAACATGAGCTAGTGAGGTGAACAATATAACCTATTTTAGGAAAAGGGAAAACTGCATTAAACCTTCTTTAGATCTTGCTAAGCATAAATTTGCTTTGAGCTCATGTCAACAGGACAAAGGTGACAAAGTGCAGACTGGTCAGAGGCAGGAGTCAGGATTGGTTTATTTTGGTTTAAATTGCACAGTGGCAAAAGAATGCCAAAGGTTAAGTTATATTCCAAACTTTTTAGGGATTCTTTTTTTGTTCTTGCTTGCTTGTTTGTTTTTGAGACTGGGTTTCTCTGTATAGCTTTTGCTGTCCTTGAACTTGGTCTTTAGAATAGGCTTGCCTCGAACTCAGAGATCTGCCTGCCTCAGCCTCCTGAGCACTGGGATTAAAGGCATATGTTATCATGTCCAGCTTTTATTTTTTTATATATTTTTTATGTGTGTGTATGTATATGTACTACCTACATGTATGTCTGTGTCCCACATATGGCTGGTGCCCTCAGAGATCAGAAGATGACATTTTGGGGTATGGTGGTATGCGCCTTTAATCCCAAATCCTAGCACTCAGGAAGCAGGTGGCTCTCTGAGTTTGAGGCCAGCTGATTTACAGAGCGAGTTCTAGGAGAACCCTTGTCAAACAAAACAAAATAACAACCCCCCCCAAATAAAACAAAACAAAGCAACAATAACAAATCAACAGAAGATAGCAATAAAGTCCCTGGAATCCCAGTTATGGATGATTGTGAGCCACCATGTGGGTGTTGGAAACCTTTCATTGGCTCAAGACACCTCAAGACCAAGTAAGTTCTCAGAACAAAAGAGACATTTGTCCTAGAGAGACAGAGGGCAGGGAATAGAGGGAGAGGGGAGAATGGGGGAAAGGAAGAGGGGAAGGGATATTTTGGGGGGGTAGGGACAAAGGACTGACTCTGGATAGAGAGGAGACAGAGGTAGCCCACAGACAAATGGCAGCTTATAAAGGTAAAGGGGGAAACCCCTTGTTAGGATGACACATTTAATCTTAATTGGGCATGTGAATTAGGTTAACTAAAGAGGGCTTTTGATCGTTGGACTTCAATAATTTGATAGCTGGACCTTGGTAGTCAGCCTTAGGAAGGTGAAATGGCCAAATGAGGGAATAGCTTTGGTGGTTGGCTTTAGGAATGCAGTCCAACAGTTTTTTATCAGGGCAGAAGGAATGGGAGAGAAGGGCAAGGCCTGCCAGAGCCACACTTGCTTTGTTCAGGCTGGCTAGAGTCCCTTCAAACTATACCTGGGTCCTCTGGAAGAGCAACAAATGCTCTTAACTGCTGAGCCATCTCTCCACCCATTTTCTTTTTTGAGTATTTCTTTTTTGAGCCATTGTGTATCCTTGACTATCCTAAACTTGGTATATAGACCAGATTGGCCTTGAACACACAAAGATCTGCCTATCTCTGCCTCCCAAATCCTGGGAAAAGGCATATGCCACTACACCTGACACTTACTGGATTTCTGATCCTGACATGTAGGCCTTCTGCTTCCTTAGCCTTTGTAGTATGGACTTGGTTGTCTCTCAAAATTCCAGAATGCAAACCTGAAGGGTGGTTCTGGCACAAACCCAGCTAAAAAGCCTTGCTTCTGAGGCCAGGGAAAGGAACTCACTATGAAGCCTGATGACCTGAGTTAACTTTCAGGACCCACACAGTGGGAGAGAAAAGAAAACTTAACTTTCGAAAATTGTCCTCTGGCCTTCAGATGTGCATCATGACACCTCCACCCATGCCCCACCCCACCCATAAATGTTAAATAACATTTGCTTCATCCAATTGTGGAATTATAATTTTTGTTACTGACTTTGAAGCAAGCTTAGCTCACAGGCCTAGGATTATCCACTGGTCATTGCAGGTCAGCTCCAAGGCTGGATAATTTGACCTTGGTGATTAAAGCTACCTTTGTAACTGGTATAAAACATGTAGTACATGTTAGAATCAAATCCAGTGTTGTCGTGCTTAACTCTGCATAGTTCCCAGAAAAGAGGCTGTGGCTGTCTTTTTGCTACTTTGTGGGTTCTTTTTCCTTCTACCCCTCTCCACCACTTTCCCACCTTTTAACCCCTAACCAACACTAGACAGAGAAAAAAAAAGGGGAAGGGGCAACTTTATCATTACACTATTTTCTGCTGATCTTTGCTGTCTGGGTATCTGATTTCTTCTTTCTTCTTTGTGCACAACTACTTAACAAACCATGGCCAGCAGCAATCAACCAACAACCAACAACCAACAACCCCTCCTCTACCTCTTGGGGCTCTAGTACTTATGTACCCTCTGAAAAGTTCCCAGAATTCCAAAATGTCACACAATTACAGAAACTATCTGCCACTGGCAAAATCACACCCTTGCTATAGCACAAGGCAAATCATAGTCAGCTGCTGTGGACAATCTGAACCAGCCCCATATCCCACAACTGGAATACAATGAAAACATATTCCTATAATATTTTTGTGTTTTTCAAAGAAACCAAAATTCTCACTACAAGAGACCAAAGCCAAAGCGCTACACCATCCAGCTAGTCACACATGGATGGCTGCAGGAACTCTTTCCTGGGAAGTCACAACTGCCTTCTTCTTCTTCTAGGGCACCAATTACTAAACAAATCAAGGTCCTACTTGGGAAACTAATGAGATGACTACTCCCTGTAGCTGCAAAGCTGTGGTCTCTCCCCCAGTTAGCCTTCCACACTATGTACTGCGCAGCTGTGGTCCCTCCCCCAGTCAGCCTTCCGTACATGTATCCAGTCTAGTAACTCCCAAGACTAGGAGGTTGTATGCAATTAGGGCAGAATCACAAACAACTAACTGTGAGGTGCAAAAGGCAAAAGGGTGAGGCTCAATGACCCCCTCCATCCCTTTCTTCTATGAGGCAATGTTAACAATGAACAAGTCTGATGTAGGGGTCTCCTAGGAGTCCCTCTGCTCTGAGCAAATGATGGCTGTATGCTTGGAGAACAGTGCTCCACAGCAGATGACTTGTGGCAGTATGTTCCACTTTCAGACATACTGCCTGTAAAGCCAAAGAATTAACCTAAATTAAGAATTTCCTAGCCAAGGAGAAATTTACTTTTTATTTTTTAATGCTAGGGATTGAACCCAAGGGATAATTTCCTGTCATTTTTATTAAACTTAATAGAACTTCCTTCCATTAGAAATGTTTTTGCAGGTCAAGATAGTTTAGGGCTAGCAAATGGTTTGGCTAGGATAGTGTAAGTGCTTGCTGTGCAGGCCTCCTGACCTGAATTTGATCTCCTGAACCCTCAGTGGAAGGAAGACCCAAGTCCACAAAGTTGTCCTCTGATTTTCACACGTCACATGAGTGCCAGGGCATATGCACAAATGCACCCATGAATGCATGCAGGAACCCAGGCTCTGTAAACTTATCACAGTAATCTATCAGACATCCTTGATTGTTGCCTCATACACACACACATACACACACACACACACACACACACACACACACACACACGGTTCCTAAAACTAAAGCCCCATTGATTTTTCTTTTATTAGTATAATTTTAAATATTTGTAGACTTTTAAATTTTGACTATGATGTTTGCCTACATGCACATATGTACACTACATATGTGCCTGTTTCCAATGGAGGTCAGAAGAGGGAGTTGCAGATGGTTGTGAGCCACCATGTGGGCAGTGGGAATTGAACCTAGGTCCTACAAAAATTAAGAAGTGCTCTTAATCATGGAGCTCTCTCTCTAGTCCAGCTTTTACTTTTTATTTTATTTTATTTTATTAGTTTTTAGAGATAGGATTTCTCTGGGTAGCTTTAGCTGTACTGGAATTCACTTTGTAGACCAGGGTGGCCTTGAACTCAGAGATCTGCCTACCTCTGCCTCCTGAATGCAGGGATTAAAGGTGTGCGCCACTACTGCCCGGCCACTTTTATTATTTTTAACCTAGCAGTTACTTACCTTCCTTCAGAAGCTGAGGTGAACACAAAGTACCCCAGATTACCTAAATTATATGAACTTGTGTTCAGTAGACATTTGATAAGTGCTACTAGTCAACTTCTAATTGGTTATTGAGACAAATGGTCATTCAGCTAGAATGACAAATAAGAAACATTCTAAACCATCAGATAGTTCAGCAAGAAAGGGCTCCTGTCACTAACCTGAGTCCAATCCCTGGGATCCAAGCGGTAGAAAAGGAGAACTAAGCCCCCAAGTTGTTCTTGTCCCCATACACAAACAAACAAACAAATAAAATGCCATAAGAAACTAAATAAAAACTTTTATGGGGTGCTGGAGGGACAGGGTCTCATTGTGTAGCCCTATCTCATCTGGAACTGGCTATACAGATCAGACTGGCCTCAAACTCACAGATCCATCTCCCTCTGCCTCCCTAGTGCTGGGATTAAAGGTGTGCATCACCCCACCCAACAGAACTGTCTTATACTTGTGGTTAAGGAGACATATACCCACCATGCTGATTGACAAGCTGAGTGCTGAAGCAGATGACATCTCCAACAAAGATAAGCTTGGTGTCTGGCTCAATGGCATGTTCTACAGCAACAGGGATGTAATCTGCCATGCCAGGATGTCTTTGGTCCCAAAGCCCTACAACTGTTACCCCTTTATTCACAGCCTGGGCCATATATGTGTAGTTTTTGTTTCCTGGTCCAATAAGCAGCAAGTCATCTCTGAAAGCAGACATGAAAGGCAGAAGTGTCTGAAAAGAGCAGCTGAGCATGTAATTCAGTGGTGGGAGGTGTAGCCAGCATGCAGAAGGCCCTGGCTGCCAGCAGAAAACAGTTTGGTGTATATAGTGAATACCAGGCTAGCCAGAGCTACAAAGCAAGATCCTGTCCCAAACAGATGAACAATTCCTATGGAGAGATACTACATAGGAAAAGATTGAGGGGAGAGAACCTACCATGAGTTTGTTTTAAAGTTTTATTGTCTCTGTGTGTGATGGGCACATGTATGTCACAGCCTGTGTGTGGTAGTCAGAGGACAATTTTAAGGGTCTGAGTTCTGTTCTTTTACTATCTGGAACCTGGAAATTGAACTTAGGTCATCAGGCTTGGCAGCCAGTGCCTTGCTGAGCCACCTCACTGAGAGAGGGTCTCATGTAAACCAGGCTTTCCTTGATCTTCTATGTAGCTCAGGTTAAGCTCAAATTTCCGATCCTCCTGCCTCTACCTCCCAAGCACTAGGATTATGGATACAGACTGTCTATGTGCTGGGATTGTAGGCACACTTGGCTCTTCCTAGTAAAGTTTCTTTGCTTGTTTTTGAGACAGGGTCTCACTATGTAGTCCCAGCTGTCCTGGAACTTGCTATCCAAATCAGGCTGGCCTCGAGCTCATGGAGTTCTGTCTGCTTCTGCCTCCTGAATGCTGGGATTAAAGGTTTTTGACCACATCTTGTCACAATAAAACTTTTTTGTGTTGTTTTGAGGCAGTTTCATATAGTATAGGCTAGCCTCAAACTCCTGTATGGTTGATGATATCACAGAATTCCTGTTTCTCCTGCCTCCATCTCTCAAGAGCTGTGCTAGGAGTATGGGAATGCCATAACATCTGGCTTAAGCCAAGCTGTCTATTTAATTTTAAATGAAAGATTTATTAGGAACAACAAAAAACAATTCTTGAGTGTGAGGGGCCCCAAAGAAGGAATGCGCTGAGAGCTCTCTGATAATAATAGGTAGCTCCTTGTGTACATTTTGTAAATTAACACTTGAAGATTCAAAACCTACCCCAAACTAACTTTCTTTCTTTCTTTTCTTTTTTAAAGATCTATTTATTTCATGTATATGAGTACACTGTTGCTGTCTTTGGACACACCAGAAGAGGGCATCAGATCCCCATTACAGATGGTTGTGAGCCATCATGTGATTGCTGGGAGTTGAACTCTGGACCTCTGGAAGAGCAGTCAGTGC
Organism: Rhynchomys soricoides; assembly: GCA_019843965.1. Lineage (NCBI taxonomy): Eukaryota > Metazoa > Chordata > Mammalia > Rodentia > Muridae > Rhynchomys > Rhynchomys soricoides. The sequence continues at coordinate 778,907 of JADRCH010000009.1, forward strand.
TCTTAACCAATGAGCCATCTCTCCAACCCCCCAAAACTTTCTTAATTAACAGTATTCTTTTGTTTTTGAAACAGAGTCTCACTATAGAACCCTAGGAAGCACTGGCCTTGCTATGTAGACCAGGCTGGCCTGTCTCTGTCTCCTGAGTGCTGGGATCAAAGACACGCATCACCATGCCTGGCTGACAATATTCTCTCAAAAATATCATTATTTGTGTGTGTGTGTGTGTGTGTGTGTGGCCATAGAGGCTGAGGAGAGCATTGATCCCCTGGAACTGGAGTTACATGTGGATGTTAGGGAACTGAACTCATTTCTGTGCAAGTACTGTAAGCACTCTGAGCTGCTAAGCCATCTCTCTAGCCAATTTTGGTTTTTGGAAAGAGTTTCAGTTTGCAGTCCAGGCTGGCCTGGAACTGCCTTATCTCATGGTAATCCTGTGTCAGCCTTCTAAGTACTGTGATGACAGGCATCCAGCCCAGCTGACAACACTCTTTAACTGGTTCTGGCTGTGTGTGTTGCTGAGGGTAAGGTTCTGGCTGTGTGTGTGCTGCTGAGAACAAACTACTACTTTGCACATGTTAGGTGTGTTCTACCTCCAACTATATTTCTAGTCATCTCTCAACTTCCTGCACCTTAAAACATGGTCATACTCTGTAGCCCACATTGGACTGCAACTCATGGCTATGCACAGAGCCCATGCTTGCTGTGCTTGCTTTGAATCAGAGATTTTCCATTTCACATTCAGGGACTACACACATGTATCACCATTCGTGGCTCATTATTTTCATTCTGAGAAAAGAAATCAAGGTCAGATTCCAAGTTCAGAGTGTAAGAAGAATCTGCTGAAACTGCTGCAGAACACTGAGTTAACTTGCAGTTTCTACCATGGTGCCAAACATATTCCCTTGACTTCCATACCTGTTCAGAGCCATATAAAGCCGAGTATTGTGGGTGTGGAATTTTTCTCCAATGTTATTATAAAACTCAACAATAAAGGTGAGAGACATGCCTAAAGGAAAGGCTGACAGGGTCCTTCCTTGTGCTGTGTACAGCTTGGGGTAGCTGCTCAATCGAAGGTAAGCCACTGGTGCTACCTGTGGGAGACAAAACCTACTAGTACAGAGAACGCCACAGAAGAGCTGCTATCATGCTCTAGACGCTATAACCAAGGCCACAATCCTTGAGTGTGTGTGGAGATCAGAAGACAGCCGTCTGGTCTTGGTCCCTGCCTTCCTATCTTTTTTTTGTTTTGTTTTGTTTTGTTTTGTTTTTTGTTTTTCGAGACAGCCCTGGCTGTCCTGGAACTCACTCTGTAGATCAGGCTGGCCTCAAACTCAGAAATCCGCCTGCTTCTGTCTCCCGAATGCTGGGATTAAAGGCGTGAGCTACCACTGCCCGGCAGGAAAAAGAGCTTTTGATTAGACATGCTTGTAGTGAAAGGAAATATGACAGCACAGGCAATGGCTGCTTCATCATTCAAGCTGGCAGCTGAAGAGAGGCTGGCGTGGGGCTGCTCTACTCTCTGCAGAACGCTTGGGATCTATCGCTACGTGACTGATTATCAGGAATAGTGAAGACTTTTCCCATAGTGTGAAAGCTATGCTACAGTAAGAGAAAAACAATCTGATCCCAGTGTGTCACTTCATAGCTTTATGTAGTAAAAGGGGGTACTGCACACAGCAGGACTAATAAATGGACTAGAATACAGCACATATCTAGTACCCAAGGCTGATGTTAGATTAACATGCCTCTGGGACCTTTTCTACATTTTATCTGAGCCAGGAGGCCAAGAAGCTTTCTGAGGCATCTTTTCACTCTAAAAATTTTAATTTTATAGAGAAGTCAGACATTTATTTTTCGAGATACAGTCTCACTCTGTAGCCCATGTTGTCCTTAAATATGTAACAATCCAGTCGGACAGTGGTGGCGCACGCCTTTAATCCCAGCACTTGGGAGGCAGAAGCAGATGGATTTCTGAGTTTGAGGCCAGCCTGGTCTACAGAGTGAGTTCCAGGACAGCCAAGGCTACACAGAGAAACCCTGTCTCAGAAAAAACAAAACAAAACAAAACAAAAAATGTAACAATCCTTGTGCCTCAGCTTGCTGAGTGCTAGGATTAAAGTCACACACCATCATACCCAGCTTCAAATCTGGATTCTAACAGAAGCACTTTTGTACTCTGCTCTCACCCATCTCTGCAAAGCTGTAAGCTAATCCCTTCCATCAAGCCATGAAGGTCTGTTTTGGTATGATGCTCTGAAGCCATGTCAGGATCTGCTCTGACACGCTCATCTAGCTCTTAATTCTCAGGAAAGGACATTCCTCCCAGGCCATGGCATTCCATCTACTTAGTTTTAGAGGTGCTGGGATCAGACCCCAAGCTTCTGTGTGCTAGGCAAGGACTCTAGTGCTAAGCTATACCACAGGCCCCATTGTTTTACTGATTTAGTCCCTGACTCGCCTGGACTCCAGTTACAGTTGTTTGATTGACTCCAAAAGGTTCAATAGAAGTGACTTCCAACACTGCAGTACCCGCAATGGATCCAGATCTCAATAGCCCTTCACCATCTTCTTCAATGACGGAGGAATTAGGGAAACACTTGAGAACACGGGAACTCACAAAGGCTGCGCCTTCTCTAGGAGATAAACAGATCGAGTAGGCACTCTTAGGAACCCTGTCTGACCAGAGGGAAGCAGGTGAAGACTGACAAGACTAAGACAAGAATGTTGGCTCACCTGTACTTCCACATTGATGGCTGAGGCAAGAGGATTGCCATGTTTATGAATGGAGCCCGGACCATGGAGTGAACTCTAGGTTAGCGTGGGCTATATGGGAAAACCCCATCTCAGAAAACTAAAAACTTAAAAAGCAAACAGTGCACAGAGAGCATGTCAGCTCACACAACAACACACATGTGCATATAAAAATAAAAGAAAAATAATTAAGAAAATGAAAACCTCGCCAGGCAGTGGTGGCACTTGCCTTTAATCCCAGCACGCAGGAGACAGAAGCAGGAGGATTTGTGTGAATTTGAGGCCTGTCTGGTCTACACAGCAAGCTCCAGGATACACAGAGACCCTGTCCCCCTACAAAAAAGTCCTCCCCCACAAAAGTCACAAATTAAAAAGAAAAAAAAATTACACTTGAAAAGTAACTAGACCCAAAGACTATACAACTGTCTTTTAAGGCAAAGACTCGTAACCCAGGCTGGCTCACTATGTAGCTAAAGGGTAACTTGATACCTGATTCTTCCTCCACCTCTCTAGTGCTGACATACAGAGGTGTGAGCCATCATACCCAGATTTGGCTGTCCCTCCACACCCCCAGAGTCTCGTGTATTCCAGGCTGACTTACCCTGGGTAGCCAAGGATGGCCTTGAATCCTGATCTTCCTGTCTTATCTTAGTTAAGGTTTCTATTGCTGTGATAAAACACACATAAAGCAACTTGGGGAGGAAAGGGTTTGTTTAGCCTACTCTTTCAGTAACAGTCCATGATTGAGAGAAGTCAGGGCAGGAATTTAAGCAGGGCAGTAATCTAGACGTAGGAGCTGATACAGAGGCCACGGAAGCATTCGGTTTATTGGCTTCCTCTTCATGGCTTACTCAGCCTGATTTTTCACAGAACCTAAGACCACTAGCCCAGGGGTGGCACCACCCACAGAGGACCGGACCATCCCACATCAATAATTATGAAAATGCCTTACAGGCATGCCTACAGCCTGATTTTACAGAGGCAATTTCTCAATTGAGGTTGCCTCCTCTCAGATCACTCTAGCTTGTGTCAACTTTACATAAAACTAGCCAGCACATGTCTCTAC
>JADRCH010000009.1:782736-819400 GCA_019843965.1 Rhynchomys soricoides
TGCACTCACACACACCCACGTACTCATATGTGCACTCACACACACCCACGTACTCATATGTGCATTCACACACACCCACGTACTCATATGTGCACTCACACACACTCACACGTGCACTCACACACCCACACACACTCACAGTGCACTCACACACTCACACACTCACGTGCACTCACACACACCCACATATTCACACGTGCACTCACACACTCACATACTCACACATGCACTCACTCACTCACACCCACACACTCACACCTGCACTCACACACTCACACCTGCACTCACACACACTCACACGTGCACTCATACACACCCACGTACTCACATGTGCACTCACACCACTCACACAGTCACACGTGCACACACACACGCACTCACACGTGCACTCACACACTCACACGTTCACACACACCCACACCAACGCACTCACATGTGCACACACACGCACTCACACGTCCACTCACACACTCATACGTGCACACACCCACCCACGCACTCACACGTGCACTCACACACACCCACGTACTCACATGTGCATCCACCTTATATACACACATACACATACACTCTTATATTCACACTAATGTACACACACACTCACACACATACACAAACATACCCTTTTATATGCACTCACATACTCACACGCCTTTGGGTTATTTTTATGTTGTATAAATTATTTCATCTCTGAAACATTATTCAGATTAGAAAAATCACTTAAGAATAAATGGTAGCTCTTTCCAATTTCAATTAAAAACATTAAACGTTTTTTGTTTTTTTTTTTGGGTGGGGTGGGGACACAGGTTTTCTCTGTGTAGCCTTGCCCGTCCTGGAACTCACTCTGTAGACCAGGCTGGCCTTGAACTCAGAAATCCACCTGCCTCTGCCTCCCAAGTGCTCACTGCCTGGCCCTAAAAATGTGTGTGTGTGTGTGTGTGTATGTGTGTGTGTGTGTTTAATTAGTTTTCAGGTGTGCACAAGCTGTTTCTGCTGCTGTACTTTCTACTCCAAGCCAGAGGGCTCACAGCCTGCTTTCTGGTTCTGGGGTCAAATTCGGGTCATCAGGCCTGTGCCCTAAGCACTGTTATAAGCACCTGCCAGCCCCAAACTTTACTATACTAACAAAGAGAGGGAGAGAGAAACACAGAGAGAGAGAGAGAGAGAGAGAGAGAGAGATACAGAGAGAGAGACAGACAGAGACAGAGAGAGAGACAGAGATAGACAGACCAAGAGAGAGAGACAGACAGAGAGAGAGAGAGACAGAGACAGAGACAGAGAGACAGAGATAGACAGACCAAGAGAGAGAGGCACAGAGAGAGAGACAGAGACAGACAGAGAGACAGATAGACAGACCAAGAGAGAGAGACACAGAGAGACACACACAGAGAGACACAGAGAGAGAGAGAAAGAGACAGAGACAGAGACAGAGACAGAGAGAGACAGAGAGAGATGGTTGGAGGTCAGAGGACAATTTTGTAGTCAGTGCTCCAGTGGCTTGCTGGGCAGTGTTCAGACTCTACCTGCTGAGCCGCCTCTCCAGCTCATGTACAACATTGTACTGAAGTTTTTTCATGTCAGAATCTGCTTTCCTTCCTCTTCCTTACCTGTTGGTGTGCAGCTTGAGCTGAGAATTCATAGGCATCAGAATCTGCTCAGGTTGGCAGTCTGCATAGAAAAGTTGGAGTTTTTCAAATACCTAATGAGAGAAAAAATTTCCCCATATTTTAGGAAGAGACAAGTTATGACATCTCTTTACACATGGGTGGGACTCTGGGCAATCTGGTGGGGACTGTGTGTTGTGAGGAGGTCAGAGGGCAACTCCAACCTTATTGAAGCAGGATTTCTCTTATTTCTGCCGTGCCACTCCAGGCCCAGCCCAGAGCTTCTGGGCGATTGTGTCTTAGCCTCTCATCTCTTGTAGGGTGCTAGGATTACAGATGTGCACCGCTGCATGCATTACAGATGTGCACCACTGCATGCATTACAGATGCGCACCACTGCATGCATCTGCCTTTTTCATATGGGTTTAAGGAATCAGACGCTATCAGGCTATCAGGCTTTGGCAGCAAACACCCAGTTTTTCTTCTACAATACAGTGAATAACGTGTGTGAGAGCTTAGTTGCAGCTACAGGCCAGAGCTGTGCCTAGCAACACATGCTTCCTTGTTTATAGAAACAAGATCTAGGTAGCTGCTTACCAGGATCTGAATCTCATCAGACAGCTCCAGCAGATTGCCCTCAAACTGCCCAAAGGAGCTGTTCTTACTGTGGACCGTGACCTTGATCGTGGTCCTGCCAGCTGCCTTTGTGTGAACAACCATGGCAAAGTTGTTCTCAGCTGGAAGTTGTAGAGATACCTAGACAGTAAAGGGAGAGTGAGAAAGCATCCACCGGGGCTGGGCTGGGGGCTCTGTGCTTGCTTCTTGGACAGGGAGGGAGGCCTGGGTTCCATCCCAAGCACATCAAGGGCAGTGCTCGGCAGGCCTGTAGTCTTAGTGCTCAAGGGGCAGAGGAAGGAGGGTCAAGGGTTCAAGGTAGCACCAGTTGTGGTGGCACAGGCCTTTAATCCTATCGCTTGGAGACAGACATAGGTGGACCTCTGTGCTTCTGAGGCTAGCCTGGTACACATAGGGGGTTCCGGGGCAGCCAGAGCTACATAATAGTGGCCTCAAAAAAAAAAAAAAAAAAGTCCAAGGTCATTTCCAGATACACACTGAGGTTACAGCTGGAGGTGCTCATTACAGCGGGCCTGTTATTCCCTCCCTCCCGGCCTATCTGCCTTCCTCTCTCCTCTCCCCTTCCTTAATTTCCTTTCTCCCCCTTCCCTCTTTCTCCTCCTCTTCTCCCTTACTCTCATTTTTGAAATATGATCTCCCTCTTTTTCTTTCTTAGTTATTCTCATTAAAAAAAAATAAGACAATTTTTTTTGTTTTTGAGATTTTTAAATATTATGTATATGAATTTTTTTTAAAAAAATATTTATTTTTATGTATATGACTACTCTATCTGCATGTACCCCTGCATGCCAGAAGAGGGCATCAGACCCCATTACAGATGGTTGTGAGCCACCATGTGGTTGCTGGGAATTGAACTCAGGACCTCTGGAAGAGCAGTCAGTGCTCTTAACTGCTAAGCTATCGCTCCAGTGAAGTTATTCTCATTTTTATTTTATGTGTATGGGTGTTTTGCCAGCATGTATGTCTGTGCACTCTGTGTGTGTGTGTGTATGTGTGTGTGTGTGTGTGCAGTACCCATGGAGACCAGAAGAGGGTGTTAGTCCCTGGGACTGGAATTAGATGACTGTGAGCTGCCATGTGGGTGCTGGGAATCAAACCTGGGTCCTTTGGCAGAGCCATCTCTCTAGCCCCTTGACACAAAATCTCATATACTCCAGGCCAGCCTTGACCTTGCTGTGTATTTCATGATGACTTTGAACTCCTGATCTTCCTGTCCCCACCTCTCTAGTGCCAGGGTTATAGGGATGCACCACACTGGGTTTTTCTTTTCCTTCCTTCCTTTTTTTTCCCCCAAAAAAGGTCTCACAATGTTGTCCAAGTTAGTCTCATTTTCAATCCTCTTGACTTGGCCTCCTAAATTCTAGGATTCCGAGCGTGTTCTAGCAGGGCTGGAGAACTGGCTCAGCAAGATGTATGTACAGGCAAAAGACCAAGGCACAAAATAGCAAAAGTAAATGAATTGTATATTAAACAACATCCCCCTCCCCTGTATATTCTACCACACTTCATTTAAGGACTTGTTTTCTTCCCTCATTTCCCTTCCTGTTCCCAGCAGCATGGACAGCCTAAGGCAAGCCTCTGTGCTGGTCAGCCAAGGCTGGCAAGACTCCAAGTGTCCTTCTATGTAATCTCCAAGTCAGTCATTCATAGAAGAGGCACAAGTGGCTTCTAAAGATGGATTCCAACAGTAGAGGATGAAATGGGAGAGAAGAAAGGTATCACTCAGGAGGGTGTTGTGGTTCTCCTGTCATTTTCAAGCTTCAATGTGAGATGAGATCGGATCGCCATGAAAATCATTTCAAAACTTAAAAGTCTTTTTCTTTTTATTAATTAATTTTGAGACAAGGTATAGTTCTGGCTGGCCTGAGATTTGCTATATGGACCAGTCTAGACTAGAACTTAGAGACATGCCTCTACCTGCCTCTGCCTCCCAAAGAGTGCTGGGATTAAAGGTGTGCACCGCTATGCTCAGTTTAAAGACAGTCTTTTTTTTTAAGATTTAAACACTCAGGGCCTCATGCTTGCATTTACTCACGTTACTGAGTTACCGAAAGCACTAATGTTCTCAAAACACTAAACTGAAGTAACCAGGCCAAGAAACATCATCAGCAATCAGAAGAGACTCTGGAAATTTGAATTCTCAGATGTGAACAATCTACAAAAGAGAAACTGATCCTTACAACATTCCAGATTGAATTTTAAGTTCCTGGGTAAATTCTAGAAACAGGACACTGTGATACTATTTTTTTGTCTTTCACTTGAATTACAAATAAACTACATTTTCCTGCTTCTGTTATAATTATTTTTAAATGACAAGCTTTTTCATTAATGAAATTATGCCAACTTAAGCCTAACTAGTAAACAATTCATGATAATGTTAAGCAACAAAAAGATCCCTAAGGCGGGCCAGACATGATCCTATGCCTGGAATCCCAGCACTCAGAAAGTAGAGGCAGAAGGATCACTGCAAGTTCAAGGCCAACCTGGTCCACATAGTGAGTTAGTTCTAGGATAGCCAGTATCAAATAGTGACTCCCTGTCCCTTCCCTCTTCCCCCCCGTAAAACTGTGGAAGGTGAAGGGCTGTAGAGCAGCAGTTAGGAGCACTTGCTTTTGCAGAAGACTCCGCTCACTCCTGCCTGGGATGCTAGCTCCTGGGGAACCTGGTGCTTCCTGCCTCCAAGGATGCCTGCACTCATGTATACCCTTGTATAAAAACTAAAACTAAATCCTAAAACACTCATGACAACATATAAACAGGTAAATTCATACCTCTGAATGCCTGGGTATCAGATCCAGCACATCCCTTTTGCTCATGGACCAGTGGAATGTGAGCATGGGGTTGGCATTGCTGAAGGAGAAAGGAGTCTGGGTACTAGTCACCCCCATGACGTAAACTGGCATCTGAAAAGAAAGTGTGGTGTTGTGCTGTATACCCTGCCTACCTAGCATTATCCAAACAGTGAGCCCAGAGTAGGTCTCTCATGCCAACTTCGGAGTTGGGCATGAGCTGGGCAGTGGTGGCGCACGCCTTTAATCCCAGCACTTGGGAGGCAGAGGCAGGTGGATTTCTGAGTTCGAGGCCAGCCTGGTCTACAGAGTGAGTTCCAGGACAGCCAGGGCTACACAGAGAAACCCTGTCTCAAAAAACCAAAAACAACAACAAACCAACGGAGTTGGGCATGATGGTACACACCTGGGATCCCATGGAGGCTGAGGCATGAGGACTATCTTGGGTCTCAGGCTAGCAAGGGCTACATAAGACCCTGTGTCAAGAAAAGCACACATATAGGGGCCAAAAAGATGGCTCAGCCATTAAGAGCACCAGGTTTTCTTCCTAGGACCCAAGTTCCATTCCCAGCACCCACATGGTGGCTCACAACTGCCTGTAAACAACTGTCTGTAACTCCAGTTCTAGGGGATCCAGTGACTTCTTCTGGCCTCCATGGGCATCAGGCATGCATGCGGTATATAGATATACTTGTAGGAAAACACCCATATGTGTATAATTTAAATAAATAAATCTTTAAAAAAATAAAAGCATATTTGGGGGAAAGGAGAGAGAAATGAAGGAGGACCCACATGCACATTTGCTTTGTGCAACTGACCTCAGTGGCTGTGATGAGTCGGGTCGCTGCTGCAAGGATCCTAACAGCCTGGAGCTGGACAACTTCGATCTGGACTTCATCCTGCTCAGCAGGTGGGAAGCAAGCTTAGGCCAGGGAGGCTTCTGTGGGCTAACAGAGATGCTTACAACTAGCTCATTATACCGCTTCTGATGGTCAACAGCAAAAAACCCTGCCATGTATGTTTGATTTTGTTCTTTTAAAAAAGTTCTAGGGGTCTGGAGAAATGGCCCAGAGGTTAAGAGCACTGACTGCTCTTCCAGAGGTCCTGAGTTCAATTCCCAGCAACCACAGGTGGCTCACAACCATCTGTAATGGGATCTGGTGCCCTCTTCTAGTGTGTCTGAAGACAGAGACAGTGTACTCAAATAAATAAATCTTTTCAAAAAACAGTTCTATAAGGACATGGACCACATCTTAGGCAGTGCCAAGAACTCTGTGGGTTCTCCACTAAAGCCCATATGTTTTCTATGCCAGATGAGTGACACCAGGACACTCCTGGTCTGCTGGCACCCTCATAGTCACCTACACCCATCACCCAAGATTCGAGAGCAGAAATGGGGCACAGCAAGGATACCTGGGAAAACACAATGACTTTGCCAGTGTCTTCGTTCACTGTCTGGATGGTGCCATGGACAACAGCCGTGCCGACCACTTTCCCTGTAACTTGCCCCCTCCTGTTAACAACAGCTACAGTCTGATTGCTGACAGAGAAGTGAATGATGGACTGGGGCTGAGGGCCACCTTCAGACATTATCTGCAATTTAGAAACACCAGTGAATACCAGAAGAACAGAAAAAGTCACACCTCTTTTCTCAGTATTTTTTTTTTCAAGTAACTTGACTTCCTCTACTTCTAGGCCAGCACATGCGACATCAACACAAATGTGTGTAGAAGAAATGTGTGCTGCAAATGACCCACAGGACTCCAAGGGTGTTTATGCCACAAGTGTCATGGATCAGAGAACTTACTTTCTTCTTCATTAGACTCAGGTGTGCTAGGAGCAGGAAAGGACAGTAGGTATGTATGCGTGTAAAACAGAAAAGGTAAATCACGTTTTCTGCTTTAAAAGCATTTTTTATGCTTTAAAGCATGTTGGAGAGATGGCTCGGTGGTTAAGAGCATTAGTTGCCCTTCCAGAGGACCAGGTTCGATTTCCAGCACCCATATGGCAGGCAGCTCCCAACCATCTGTAACTCTAGTTCATGACCTGACGCCCTCTTCTGGCATCCTTGAGTATTGCATGTGATATATACACACAAGAAAAACACTCATACACATAAAATAAACCTCAATGTTAAGAAATCATCTATATCACTGATATAGATTGTCATAGATCACAGACTTACAGCTGCAATCCTAGGACTTGAAAGTCTGAGGCTGGAGGGTTGTCAGGAGTTCGAGGCTAGCCTGAGCTGGATAACAAGGCCCTGTCCCCAAAACCAAAACTAAGGGGCTGAAGAGATGGCTTAGCAACACTGACTGCTCTTTCAGAGGACCCGGCTTCAATTCCCAGCACCCATGTAGCAGCTCACAACTGTCTGTAAGTCCAGTTCCGGGGGACTGACACCCTCAAACATACATACATGCAGGCAAAACACCAATGCACATAAAAAAGTAATAAATTATTTAAAAGCAAACAAACAAGCAAAAAACTAAACTAAACCCACAAACCATAAGAAAGATCACCTGCATCATGTTAGTGGTAATCAGGGTCATTTTCTCAGGAACTAGTTTGAATGGAGGGAAGACCTGGAAGGAAGCAAAGGAGCAGCATCAGCCACGGTGGCTCTGCTGTTTGCAGCGCTAACCCTAAGGAAACTGCTCACTACACACAAACAATAACATCACATTATGCACACCAGAAAACCATTCAATAGTGTTTAAGCAACTCACTCTGCCTACTCATTAAGATTATATTTACAGGGTAAAGGCACTTGCTACCAAGCCTGACAGCCCGGGTTTGCTCTCTCTCACCTCCACATACTGTCTGTGGCATGAGTGCCCCTCCCACACACAAAATAAATGTAAAAAAGATATTATACTTAAAGCTTCTTTCTTTTCCATAAAGTAGAGAAAACAACATGGTTCATTCTCAGGTGTATATCAGCTTAAAACATGCAAAGATACTGGGGCTGGAGAGATAGTTCAGAGGAGCATTGGCTGATCTAGAGGACCCAGGTGCAGTTCCCAGCACCCACATGGTGGCTCACAACTGTCTGTAACTCCAGTTCCAGAGGATCCAACACCCTCAGACAGACACACATGCAGGCAAAACACCAATTGAGGCTTATGAAATAAAAACAAATACATCATTTAAAAATGTAAAAATCTTGCTGACAGCCATCTTTGTTTGTTTGTTTGTTTCATGTTGGGGATAGAGCCTAGGGTCCTATGAATGCTAGGCAAGCACTCTACTGACGAGCTACGACTTTAGCCTCTATCTTTGAATTACCTATCAATTTTGGGTTTTGCAGATGGTGTCACAATGTAGCCCTGGCTTGCCCAAAACGTACTATGCAGACCAGACTGGCCTTGAACTTGCAACAGTCCTCCTGCTTTTGTCTGACAATTATCTTTTTAAAAGTTAAAAAGACATTGAACATTATATGTGTGGGTCTTTTGCCTGCATGTATGTCAGTGCACCATATTTCAGAGGTCAGAAGAGGGCATCAGATCCCCTGAGACTGGAGCTGTAGACGGTTTTGTGAGTTGCCCTGTGGAGGCTGGGGCCTATACGCAGTTCCTCTGCAAGAGCAACAAGTGCTCTTAATCATTGAGCCACGGCTCAGGTCCTATAATAATCTTTTAATTGGCACAAGAAGTTACTTTGTACAAACATTGGCTGGATTGTTTAAGTTACAGATAATGTCTCCATGCTTGTATATGTGTGCATTGTGTGCATGTTTGTAGAGGTCAGAGGTCAACTTTCTTGAACCATTCTTTACCTTATTTTTTGCAACAGAGTCTCTCATTGAACCTGATGCTTAATGACTAAGCTAGACTGGTTGCCCAGAGAGCTCCCTGGACCTGCCTGTCTCTACCTCCTCAGGCCTGGGATTAAGGGTACATGTTATGCCTGGCTTTACATGTGGGCACAGGGCAATGGACTCAGGTCTCCATGCTTTTGCTGCAATCCTCTCAGCCCTAGGAAATTACTTTTTATATAAGACTAAGATGAAAACAGTAGGTAGGGCAGGGGGTGTAGCTCACTTGGTAGAATGAGTTGTCTAGCATGCATGAAGCCCTGGGTTCAGTTCCTAGTACCATATAAAATGGGATGTGGGTAGTAGATACCTGCAATCCTAGCACTCAGGATAATGAGTTCAAAGCCAGCTTGGAATACATGAGATATTATCTCAAAAAACAAATTAGAAGAAAAAAGGTTATATTATTTATTTATGCTAAAATATTCAGAGGCCAGCTATGGTGATACACAATTTTAATCTAGGACTTGGAAGGCAGAAGTAGGTCGATCTCTCTGGGTTCAAGGCCAACCTGTTCTACATAGTGAGTTCTAAACCAGCCTGGGCTACAAAGTGAGGCCTTATCATAACATAAAATATACATACGGGAAGAGCTTGGACCTTTGGTACATGCCTGTGGTTGTGTGCTGAGAATGCTGAGGCAGGAGGATCACTGAGCTTAGGAATTTGATGCCAAGAGATAGAGATAGAAGGAAAAGGAGATAGGAAGAAGCTGGAGAGATGGCTCAGCGGTTAAGAGCACTGGTTGCTCTTCCAGAGGACACAGGTTTGATTCCCATCACCCACATGACACCTCACAACTGTGTGTAACTTTAGTCTCTGAGGAGCTGACACCCTCTTTTGGTCTACCTTCTACATAGTGCACAGACACACACAGGCAAAACACTTATACACACAGAAATTTTTGAAAAATGAAAAAAAAGGTTGAGAGAAAATGACTATAATTAATTTTAGTGATTTTTGAGACAGGGTCTCACTATGAAGTCCTGGCTGCCCCAGAACTCGCTATGTAGTCCAGGTTGGCCTTATATATGTTTATATATACACATAAACTTTTTTGTGCGTACTTTCTAAATTTTCTATAAGAACTATATCCCTTGCCGGGCAGTGCTGGTGCACACCTTTAATCCCAGCACTTGGGAGGCAGAGGCAGGCGGATTTCTGAGTTCGAGGCCAGCCTGGCCTACAGAGTGAGTTCCAGGACAGCCAAGGCTACACAGAGAAACCCTGTCTCGAAAAACAAACAAACAAAAAAGACCAAAAAACAAAACAAAACAAAACAAAAACCAAAAACACCAAACCAACAAAAAAAAAAAAAAGAAAGAAAGAAAAGAACTATATCCCATGTATTTATTAATCTTGGGGGAAGAAACAGTTAATTATACACAGGAAAACCCCCAGCAAAACATTGTGTATGGACAGGAAAGGACAATGCTGCGAAGCGAGGACACGGGGCCTTTACTCACCTCGATGTGCCGAGGCGCCGATGTGAATTTCTTCCCTGTTCTGTCGGTGGCAATGGCTACAAGTGTGGTTTGTCCAACAGTGACAGCACGAAGCATGTAGTTTTTAGAGTACTCATCCTGATCTTCCATTAATCTGCAACGATCCATGTGGTACTAGTGAGAAAGGTCTGGCAGTTTTGTTTGTTTGTTTGAGACAGTGTCCCTCTATGTAGCCCTGGCTGTCCTGAAACTTTCTATGTAGACTGGCCTGGAACTTTGGAACTTACAGAGAGATCTGCCTTCCTCTGCCTCTGGTGCTGGGATTAAAGGATTAATTAAAAATGCCACTAAGCCCTGCTACGATCAGTAATTCCATCTTTCTAAGATGCTTAATATATTTTAATTCTTGCTAAAAGGACCTTCCAGAAAATGAATCTCCAGAGTCAAGGCTAATTTACTGCAATGACAAGAAGTTTTTGGAGAGCAAAAGCTTTTTTTTTTTTTTTCAGGCTAAAAGGATTAAGTGTGATAAGAATGGAGTGGCAGCATTGTGAAGACCAAATTCCCGAGCACTTTCTCTTTGTATTTTGAGACAGAATCTTACATAACCCAGGATGGCCTTGAACTCACAATCCTGTCTCCACCTCCCAAGTGCTGGGATGCCAGGTGTAAGCTACTGTGCTCAGGGAATTCTTGTATGTCTTCTTTCTGAAGGAGGCTATCAAGAAAGTTTGTTGGACAATTTTGAAGGTCTTCCAGGCTGAGGCACTCCCGGAAGATAACATCCAAGGAGAGTTTCAGAAAATTAAAATAGCAGTAACATATTTTAGTGCTTTAACAAGGCATTTAGGGATCTTGAATGTTTTAATTTTAATATTTAATCTTATGCTTTTATTTTACATGTATGGGTGTTTTTGTTTGTAGGCATGCCTGTGTATCACTTGTGTATCTGGTGCCCAAGGATGCCAGGAGAGGGCGTTGCATCTCCTGGAACTGAAGTTACAGTAAGCCACCAAGCAGGTGCTGGAAATCAAACCCAGATCCTTTGGAAAAGCACCAGTGCTCTAACCATTAGTCATGGCTCTCTCCAGCCCCATTATTTTAATTTTTCGAGGGAGTCCTGTGTAACTCAGACTATCCTTAAACCTGTGATATTTGTGTCTCAGTCTCTTGAGTGCTAGGGTTATAGGTATGCACCACAGCACCCAGCCTGGATGAATACTTCCCAGAGACACTGACAGAAAAGGGAGTGTGGACTGAGAGAGGACAGAAAACAATCAGACTAAAGGAAGCTGAGAGGCCGCCAGGAGGGAGACTCTCAGTGTAGGAGAAGAGTAACACGGAGCGGAACTTACCTCAGGGTGACAATGGCAGATGCCAGCTGCAGCCTGACATCCATGTTTCTGAAGTACTTGTTCCGGAAAGGGTGTTTGGAAGAGTCAAGAACCCTCACAACCACTAACACAGTTTTACCGATCTCAACCTAGTAGTTGAAAAATGGCAGCAAGAAACAGGTGTCTGTTAAACAAGGGTGGCCACGATTCTGAGGGCAGACATGTCTGTGCGTACCAGATGTCCCTGTTCCACCTCTGGTCAGTTTACCCTGGAGCTGTGTATACTATTTGTTTTTCCCCTGTGGATTTATTCACTCCTTTCTTTTTTTACATGTCTTTATTTGAGTGTATGAGCACACCTGTATGCACCCTAGTGTGCCAGGGAGATCAGGGGACAATTTGCAGGAGCTATTCTCTCCTTTTACCTTGTGGGTCCTAGGGATATTCAGGCTTGGCAGTAGGCACCCTTACCAGTAAGCCACCAAGCCATCTATCTCTGTTTGTCTGTGTCTCCTCTTCTTCCCTTCCCTCTCTGTGACCCAGGTTGGCCTGAAGCAAACAGGTCAGTTTTGAACTCACAGAGATCTGCATGACTCTGTCTTCTGCATTCAGGGATTGCTCTTTCTTCCTCTCTCTCTCTCTCTCTCTCTCTCTCTCTCTCTCTCTCTCTCTCTCTAAATTAAGTCAGCGTCTAACCCTGTAGCCCAGGGTGGTCTGGATCTCACTGTGTACCCTATGTTAGCTCCAAACTCATGTCAATCTTAGCCTCCTGAGTGCTGGGATCGAAGGAGTCAGCCTCTATGCCCTCCTTTTGAATTTTGTTGTTGTTGCTTTGATAGGGTTCTGTATTCCAAGATGGTCTTGAACTCACTATTCAGTGGATGCCCTCACCTCCTAGGATTACAGACTTTCACCACTACACCTAGTGTATTGGTCTAGAGAGTGAACCCAGAGATTTATGCAGGCCAGGTAAGGACTCTATTGACCTATATCTCCAGTCTCTTCTTGGATTTTTAAAAATTTATTATTAGCCAGGTAGAAGTGTATAGCTTTAATCCTAACACTTGGGAGACAGAGTCAGATAAATCTGTATGAGTTCAAGGTCAGCCTGGTATAAAGAGTGAGTTCTAGGACAGTCAGGGATACACACTAGAAATCCTATTTTGAATCCCCCCATATACATATTTAGAGAGGGGGCTGTTCTCTGTGTAGCCCTGGCTGTCCTGGAACTCTGTAAACCAGGCTGGCCTTAAACTCAGAGATCCACCTGCCTCTACCTCCCCAGGGCTTGGATTAAAGGTGTGAGCCATCACCAACCAGCTTTTTTTTGGCTTTTTGAGAAATGGCTTTTCTATGTAGCCCTGGTTGTCTTGGAACTCCCCATATAGATCAGATTGGCCTTGAATTTACAAGGATCTGCCTGATTCTGCTTCTGTTGTGATTAGAGGCATTTGCACTACCATGCCAGGTTCCTTCTTGGGTATTTTAAAATTAATTTTTTTGTTAGCATTGCACTGGGCTCATACTTTCCCGCCAACCCCCTTTTATTTTTGAGTCAAGGTCTTCCAATGTAGCCTAGAGTGGCCACAATATCTTGATCTTCTTGCTTCAGACTCCTAAATGCTGGGATTAGAGGTTACAGCACCATGCCTGGCTTAAGTGTTTTTGTTTTTGTTTTTAACATTTTACTTATCAGTCCTGAATTAAGGCTAGAGCTTAGCAATTGGGAGACTTGCTGAGAAACCAAAACAACATGGATGATACATAGTGAGTCCCAGGCTAGCCTGGGCCAAAGGGTGAGACTCCTCAACAAATAACAAATCAACCCAACCTCCTAAAAGTACTCATTTTATTTATCTTGATTTTCATCATGTTTAACATTGGAATGGTGTTTTGGGGTTTTGTTTCATTTGACTTGTTTTTGTGGAGAAAATGACAGTTGGTTGCAGAAGAGGACATACTCTTGAGAGGTGAGAGTGGACAATGGTCAAAGGGACCAGAGAAGGGTGGTCTGTAAGGGCTGGTATTTTATTAGTCTAAGGTCTAAGGTCTTGCTGGAACTGTAGCTGAGGAGAGACTGTGTTAAAATATTGTAGAGGCAATGAATGAAGCTTGTGTCATTCCTGACATGAAACAACTCTCTGGCTTTATCAGAAAAAAACAACTCTTACCTTATCGATCAGATCCAGCTCTATCTCCTGTATGTCTGACACCCTGACCTGGGCTATGGCTGGACCTAAGTAGGCCAGGCACAGGTCATACACTTTCAGGGTTAGAAATCCAGGATGTGCCGGAACTAACTAGAAGGGAGAAGACGGTGTTTAGTAGAGGCAAAAACCACACATGGAAACAGAGGTTAAGGAACTTGAAATTCAGTAGCATCTAACAAATATCTTATCAGCAGGGAACAGATTTCATCAGATAGATATGTGCTGTTGTGGTGGTTTGAATAATCATGGCCCCTACAGACTCATGTGTTGTGTTTGAGTGCTTGGCCCATAGGGAGTAGCACTATTAGGAGGTGTGGCCTTATTGGAGTAGGTGTGATCTTGTTGGAGGAAGTGTGTCATTGTGGGGGTGGGCTTTGAAGTCATCTATGTCCACACCAAGCCCAGAGTGGTACACAGATTCCTTTTGCCTGCCAATCAAGATGTAAAGTTCTCAGCCACCTCTCCAGCACCATGTCTGCCTGTGTGCCACCATGCATTCACGTCATGATGTTAATGAACTAAACCTCTAACTGTAAGCCAGCCCCAGTGAAATGCTGTCCTTTATAAGAGTTGCTGTGGTCATGGTGTCTCTTCACAGAAGTAAAACCCTAACTAAGACAGCTATGACTGCAAGTGGTGGTGGAAATGGATTAACAGGCTTCTCTGTCTTTGAACAGAAGCTACTGTATGACAGAGTACTTTGATCATCCTGTGTCCATACCTGGTGTCTCAGTCTTCAATTTTAAAAACAAATATGAGCTGGGCAGTGGTGGCGCATGCCTTTAATCCCACACTTGGGAGGCAGAGGCAGGAGGATTTCTGAGTTCGAGGCCAGCCTAGTCTACAGTGTGAGTTCCAGAACAGCCAGGGCTACACAGAGAAACCCTGTCTCAAAAAAAAAAAATATGGCAGGGCAGGGGAGATGGCTCAGTGGTCAAGAGCATATAATGCCCTTCTGATGACCCCAATTCAGTCCCCAGCACCCATATGGCATGACTCACAGCTGCTTGTAACTCCAGCTCCAGAGGATCAGATGCCTTTCTCTGGCCCTAGTGACCACTTGCACTCATGTGCACAAACCCACACACTGAAACATGTATATACACACAACTTAAAAACTAGTAATAAACATTTTATTAAACACAAATATTACAGGCAGGCATGGTGGCACATACCTTTAATCTCAGCACTTGTGAGATAGAGGCAGGTGGATCTCTGGGAGTTCAAGACCAGCTTTGTCTATATAATGAGTACCAGGCCAGTGAGGGGAACCAGTGAGATCCTGTCTTAAAAACAAAAACAAAACAAACAAACAAACAAAGCAAAACAAAACCAACTCAGGAACACATCAAATCAGGTGTGGTGGCGCATGCCTTTAATCCCAGGATTAGGGAGGCAGAGGCAGGTGGATCTCTGTGAGTTTGAGTACAGACTGTTCTATAGAGTGAGTTCCTGGACAGTCAGGGCTACACAGAGAAACCATGTCTCAGAAAAACAATAATGAAAAACAACAACAACAACAAAAAAACCCAAACAACCAAAAAGAACACAAGGCTTAGAGAGATGTCTCATCCGTTAAGAGCACTGGCTGTTCTTCAGAAGGTTCAATTCCCAGCAACCACATGGCAGCTTACAATTGTCTGTAACGCCAGTTCCAGGGAATCCTATGCCCATATATAGACATACACACAGGAAAAACACCAATGCATATTATTAAAAAAGGGAACACATCAAAAAGATTGTTCCTGTAATCAAAAATTGCAATGCAAGACTGGCTCCATGTACACCAGTTAATAAATGTTATCCATAATCTACATGGACACAAGGATAGAAATCACATGGTTATTTCAGTAGATGTAGGAAATACTGTTGACAAAAGCCAACATCCCTTCATGACAACAGGTATGATAAAATTATATTGGTAAATTTTCATAGGGATTGAACCTGGGTCCTCTGGAAGAGCAGCCAGGGCTCCTAAATGCTGAACCATCTCTCCAGCCAAAAGATAGGAATCTCTTAAGAGGGGTGAACCCTAAGTTTCTAAGGAATGTGGGACCATGAAAAGCAGCCTGGTTTCTGGTTGAGCTAAGGTTTAAAACCCCGGAGAAACCTAGTAGGGAATAACCCTACAAGGGATGGTAGGCATTCTGCCATACTCCTGTGTCCCAGGCTCCTGACATGAGGCAGCAGCTCTCCATAGGTCTGTGACTATCAGTCATGTAAGGGGAATGCCCAAGCCCCTCCACAGGTAGAGGTGTGGTCACATAGCCTCAAGACATTCCCATGTTAATGAGGCACCTTGAGGCTTAACCACTCCACTTCCCAGCCATCCCTCCCTGCAAAGGTATTTCAATCTCTCCCTCCCTGAGGTTCAGGTAGGAATTCACTCATGCCACTCTCCGCTATGACAATAAATGCCCTAAAACCATGGACTGTCTCTCTTCATTGGGATCCACCATGGGGAATGAGCCTTGTCTAGTCTCCTGAAGAAGGCCTCTCAGCACTCCCAGCCATGGCCGCTACCAAACCAAGCCAACCAGCTAGCTGGTGACAAGCCAAGGACCCAGTCCCCGGTGGGATCCAGCCGCTTTTCCCCCCGCCTTCTCCCTCTCTGCCCTGGGCTAGATCCAAGCCATGGGACCTCACTTCTTGGGACCTCACTTCTTTCTCAGCTCTTCTGCTGCATCCTGCAGTGCCTGGGATGCCCAAGAGCCTGAGAACCAGACGGAGCCGGCTTCCATGTGGTCCCTGGGACCCCAGGCCAAGCTCCTGCTCCCCCACACCTGGGCAGTGTCCCCTGTGGCTTCTCACAGCCCGACACCTGCCTGGTGCTGCTGTGGTGGGGTGAGTGGACTGGAAACTCACCACACCTCACCTTTAACCCAACAAAGGAAAATGCATTTGTCAGAAAGCACAAAAAAGGCCTGAAGAAGATTCAGGCAAAGAATGTGAAGGCAGTGGGTGATGGTGCCAAGGGGTCAAGGCCCTTGTCAAACCTAGTGAGGTCAAGCCCCTAACACCCAAGGGTCCCAGCACAAGCTCTATCCAGTCCATGGACGTGTTTTCATCATCCACCTCAAACATGAAGAGTGGGATTCTTGGTTACATGGACAGGGGCCCAAGACTGCCAGCCAAAGGTCAAAGCCCAATCCAAGGTGGAGACACCTCCTCCTCCATCTCAGGCTCCCAATATTGCCCAGGCACCTGTGAAGACTCCACAGCAGAGAACTCTGTTTGTCACTGTGAAAACTAATGGACTGGCACAACCACCCCCTCATGGTTTTCAGGTAGCTGCTGTGACCTCCACCATCCCCACAGGCATAGTTTCCATGTGGCACAACCCCCAGGCTCACAGTTTCCATGTGGTACACCCACAGGTACACAGTTTCCACGTGGTACACCCCCAGGTACACAGTTTCCACGTGGCACCCCTCAGGTACACAGTTTCCACGTGGCACCCCTCAGGTACACAGTTTCCACGTGGCACCCCTCAGGCACACAGTTTCCACGTGGCACACCCTCAGGTACACAGTTTCCACGTGGCACACCCTCAGGTACACAGTTTCCATGTGGCACACCCCAGGCACACAGTTTCCACATGGCATCCCCCAGGCACACAGATTCCACGTGGCATCCCTCAGTCACATCACAGTTTCCACGTGGCACACCCCCAGGCACACAGTTTCCATGTGGCACACCCCCAGGCACACAGTTTCCACGTGGCACACCCACCCCCCCACCCCC
This sequence comes from Rhynchomys soricoides, assembly GCA_019843965.1. Classification (NCBI taxonomy): domain Eukaryota; kingdom Metazoa; phylum Chordata; class Mammalia; order Rodentia; family Muridae; genus Rhynchomys; species Rhynchomys soricoides. The sequence continues at coordinate 800,322 of JADRCH010000009.1, forward strand.
CCAGTTTCCACGTGGCTTGTCTCCTGTGCTGTTCTCACAAATAAACTTGAGGCAGGATCTGTTAGAAATAAAACAAAACAACCTCGGAACATATCTAAGAAAGTTAAAGGCCTCTATAATGAAAAATTTTAAATACTGAAAAGAGTCAGGCATGGTAGCACAGACCTTTATCTCAGCACTTGGGAGACAGAGGCAAAGGCAGGCCAACCCCTTTGAGTTCTAGACCAACCTGGTCTACACAGCAAGTTCCAGGTTAGCCAGGACTACCCAGTGAGACCCCATCTCAAAACAAAAACAAAAACCAAACAAACCTAAAAATAGATCTACTACTTGATTCAGCTATAGCGCTCCTGGGCACTTATCCAAAGAGCTCTAAGATCACAGACATGTGCACGGCCATGTTTATAGCAGCTAAGTTATGGAACCAGCCTTGGTGTTCAGCAACAGAGGATAAAGAAAATGTGATATCTATACACAATAGAACCTTTTCAGCCATAAAGAAGAACCAAGTCATGTCATTTGGAAGAAACTGGCTGCAAATGACCATCACATTGAGTCTCAGAAAGACAAATAATGCATGCTTCTTCTTATTTCTGAGTCCTAGATTGTGTGTAGACACATAGAATCTTTTGTTTTGTTCTGTTTTGTGTTTTATTTTTTTCCGAGACAGGATTTCTCTGAGTAGCCCTGGATGTCCTGGAACTCACTCTGTAGACCAGGCTGTCCTGGAACTCAAGAGATATGCCTTCCTCTGCATCCTGAGTGCTGGGACTAAAGGTGTGTGTCATTACCACCTGACTAGACTCATAGGTGTACATAAAACTGTCGCAGAGGCACAGCACAGGAAGGGCAGGGCTAGAAAGGGCGGTACATTATACATTTCCCCTGAAATGGCCATATGTAACCTAGTATAATACAGTGCAAAGAAAGAAAAAAAAAAAAAGAGTGTTTTGGGTTGGGCCTAGTGGCCCAAGCTTAAACACCAGCACTTAGGAGGCAGACTTAGAAGGGTCAGAAGTTTAAGGTCAGGTTTGGCTTCATAATAAGGTCCACACCATCCTGGACTAGGTTGAGGTTTGGTCTTTTGCTATCTATTGCAATGCTAAGTGAGGGCCCCCAAGACCTGGTTGTCCCAGAGACATGAGAGAGTCTGCACATACACCTTGGCCCCAAGTTATTTCTGATTGGTAAAGAAAGATGCCAACAGTCAATAGCTGGGCACAAGAGACATAGGTGGGATTTAGATTTCCTGGGCTTGGGGCTAGGAGAAAGACCATGAGGAGGAAGAAGGTGCAGGAGCATGAGGAGGAGAAGCAGCCATGAATTAGGAGTCAAGAGAACATGGCCCTGAAGGCTCACCAATTGGAGTTAAGAGCTGCCCATATGACACATAGTAATAACTCGGGATTATTGATAGGAAAGTAGATTCGAAGAGCACAGAGAGTAGTCTCTGCCCAGCTCTTATGTTGTTTAAAGTATCTTGTAAATATAAAGGGTGTGTGTATCTTTTATTCAGGAACTAAAGGGTCAATGGTGGGGTAGAAACCCCAGTTTGGGACTAAATAAGGTCTACTACAGGCTGTTTGAGACCTTGTCTTAAAAACCTAAGACCAGAAAGACAATCCAGATGTAAGGATGCTTGTTGCCAAGGCTGATAGCCTGAGAGACTGATCCCTACAAGTTGTCCTGTAAGCTCCTGCAGCATACACATTCAACACACACACACACACACACACACACACACACACACAGAGAGAGAGAGAGAGAGAGAGAGAGAGAGAGAGAGGTGATAAAAAGTTAAACAACAAAACCACACAACAAGAACAAAAGAAACAAAGCAACGAAAGTGCTTTGCCCTGAGACCATCAGTCTAGAAGCTTCGCTGATGCACCTGGACCGAGCTTTCTGCTTCCATGTAAGTGATGGTGATGATATCTTGCTCACTGCTGTTGATCAGAAAGTAGCCAGATCCTTCCACAAGGTGAAATATTTCCTATAGAAAAATCAGATAAACAATGTTCCATTCTTTTCGATTCACAGACTAAAGGAGATGACTTCTACTTAAAACAAGACCAGTGGGCAGAGGACAAAGTGGGACTGTCATAGAGTGGCTCTAAAGACACCGCAGTTCATCCTTCCTGTCACCTCTGTGTGTCTGAGTTTCTTTTTTAAAAAAAGATTTATTTACTTGTATGTGTTGTCTGCATAGTAGAAGAGGGCCTTGGGTCCCATGAGGCTAAAGTTATAGATGGTTGCGAGCAGCTATGTAGTGCTGGGACCTCTAGAAGAGCATCCAGTGTTCATAACTGCTGCACCTGTCCAGTAGGGGATGTGTATTTGATTTTTCAACAGCAGATGAAGCATCCCGAGGCCTCACCACAGTAGTGTCCTCTGTTGGGCTTGTGTGCCTCACCTTCACATCAGGGTGGTTGTAGATGGTGGCATTCTCAGGCTGGACTGTGACATCTTCCACCAGGAGCAGCTCTACCCCTGCAGATCTTGTTGAGTTGGAAATCCCCTAGCCAGGAAGTGAGCACAGCAGAGGACAGTTGAGAACTTTCTAAATAATGACTTAGAGAGGAGCTTTTTTTCCCCCATGAATTTATTCACTTTATGTCCTGATTGCAACCGCCTCCTTCCATCCCTCCCTCACACAGTCCCTCCCCCATTTTCCCCTCCCTTTCTCCTCTGAGGAGAGGGAGGCCCTGCCTGGGTACCACCCTGGCACATCAAGTCACTGTAGGATGAGCATCCTCTCTCACTGAGGCCAGACAAGGAGGCCCAGTTAGAAACTTGAATTAATTCCTATTTCTTTCCCTTTTCTCCACTTCCTTCCCCTTCTTCCCGTCCTTCTTTAACTTTATTAGTTCCTAAATGAGAGTTTCCTTCAACATATTTTGATTGTATCCCCTCCCCTCCCCCACCTATTCACACACACACACACACACACACACACACACACACACACACCGTTCCCTATTACTCCAATGTTCCTTGGAGCCTCACTCCAGCTCTGTGCCCCACCCCCCACCCCGGGTCTCTCTCACACATTGAGTTTTGAGATAAGATCTCACTAATGAGCTAATTAGCTCAGGCTGGACTTGTAGGCATGCACTGCCATGCCAGGCCCTGATCTGTACCCCTTAATCATAATTCCCACTCACCTTTGGGCTTTTCTTCCCTGAATAACCAGCAAAACTGACTCCAATGAACACAGTCCCCTTTATCTGATGCACCTCAAGGATCTGATGGCCTAAAGCAGGAAAGCACTGTAAAAACAGTTATACCCACTGCAAAGCAGACTCCAGAAAACTAATGCTGCCTCTGGTTTTTCCAAATGATATTTTATTGGGGAAAAAATGCTGAAAGGGGAGAAATACACACAGAAAATAGAACATTGGGTTTGTACTGAACCTGCCATATGACTCTAAGCCAAAAATTGACTTCTTAGGTCCTTGTGAAATTAGGTCAGGCAAAACCCAAAATTCTTTCTTCCTGTAATGGCCTATAAATCCAAAAGTGGCCCAAAAGTAAATATATGGGGACATTTTTGTGTATAAAACTTCAATTTATAAATAATAATAACAGACTTTTGGATCCTATTCTTTTTTATATACTTTATTTTTGTTTTATGTGAACTGGTGTTTTCCTTGCATACATGTCTGTGTGAGGCTACCAGAAGCTCTGGAACTGGAGTTAGAGGCAGCTGTGAACTGCCATGCAGGTGCTGAGAATTGAACCAGGGTCCTCTGGAAGAGTAGCCAGTTCTTAACCATTGAGCCATCTCTCCAGCCTCCTGGGGCCTTTTCTTAGCTTCACTTATCTTTATATACATGGCAATCAGTCACTCAAAAATTTAAATGGAGCATTATTTATTATTTTTAATTTCAAATGTGTGTATGTGGTGATGGTGGGGTTAGGTCTATTGCTATGTATTGTAATGCTAAATACTATACCCAAGGCCTAGGCCTCTGAGTGAATTCTCACAGTTACCAACTTTTGTTGTGCAAACCTTGTTCCTTGCCTTAAAACTATTGGTTAAATAAAACTGGCTACAGCCAATTACTGGGGGGGATTAGAGGCAGCTAGGTTTTTGAGTGCCCTGGTTGGGAGTGGGGAAAAGAGAGGAGTGAGGAGAGACCAGGGAGGAAGGAAGAAGAACGAGAGAGAGAGACAGAGAGAGAGAGAGAGACAGAGAGACAGAGAGAGACAGAGAGAGACAGAGAGACAAAGAGAGAGAGAGAGAGAGAGAGAGAGAGAGAGGCGAGGTACCATGAGCAAGTGGCTAGGAGAAACAGCAAGTATCTGGTACACTGCTGGGGAGGCAGCCAGGCCAGCAGTTAGGACTGTAGATTAGGGGCTACATCCCAGTAACTGTCAAAGCCAAATAAAATAACCAGAGTCTGAGTCTCGTTTATTTGTAAGCTAGTTGGGGATAAGCTTAAATTGGTTGTATTTTATTTTGGCACACCTTATGTCAGGAATCGAATAAAACAATCTGAGACAAATTACAGTGTAGAAAGGCACAACCTTCCCAAAAATGTGGATTTGAAGCCACCACTGCTTGGGACCAGCTGGACTACAGATCCCGGGAAGGCTATGCACTCAAGCTGCCACCGACAGAAACACAAACTGCTGTTCTCCCAGGAGCTGCATGCTGCTCTGGAAAGCTGAGACCCATGGAGGAAAACAGCAGCCTAATCTGGGCCCACTGAGTCCCCAGCACATGTATGTGGGGTTAGTTCTTTCTTCCCAACATCCTGGACTTTGACCTCAGGTCACCACTGTGATGGCAAGCACCTCTACCTGCTGAGCCAACTTGCTGTACCTCTTTTTCTTTCTTCCTTCTTTCCTTCCTTTCTTTTTGAGACAGGGTTCTCACTGGATAACCCTGGCTGGCCTCAAACTCACAGAGATTGCATCTGCCTCCTGAGTACTAGATTAAACATCTATGCCTTCTGAGCCCGATTACAGCATGTGCTACCACACAAGGCTCAGAATATTTACTTGAGCCTGGGAGTAAAAAAAGACATGATATGGGCTGGAGAGATGGCTCAGTGGTTAAGAGCACCAACTGCTCTTCCAGAGGTCCTGAGTTCAATTCCCAGCAACCATATGGTGGCTCACGACCATCTGTAATGGAATCTGATGTCCTCTTCTGGTGTGTCTGAAGACAGTGATGTACTCACATAAAATAAATAAATAAATAAATAAATATTAAAAAAAAGAGAAAGACATGACATTCCTAGATTCCCTAGAGACAGTTTTTAGTTCAATGAAGATGAGGAAAAGCTAAAACAACAGGATATATAGAGAGAGCAAGGGGCAGGAGAGATCCTGTCAAGTTTAATGATGGATGTTCCTGGAAGCTGTGGGGGCAGCTCCCTGCTGGAGTGCTTACTTAACGTTTGAGGCAAGTGCTGTACCACTGAGCTCTGTCCACACAGCTCCCTCACATTAACTCTGCATTTTATTTCATAGCTTTGTAGTTTTGAGTCAGGGTCTTATGTAGTTTAAGTTTATTTTTTGAATTCACTATGGAGGCCGAAAGATGGCCATGACTCTTGACCTTCCTGTTTTGGCCTCCTGGCTGCTGGGACGGTCCATGATTCTATCATGCCCTGTTTACCTGGTGCTGAGGATCAAACCCAGGTTGTTATACATGTTAAGTCATCAGGCTCCCAACTGCCCCCTCTTCTTTTTCTCTCCTTTTCTACCAGCCCCCTCTTGACTTCTTGGCACTGGGGGTAGAAAGCAGGATCTCATACAAGCTGTACACATGTTCTATCACTGAACAGCACTGCCAATCCTACCTCTGTGTTTTTCTATAAAAACGCACAAATATCAAAGATGAAAGGCAACATGATAACGTTTAGAAAGAAACAACTGCTCATAAGGAAGCAATGTGAACCATTTAGTAACGCCTTGTGGCGTTTGTAAGCAGTATACAGTACCGTGCAGCCGGGTCTGCCCACTGCCATCATCTCTGGCTACCATCTCCACTGACTTAGAATCTTCAAAATGGGCTAGCGTCTCATTGGAAGATTTCCATTCTAGCATCAGTGAACTGAAATTATCAAACTTCCTCCCGTGCTGATCAAATACTGCCAGTTCTAGGACTGAGTCCCTCAAACTGGACACAGGAATCTGCATGGAAATAAAAGGTCATAAAAACTAGGGGTCATCAGGTCAGCCCAGGAGGTAAAGGCCCTTGTCACCAAATCCTGGAATGGATTCTCACCAAATCCTGGAATGGATTCTATCACTGGAACTCACATAAAGGTGGAAAGAGAGAACCAACTTCACAAAGTTCCTCTCAACACACACAAACCATGGTGACCATGTACACACACACACACACACACACACATACACACACATTCGAGACATGGATGCATACAATAACTTACTTCTAAAAATTCAATAGCCTTAGGGCTGACAAGCTATTTTTGGAGAGAGGACTCATGTCATGTCTCCTCTTTCCATTTTGATAGTTTTTAAACTGCGCCTGACCAGCAGTTGTTAACGTGCGGTGTGTTTTCTTTCTCTTCTCTTTCTTCCTCACTTTCAGGGGTTTGGGGACAGGGTTTTATTTATTGCATTTTGTTTCTGAATGATGTAGCTATCATGGCACTTTAACCCCCCAAAATATTTCCTGGCCAGGCAGTAGTGGCGAACACCTTTAATCCCAGTACTTGGGAGGCAGAGGCAGGCGGATTTCTGAGTTCAAGGCCAGCCTGGTCTACAGAGTGAGTTCCAGGACAGCAAGAGAGAACATTTTTCTATGTAAACAAACAGAACAATAATACTATACTTAAGAAAAGAATTTTTTTTTTAGTTTTATTTTTGGCTTTGTGCATGTGTGTGGGTCCATGTGCATGCCCATGTATGCAGGTTACTCACTGAGATTAGAAGGTGTGGTGGTTTGAATAGGTTTGGCCCCATAGACTCATGTGTTTGAATGCTTGGCCCATAGGGAGTGGCCCTATTAGAAGGTGTGGCCTTGGAGGAGGGAGTAGGTCATTGTGGAGGCGGGCTTTTAGGTCTCACAGTCAAGCTCTGCCTGATGTGGCACACAGTCTCCTTCTGTTGCCTGTGGATCAAGATGTAGAACTCTCAGTTCTTTTTCCAGCACCGTGTCTGCCTACATACTTCCATGCTTCCCACCACGATGATAATGGGCTGAACCTCTGAAACTGTAAGCCAGCCCCAACTAAGCATTTTCCTTTGTAAGAGTTGCTTTGGTCACGGTGTCTCTTCAAACCAATAGAAACTCTAACTAAGACAGGAGGACCTAAGTTCAAATCCCCCAAACCTGCATAAATCCTGGCATAGTATATATGTGTCTGCAATTCTAGCACCCTTTCAATGAGACAGGAGATAGAAACAGGCAAATCCCTGAAACTACAAGGCAGCTAGTTAACAGATGTAATGGTGAAGAAGAAAAGACCCTGATTCAAACATGATAGAAGACAAAGGCTGACACCTACAGTGGCTCTCTGATCTCCACTATGTGTCACAGTACAAGCACACCTACATGCACACACACACACACACATACACACACCCACACAGATGAAAAGGGAGAGCATCAACAATATTAGTATAGTGTCATTAAATACAGAGTCAACATTTCAGTTCTAAAAATATTCCTCCAGATGTCTTTTACATCTTTTAGGGTTTTTGTTGATTTATTTTTTTAAAGGTTTCATCTTTATTTATGTGTATTCATGTATACCTAAGTGTGTGGGTGTGTGAGCCAAGTGTGTACAGGTGCCCAGACAGGCAAGAAGAGGGATCCTGGAGCTGGAGTGAGCCTTCTGACATGGGAATTGAATGCAGGTCTTCTGGAAGAGCAGCAAGTGCTCTTAGTTGCTGAGCTACCTTTCTAGTCTTGATTTTTTAAAATTATCTATCTATCTATCTATCTATCTATCTTTTGTTTCTCATAACAGGGTTTCTCTGTGTAGCTCTGGCTGCTCTCAAACTCAGAGACCTGCCTGCCTCTGTCTCCCCAGTGCTTGGATTAAAGCTATACACTACTAGTGACCCAGTTGTTTTTTGTTTCTTGGTTTTTTTGGTTTTTCTGAGACAGAGTTTGTGGTGGTTTGATTAAGTTTGGCCCCACAGACTCATGTGTTTGAATTCTTGGCCCACAGGGAGTGACACTATTAAAAGGTGTGGCCTTATTGAAATAGGTGTGGCCTTGTTAGAAGAAGTGTGTCACTGTGGGATGGGCTTTGGCGGCCTATGCTCAAGCTCCATCCAGGGTGAAGAGACCCTCTCGATGGCTGTCTGAGGAAGCCAGTCTCCTGTTGCTGCCTTTGGATCAAGATGTAGAACTCTCGGCTCTTCCAGCACCAAGTCTGCCTGGAGGCTGCCATGCTTCCCACTATGATGATAATGGACTGAACCTCTGGAACTGTAAGTCAGACCCAATTAAATGTTTTCCTTTATCAAAGTTGCCTTGGTCGTGGTATCTCTTCACAGCAATGAAACCCTAACTAAGACAAGGTTTGTCTATGTAACAGTCCTGGCTGTCCTGGAACTTGCTTTATAGATCAGGTTGGCCTTGAACTCACGGAAATTCACCTGCCTCTGACTCCTGAGTCATTGGATTAAGGATGTACAACACCATGCCCAATCTTATGCAGCCCCTGCTAATTTTCCTATCTCTACTTCCCAAATTCTAGGTGTGAGCCACCATTCCCAGCTTTATATCTGTGTTAATTTTGATCACAAGGTTAATTAAGATGTATACTTTATTTTGTTGCTTATCTCTTTAGATTTCCTTAATCTAGAAAATACATTCCTGGAAGCTAAGGGTGTAACTCAGTTACTAGAATGTTTGTTGAGAATGCACAAGACGTTGATGCCTAGAACAGCATAATAACAAGAGAAGGCAAGAGGATCAAGAAGTTCAAGGTTATTGTGGGTACCAGGCACACACAGATGGTGCACACACATACAGGCAGGCAAAACACCTGCACAAAGAAAACAATTCTGGCCCCAAGGAAGCCAGAAGAGGATAGTGGATGTCCTAGAACTGGAGTTACAGATGGTTGTGAGCCACCAGGTAGCAGGGATTGAACCTAGGTCCTCTGGAAAAGCAGTCAATGCTCTTAACCACTGGGACACTTTTTCTTCCTGCCCTTCCTCCTTTTTGGGGGGTGTGTTTGGCAGGGTTTTGAGACAGGGCTTTTCTGTGTAGCTCTAGCTGTCCTGGGACTTTCTCTGTAGACCAGACTAGCCTCAAACTCAGAGATTTGCCTGTATCTGCCTTCCTAGTCCTAGGATTCAAGTCATGTTCCACCACCTCTTGGCTTATAAAACTTAGGTTTGCTTTCATTTTTTGTTTTGTTTTGTTTTGTTTTGTTTTGTTATAGACAAGGTTTCTCTGTATAGCTTTGACTGGAACTTATTCTGTAGATAAGGCTGGCCTTGAACTCACAAAGATCTGCCTGCCTCTGTCTCTCCAGAGCTAGGATTAAAGGCAAGCATCACCACTGCCCCAATTCTCTTCCTTTTTGAGCTGTCTAGAACAAAAGGATCCTTAGTGTAACGGCCAGCTGGTCTGCCCTTATGCAGGTGCCACTGTCTTGAATACTTCTAAAAGTTTTGAGACAAGTCATAGACTGCAGCTAATTGCCATGGCTTATAAATGTACAGTCCCAAGTAAGAAGGTTTTACATTTCCCTTCCCCCACTTCTCTCCATAGCCATCTACCTCCCCCTTTCCCCCGTTTTCTCTCTCTGCTGCAGGATATTTGATCACATTGTAAACTCTGAGATTGTGTTATTTACTAAAACAACAACAACAACAACCTGCTTCTAGTTGTGGTGTGGCTCAGCCTTTAGCACACACTTTAATCCCAACCAGAGAAGATAAAGTTAGTTTGTAGAAGGAAGCACCCATGTTTGAAGTGATGTGTAATTTAGTGCCAGACAAAGTTATAAATCAGAGAAAGAATTCTGAGAATGAGTCAGAGATAGGATATGCTCAACTCAGAAGAGATGGGAAGGAGAGGTGACTCAAGGGAGAGCAGTGCAGAGAGAAAAGGAGAGGCAGTTTTACTGGGACAGTGGGGCAGAGACAGGTTGCAAAGAGAGAATAATCTAGACACAGGAAAAGGCAGAACAAGCCAGGGAATGAGAGGGAGCCAGAAGATTAGAACAAACTGCCAGAGTCAGAATGAGGCCAAGCAGAGCAAAAACTCAGAGACTGAGAGAGAAGCCAGATTGAATCAGTCAGCTTGGAGAGGAACTTGAGTCAGAATGGCTGAGTTGACCAGCCAGCCAGAGCTCAGACAGAACTAGGACTGGGTGAGCTTATTTAGAAGTAAGTCTTAGAGACTGAAACCATTCTAGGCCTAGATTAGATCGTACAGAGGCTAGATGCTTCCAGGACTAGGTCTAGGTTAGCAGACAGAAACAGTGAGCCTTCCACAATAACAATTACTATAGAAGAATAAAAAATAATTTTACATCTCTCTCTCTCTCTCTCTAGTGTGTGTGTGTATGTGTGTGTGTGTGTGTGTTTGTGTGCACACACGCGTGCATACTATGGCAAGCATGTGGGGTCAGAGGACAGCTTGCAGGAGTTGGTTCTCTCCGTCTACCATGTGGATCCTGCTGATCAAATTCAGGTTGTCAGACTTGGAGGCAAGTGCTAGGCCTCTTGCCAGCCCTTTGGTTTTTTCATATTTTGACACACTCTCATTTAGCCAGGCTGGCCTTGAACTCCTAGGTGTCCTAAACTCTCTGGTTTCAGTCAAGGCTGTTTGAAACAGTTTATACCAGACATTTTGAAATTGCAAACCTCAGTGAAGCATTTCGGCTTGGGCCAGAAGGAGCGAGCACCCTCCAGTGGGGGGCTGCTATGACTGCTAAGGAGCAAGGCCTTGACTGATCCAAAACACAGTGGTGGGACTGAGGCTGGAAGCAGGACTATGACTGGTCAAACAGTGGGTTGGTCCCAACACCCTTTCCTATGCCATCTATGTAGTCTGTGAGTTTGAGCCTAGCCTGGTCTACAGAGCTAGTTCCAGGATAGCCAGAGATACATAGTGGGACTTGGCCTCAAAATCAAACCAAACCAAACCTCTTAACTGGGACCAGGAAATCCTGCATAAGCTGATGATTTAGCCAAGCAAGTTTATTAAGAAACACAGTATCGGAGCTGGAGAGATGGCTCAGCAGTTAGAGATGGCTGTTCTCCTAGAGGTTCAATTCCCAGCACCCACATGGAAGCTCACAACTGTAACTCCAATTCCAGGGAATCTGGCACCCTTATACGGATATGCATACAGGTGAAACACCAATCACACAAAATAAAAACAAATAAATCTTTTCAAAAAATAAGCACAGCATCATATATACTCTTTGCTGGGTGTGGCGAATAGCCAAGGTCAGCAGAGATCTGAGTCAGATAATGTTGGCAAAGAGAATACAGCTGCCTTAGGTCTGATAACCACAATTGAGGGGGAAGAGTCCAAAGAGTCCGGTGCCTAGAAATTGAAGCCTTGACTCTTTGGAGGCCCTGGCCCCAGCTCTAGACTAGCCTTGCCAAGTCTGCTCATGGACAGGGACACAGAACTAAAGTTCCCTTTGTCCTCTCATCAGCGCCTCTGAGCGAGCCTTGGGTTGGTCTGGCACTTGGTTCCCAGTTGGTAGGACTGTTTGGGAAAGATTAGAAGATGTGGACTTGTTGGAGAGGGTGTGTCACTGGGAGCTGGGGAGGGCCATCTCCAGCATTCCCACTCTGTCTCCTGCTTGCAGGTCAAGATGGAAGCTCTTAGCTCTTCCTGCTGCTATGCCTTTTTATGCCATCAGAATCTTTTCTAATTTACTTTGTGATTTGTTCTTTGACCATGTGTTGCTGTCTGTAAGCTGTCTCATAGACCTGCCCAAAGGTGTGTCTCTTCTGAGATCTAGATCCTTTAAGTTAGCTATCACTGTTAGCCATTACAGATCACACTCACTCAATCTATGGCTGAGGGTTCATTTACATTGCCTGGATAGAAACCATGGGTAGGCAAGAATCTCTGTCAAATGTTGGTCTCTAGAGCCTTCACTCCCCTCAGTGTCTGACAGATGCACATGAAAGCTGTGGTAAGGAGCACCTTCAATGTTTCAGTTGGGTGTAAGGACTCTTAGTTCCTGGGCTGGCTAGCTTTATGTTAACTTGACACAAGCTAGAGTCGTTTTGGGGGAGGGACTCTCACTAGAGAAAATGCCTGCACTAAAACATATAGGATACAGTAACAAGGTCTTCTTCAGCTACACAGAGAATATGAAAGGGTGGGGGCAGTATACACACCTGTAATCCCAACACCCAGGAGGCTGAGGTAGGAGGATTGCAAATTTGAGGCCAGCCTGGTTCACCTAGAGAGAGAGCTTACCTCTGTGTCACCAAGCCTGGCTTTGTTTACCACCAGTCTTCACGGTACAATTTTTCTGACTTAGTTATAATGCTAACAATAGACCTGATGTGGGAGATGTTAGTAGAGCAGCTTAGAGGCTATTCTGAGAGAAGTTCAACTGTCTGCAGCCACAATTCTCTAGTAAACAGTTATGTCACTAAATGTCCACAACTATAACTTAGTTACTCGCCCCCCAGCCTTCCAAGAGTGAGTAACAAACACAACAGTGCCTTTCACTTTGACTGACAGAAGCTGTATTTCAGATCCCTTATTTCAAAAGCATTTGAGACTGTTGGAAAGTCCTGCTGCTAAGGTGGAAGTCTGACCTTACAGGACAGCCCTGTAAGTTGGCAGGGTAAATTGGCAGACTCCTTTGGTTAGCAAGGCTTCCTCTTCTCAATGTGGGGGATCCCAGACTCCACACCCTATACCTGTGGAATGTCATGTAGCTTTGGTTAAACTACAGGTTCAGCTTCCTTTCTCCCAACAAGAAAGATAAAAACCGGTTCAGCTAGCACCTGAAATTTCTGGAATGCTTCCCCGTGTTCATGTGGAATCTCAGTACCTTATCCTTCAGCCAATGACCTTGCCTACCCTGACACAACTGTTTACTATACTAGAGAACTGTGGCTGCAGACAGTTAAACCCCTCTGAGAATAGCTTCCAAGTTGTTTTACTAATCTCTTCCCTATCAGATCTATTAACTAAGTCAGAAAAATTACTTCTGCAAATGTACCATGAAGACTGATGGTAAACAGTAAACAGAAAAGTTATGTAGTTCCCCAAAACTATATAACTCTTCATTCACCCCAAGTAAAGTCGATCTCCCCAAGGAGGTTTCACTCTGTTGTTACCGTTCCTACTCACAGGGCTTCCCGATCTCCCCTACCCACTCCCCACACTCACCCTTGTTGCCCCTGCTCCATTTGCCCTTGTGGATTGATATCACCAGAGATCTTGGGATCCCCAGTCATATGAAACAAATCGTGTCATGTGTATTAGGAACACAGTCTGTACTTACCAGTTGCTTGTTGTACTGTGGCAGAGGACATGGCTGGGTGCCAGCTGGCACCTTGTACATTGGTGTCACCAACATACTGGCAGGATGGGCACAGATGAAGCGCACCTGCACCTTTTCCACAGAGGGACTAGGGTTTAGGACTCCTGGGTGATTCCCAATCCGTAAAGTGAGAACCTTTAAGGAAACATCAGCACATTATTTGTGTGTAGACCCTTGATGTCGGTCATGCTGAACTAAATGTGTCAGAATTATTCTAACTCCAGAGGAGCCCTTCTGGATATGATAATCAGACAAATCCTGTAAAGCGTTCCCCACTGCACACTGAATAATCTAATTTTCAAAATGGAAAGCAATCAAGAAAGCAATCGAGGAAGATATTGCTGGCCTTTACACAAATAGAAATCTAGGAGAACTGCTTGCACACAGCCACACACTACACAATCATACACACACGGGGGGGGGGCTAGGAATACAGCTCAGTGATAGACTCAATTACTCAAGGCATTAAAGAGTGAACACAAAGGGTGGCAGCCAGGAGTCCTGGTACACCTGTACATCAGCACTATGAAGTGGAGGCAGGGGGATCAGGAGATCAAACTTATTCTTAGCTGCAGAGCTAGTTTTAAGCCAGCATGGAATACATGAGACCCTGTCACAAAATAAAATCAAACCATACTATGGAAATTTTAAGACAAATGGAACTTAAAATATCTAACTTTGTCCGGCAGGGACAGCTCACTCCTGTAATCCCAGCACTCGAGAGGCAGAGGCAAGGGAATCACTACAAGTTTAAGGTCAGCCTGTTCTCCATAGTTAGTTCCATGCCAGCTATCTATATAAAGTAAAACCTTGTTTCTAAAGCAAGCTGGGCATTGTGGCACACACCTTTAACCCCACAGCTTGAGAGGGAGAAGCAGGTGGAGCTCTGTGAGTTTGAGGTCAGCCTGGTCTATATAGCAAGTTCTAGGATATCCAGGGCCACACAGCAAGACCCTGCCTCAAAAACAAACAAAACCACAAAATCACCAACAAGCAAACAACAACAAAAAGCAAAAAGAACCATCAGCCCAGCAAGATGGCTCAGCCAGTGAAAGTGCTTGCCACCAAGTCTGAACCCCTGAGTTCAATCCCCAGGACCCACCTGTAATGGGAGAGAACTGATTCTTGCAAGTCACCCCATGGCCTCCTTGTGCACTTTATGGCCATGCACCATGGTTTGCATGAATGAGTTTTAAAAAAGAAATACATAGCCAGGCAGTGGTGGCGCATGCCTTTAATCCCAGCACTTGGGAGGCAGAGGCAGGCGGATTTCTGAGTTCCAGGCCAGCCTGGTCTACAGAGTGAGTTCCAGGACAGCCAGGGCTACACAGAGAAACCCTGTCTCTAAAAAAACAAAAAATACCAAAAAAAGAAAGAAAGAAAGAAAGAAAGAAAGAAAGAAAGGAAGAAATTTACCAAATTTCTTTGGTCTTTTCCTTCAACAAATCTTGTGCTATTGGTGTCTTAGTCTATTTTTCTGTTTAGAGTTTATTTTATATTTATTTATTTCATGTATATTGAATATTC
Source organism: Rhynchomys soricoides (assembly GCA_019843965.1). Lineage (NCBI taxonomy): Eukaryota > Metazoa > Chordata > Mammalia > Rodentia > Muridae > Rhynchomys > Rhynchomys soricoides. Next base: position 815,330 of record JADRCH010000009.1, read on the forward strand.
AGCCTGCATGTATGTATGTGCACCAAGTGCATCTGGGCACTTGAAGAGATTAGAAGGGGACACTGGCTCTCTCCAGGCTTCTCCGAACACACTGCATGTATTACTTACAAAGGATCACACACGTACACATAAATTATGAAACTACAAAGCTAATAGAAAAGACTGGCAACAGGGCTGGCAAGATGGCTCAGTGGATAAGGGAACTCAATGGCAAGCCTGACAGCCCACAAGGTAGAAGGAGAAAACTCCTGCAAGTTGCCCTGTGACCTTCAGACTCACAATGGGTCAGACACACACACACACACACACACACACACACACACACACACACACGTAAATAAGTGAGTAAGTAAATAAATAAGTGAGTAAATAAACCAATTAATGTAATTGAAAGTACTGCGAGCATTATCCACTCCATCCTAGGTTCTGAACAGACCAGCCACTATCAGTGACTTCTATGTGTCTATAGTAGATTTATTTCCTTGTTGGAAGCATGAAATAAAAACAAGTCTGTGATTTCAGGATATGTTGAAGAAATGAAAAAGACTAGACACTCATTCCTCTATTTTTTGGAGCTTCTTTGTTGCTTTTGTTTTTCAAGACAGGGTCTCTGTGTATAGTCTTGGCTGTCCTGGAAATGACTCTGTAGACCAGGTTGGCCTTGAACTCAAAGATCTGATGGGATTAAAAGTGTGTGCCACCATCAGCTTCCTGTTTTTTTAGAAAAGATTTATTATTTTTGTTGTTAAGTTTGTTTTTAATCATGTGGGTGGAGTGGGTACAAGTGTTCATAGTGGACATAGGTAAGGATCCTCTGGAGAAACCAAACCCAGGTCCTCCGAGAGAGCAGTAGGCTCTCTTTACACACTGACACTCCAGTCCTTTAGACTCCTGTGCATATGTGTGTGTCTGTGAGTGTAAGTCACATGTGTGCAGGTACCCACAGAAACCAGAAGATGGATGATCTCTTGGATCTGCAGTTACAGGCAATTGTGAACCACTTCAACTCAGGGACTCTGGTAGCTTGTATCATCAAAATTCCAGTATGAACAGTGAATGGGACTCCCAAGTTTCCACACCTCTATAGCAGGAGCTTTTGGCAGGTAAAGTTACTAAGGGAGGGAGAGCAGCTCTTCCTCAGAGGATGTGGCTGCAGGTAGGTTGTTCACAGCCTAGTGAGTAGCCACACACCACTAGTTGGGCACCACTAGTTGGACCCACTGGGTAATTAACAGTACTCCAGGCAGAGGCCACTGGAGGGCAGGAGGCAGCCTCTCCATCTCTCCCTGCTCTATTCCTTTGAGGAAGAGTCTCACTCTGAATCTGGAACCCTGTTAGTTGGAGTGAAGGGCATGTTTATTTTTCCCAGTTAAGAAAGACTTCCCAGTAATCATGCTGTCCTGGTCCACTCAGTGTTGAGGTTACAGGTGTGGGTGGGACCACGGCTGTCTTATTACATGGGCGGATCACAACTCTGATGTTCACAATTTCAGAGATATCGCTCTGCCTGGGAGCCATTTTTATTAGTAAAACTTTAGCAGACATATGAGTGCATGGAAATGCTTTTGTTAGTGAGAATGCAGATTGGGGACTCTGCACATGGCTGGCAGGAATGTGAAATGGCTTTGATGCTGCAGAGAGGTGTAGCAGTTCCTCTAAAACATCCACAGAATTACTGTAGGAGTCAGCAATTCCCTTCCTCCTTCTTCTCCTCCTCCTCTTCCTCTTCCTCCTCTACCTTGTTCTCTTCTTCTTCCTCCTCCCTCTCCTCTTCTTCCTCCTCCCCCTCCTCCTCTTCCTCCTCCTTCTCTTTCTTTTTTTCCCCCCAAGACAGGGTTTCTCTGTGTAGCCCTGGCTGTCCTGAAGCTCTCTCTGTAGACCAGGCTGGTCTCAAACTCGGAGATCTGTCCGCCTCTGCATCTGAGTGCTGGGACTAAAGTGTGCCATTACTGCCTGGCTGAAATTCTACTTCTTGATAATTGGGGGAGGGTCGGGTCTTAAAGTATATTCCATTAAACTTTTCTTCCTTTCTTTCTTTCTGTCTGTCTGTCTTTCTTTCTTTCTTTCCTTCTTTTTTTCAACAAAGACATCTTATTCTATACTCCAGGCTGGCCTCAAATTCATCACAATCCTCCTGACAGACTCCCAGGTCCTGAGATCCTAAGATGAACCAGCACACCTGGTTTGAGATGGTTTTTTTTGTTTGTTTGTTTGGATTTTTTTTTTTCAAGATAGGGTTTTTCTGTGTAGCCCTGGCTGTCCTGAAACTCACTCTGTAGACCATGCTGGCCTTGAACTCAGAAATCCACCTGCCTCTGCCTCCCAAGTGCTGGGATTAAAGGCGTGTGCCACCACTGCCCGGCTAGTTTGAGATGTTTTTATAACCACATTCACAGTAGCTCTTCTTAATAATAGCTAAAACATGGGAACAACCAAAGTGTTCAGAAGTGAATGAATGCATGAACACACACACACACACACACACACTCACACACACACACACACTAGAATATTATGAAGCCTTAAAAAGGAAGAAAACCAAGCAGAATGAAACATGCTTGTCATTCCAGTGCATTCCTTCTTGGATCAGGAATTCAAGGCAAGTCTTGGCTACAAAGCAGGTTGCTATAAGCCAGCCTGACCTACCTGAGCTCCTGTCTAAATAAATGATGTTTTTTAAGGTTGGAAATTCTAACATGGTACTACACAGATGAAACTTGACAACATTGTGCTAAAATATACAAAAGAAAAAATAGCAGATGATTTTACATAAATGAAGTGTTTAGAGTACTCCAAGTCACAGAAACAGACAGAAGGACAGTGAGTGCTAGGGTCTAAGATAAGACAGCTGTGGAGAGATGGTTTCAGTTTTGTAAGATGAGAGGATGTGTTTTGTGTAGCTGTTCCCCCTGGACTGAAGCATTAGTTCTGGGTTCTGTCCCTGTGGCAATGACAGAACACCCTGATAAAAAACAAGTTAAGGGAGAAAGGGCTTACTTGGTTCACAGTCCATTATCACAGGGACTTAGGGTGGCAGAAACTTAAAGCAATCTCATTACATCCAAATGATGTGGATGTATCATGAGCCAAGCATCGAACCCATGTGTGCAGGCTAGTGATCTGCTCGCTCACTCCCCCCTTTTCATTGAGTCTAAGCCCTTTTCTCAACTCTATTAAAAGAAAAAAAATCCCTCTGGGTGGTTGGTGCCACATGCCTTTAATCCCAGTACACAGAAATCAGAGGCAGACAGATCTCTGAATTCTAGGACAGCCTGGTCTACAGAGCTAGTCCCAGGACAAGCAGGGCTACCCAAAGAAACCCTGTCTCACAAACAAACAAAATCCCTCACTGGCATGTCTACAGCACCCCAATGTGAACAATTCTTCATTGAGACTTCCCTCCTAGGTAAATTCTATGTTGACCCAAGTATAATTGAAACTAACCATCACAGGGGCTAGAGACATGGCTGAGCAGTTAGAAGTGCGTACTGGTTTTGTAGAGATCTGAAACTGCCAGCTTCCACTAGGGACCTGCACCCACATCTGCACACAGCCACACCACTAACCACTGTACCTTTCTTCTTAGAGGATCGGTCACAAAACAAAATGAACTCAATGACAGGTACCAGGCTTGGGGCTGGGGAGACAGCTCAGTGGACATAGCATTTACTGTGTAAATGTGGGAGACTGGAGTCTAGAAACTACCTAAAAGTCAGAAAGGTATGGCGGCCTTCTGTAAACCCAGGACCAGAGACAGGGTCTCAAGAGCAAACTGGCTAGCCAGACCAGCTGGGATTGGCAAGCTCCAGCTTCAGTGAAAGTCCTTGCTCAGTAAATAAGGTAGACAGTGATTGAGGAATTGACCCTCGTGTCAATTTTGGGCTGAACAGGCACCTTTGCATGTGTGCCCACACAGGTGTGAAAGCACACTTACAAACGTGTATCACACACAGGGCACATATAAGAACAAAACGGATTCAGAAAGCTTGAGAAACTCACAAGAAAGTTGTGAGAGGGGTGTGGAGGCTCACACTTTCAGTCCTAGTGGGTGTGGGGGCTCACACTTTCAGT
>JADRCH010000009.1:830034-841050 GCA_019843965.1 Rhynchomys soricoides
ATATATATATATATATATATATATATATATATATACAAAATTTGGGGGTGGGTGGGTGAGATAGGGCTTCTCTGGATAGCCCTGGCTGTCCTGGAACTCACTTTGTAGACCAGCCTGGCCTTAAACTCAAAGATCCACCTGCTTCTCCCTCCTGAGTGCTAGGATTAAAGGTGTGCACCACCATAGTCTAGTTTGTCTTAGGGTTTCTATTGCTGTGATAAAACATCATGACTAAAAGTGACTTAGAAAGAAAACGGTTTATTTGACTTAAACTTTCAGGTAACAGTTCATTGGAAGTCAGGGCAGAAACTCAAACAGGACAGGAACCTGGAGGTAGGAACTGAAGCAGAAGCTATGGAGGAAAACAGCTCACCAGTTTGCTCCCCATGGATTGCTCAGCCTGCTTTCTTATAGCTCCCAGGACCACCAGCCCAGGGACAGCACCACCCACAATGGGCTGGGCCCTCCCACATCAATCTTAATTAAGAAAATGCCCCACAGGCTTCCCTACAGACCAATATTTTTTCTCAGTTGAGGTTCTCTCTTCTCAAATGACTCTCGCTTGTGTCAAGATGACAAATATAACCTAACCAGGTCAACATAGAGTCAGTCCTTCACGTACATCCACAAATTCAACTGATTAAAAATACTTTGGGAAATAACCCATTAGTACTGAACATGTATACTTTTTTTATTTGCTTGGTTTGAGGTAGGGTTTATGTAGCCCAGGCTAGTTTTGCATTAACTATGTGACCGAAGATAGCTTTGATGCTCTAGCTTTGATGTCTCCTGAGTGCTGGGCTCACAGGTACACTGCCCCAGATGCACTTCTCCCTTGTCAAGATTCCCGGAACAGTGAAGCATAGCTGGACACAATGGCAGTGGCCTGAAATTTCAGCACTCAAGAGATGGATATAAGAGAGCAGCCATGAGTTTGAGGCTAACCTGGGCTACAGAGTGAGGGCTTGTTGAAACAAAAACAAACCCAAGAATGAAAACACAACAGAACAACTCATTGACCCCGGCACTAGAGGTAAGTGATCTAGACTTGACTTAAGGTATGAATCACACCCAACGTTTCCACAAGCAGCCTGCCTCCTTGCCCTCTCCATTTCCTGTATTTCCTACGTACTTCCACACCATCTCTGTAGCTTTATATCTTTTACTTCCACCATCCAAATGCTCATCAAATCTTTAATCCTACAATTCCAGCATTTGGGCTGAGGCAAGAGAATGACCCAGAGTTTGAGGTCGGTCTGGGCAACATACTGAGTTTGAGGTAAGCCTGGTCTATAGTGAGACCCTGTTCCTCTCCTAAAATAAGACCTTCTCATTTTGTCCATTTTTTTTTTGAGTCAGGGTTTCTCTGTGTAGCCCTGGCTGTTATGGAACTTGCTCTGTAGACCAGGCTAGCCTGGAACCCAGAGACCTGCCTGCCTCTGCCTCCCAAGTGCTGGGGTTAAAGGCATGCACCACCATCGCCTGGCTGTTCATCTGTTTTCAGGTCTCAATATCATTTCAGTAATTTAGGCTTGTGAGCTTAACACAAGCTGGAGTTATCTGGAAAGAAGTGATCTCAATTGAGAGAATGCCTTGAGCAGATTACTCTGTAGGCAAGTCTGTGGGTCATTTTCTTTCTTTCTTTCTTTCTTTCTTTCTTCTTTTCTTTTCTTTTTTTTTTTTTTTTTCTCTTTTTTTTTTTTTTTTTGACATTTTCTTGATTGATGGTTGATGTGGGGTGCTCTAGACCACTTTGGGCAGTGCCACCGGAGTAGGTGGTCCTGGGATGTAGAAGAAAGCAGGTTATGTGAGCCATGGGAAGCTAGCCAGTGAGTAACATTCCTCCAAGGCCTCTGTTTCAGTCTCGCCTTGAGTTTCTACTCTGACTTCTGTAAGCTGAAATAAACCCTTTCTTCCCCAGTTGGTTTTGGTCATGGTGTTTATCGGACAAGGCTTGACTGGTGTCTTAGCCTTCAGTCCATCATTGTCTACCAGCCTACAGCAACTGCTAGCTTCTGCTCCTTAAAATAATTATCATTACCATTACTGAATATGAAAGTACTTAGGTGTGGTGGTTTGAATGGAAATGGCTCCCAAAGCCCCTTGTGTTTGAATGCTTGGTCAATAGGGAGTGGCACTAGTAGGAGGTGTGGCTTTGTTGGAGGCAGTGTGTCACTATGGGGGAAGGCTTTGAGGTCTCAGATGCTCAAGCTAAGCCCACTGTGGCACACAGTCTCTCCTTGCTGCCTGGGGTTCAAAATGTAGAGCTCTCAGCTCCTTATCCACCACCATGTCTGTCTATGTGCCTTCATGCTTCCTGCCATGATGATAATGGACTGAACCTCTGAAACTATGAGTGACCCCCAATTAAATATTTTCCTTTATAAGATTAGCTGTAGACATGGTGTCTCTTCACAGCAATAAAACCCTAAATAAGACATTAAGCATCTTTCTAAGCACAAACCTTACCACATTAATAATCTTTTTTAAAAAAAACTTATATTGATTCCCATTTTTCTATACCAGGAGCTACAAAGTGCTATCTGTACAGCCAGAGAGAAAGTGTTGCTATGAGTTTTCTGAACTACCTAACCCTGCAGTTGTGTATTGAAAGCAGCATCTGGAATATGTGGATGAATAGGACTACTGTTAATATTCAAATATCCATCCACAGAGGCAGTGTCCTGCTAAGACCTCCAGTTCTCATTGCCTGGATCCTCCAAAGCAGTCACTAGTTGGTCCCACCCATGAGGATTTTTCCCTTACCTGCCAACAGTAGCTTTTCAATTTCATTAATTTTATTGATTGATTTTTGAGACAGGGTTTCTCTATTATGGAGCTCTGGCTGTTCTAGAACTTGCTTTGTAGACCAGGCTGGCCTCAAACTCACTGAGGGAGTTCAGGAATTAAAGGTGTGTATCACCATGCCCAGCTTGATTATCATCATCATCATCATCATCATCATCATCATCATCATTGATACAACTACTATGTACGTGTGCTTTTGATATGTGTGTATGCATGAATGCCATGGACACATACCATAGTGTGTACATGGAAGGGAGAGGACAATCTTTGTGGAGTTCTCTTGTGGAATGTGGGTTCCAGGGCTTGGGTAGCAAGGGCTTTCAAACCTGCTGAGTCATCTCATTGGCCCATCAATGATATTACATAATCTAAGTAGCAGTGAGCACATGCTTTAAAACACTTCCTACATCTTCCTTGAGATATTGTATAAGTTCTCATATTAATAAATCTTCCTACTTAGATTTTAGTTTCATGTAGGGTGTCCTGTGACACTTGGCACTTATTCAGAACCCATAGGCACTCAATAAATGGTTAACTCAATAAATGGATGACAAAATGCCAAGTGACACAGGGAAAGCAGTATATACCTTAAACTGGAGAAAAATAGAAAAATGAACATTTAATTAAAAGTTCAGGCCTTGTTTTTTGTTTGAGACAGGGCCTCATATGACCCAGCCTGAGGCCGACCAAATTCCGAATCTTTCTGCTTTCCGCTCCCAATGGCTGAGATGACAGGCACGTACCAGCAAGCCTGGCAAGTAGTCTGTCTTTCACAGGTAGATTAACTAGCCAAACTTTGAGGCTAGTAATAAGGTTAGCATGAAAGCCATTGGTGATTCTGTGTACAAGGGGCCAGTGAAGTGGCTCAGCAGACAAGAGCACTTGTCACACAAAGCTGATGACCTGTCTGTTCCCTGGTACTCAAGTGTAATGGCAAATCTTGACTGTCAACCTGATACATCTGGGAAGACTGAACCTCAGTTGAAGAACTGCCTCTGAATTGTGCCATGGGCATGTCTATGGGGGCATTTTCTTGGTTGGTGATTTGTGTGGGAGGGCCCAACCCACTGTGGGCAGTACTATCCCTAAGCAATGAGTCTAAGAAAGGCTGCAGAGCAAGCCTCTAAGTAGCATTCATACATGGTCTCTGCTTCAGTTCCTACTGGAGCTCCTGCCCTGAAATCCCTAGGTGATGGACTGTGACCTGAAAGCGTAAGCCAAATTAACCTTTCCTCCCCAGGAAGGGGAGGCCATGCTTTTGGTCAAGGTATTTATCACAGCAGCAGAAAGTAAACTAGGACACCAGCTAAAGGCAGAGGAGAAAACTCACTTCACAAAGCTGTTCTCTGACCCTCACATGTGCACCATAGCACGTGTGCCTGTACTCAGCATCATACATACAAGAATGATTTTTGAACAGATTATGGAGCCAGTGAGATAGTTCCATGGGTAATGACACTTGTCATATAACATAAGCCTGGTGGCCTAAATTCAACCCTTGGAACCCCTGTAAAGATAGAAGGAGAGAACTGACCCCACAAAATAGTCTTCTGACTTCCGCATGCTCTGCTGTGGCACAGACACCCCTCTGTACACATACCTCATATGTATAGACAGTAATAAATATTTAAAAGACTATGTGCATAAGAATGATTTTTATCCACATGGGAATGTTGCAAATTGGTAAAGAACTTGTCTCACAAATGTGGGGAGCTGAATTCGGATCCCCAAAACCCACATAAAAGCCAGGCACAGTGCTGGGGATGGAAACCAGGGCCTTGCACAGGTAAGTTATCTCTGGCACTGAGTTTCATCCCCAGCATGACCGCCTCATTTTACAAATGAGAAAGCAGACACACATGTCAAATACATGGCTCTTAATTCAAGCAGTAGTCAACCCACATTAGATGTACTTAAGGAGTACATACTTCCAGGTTGAAAGTTATAACACTTTAATTTACTTTTGGATCTATTCATTGCGACACGGTTTCATGTAGTTGAAGATGATGCTGAATTTCTGATTCTCCTGTCTGCACCTCCTAAGTGCTGGATCACAAGCATGGCCTCCATGCCCAGTTTTATAGGTGCTAAGACTTGGACCCATAAAGGGCTTTGTGTATAGCAGGCAAGCACTCTTACAAATGAGCCACATCCTCAGTTCTGGAGTAAAAATTTGAAATAGTCAAGTTGTACTAGATGTAGTTTCAAACATTTTCCTGCACTTAAATTTAAAAATCGTGGGGCTGAAGAGATGGCTCGACAGTTAAGAGATCTTGCTGCTCTTGCAGAGGACCCAGGTTCAATTCCCAGCTCATAACTGTCTTTAACTCCAGATCTATGGGATCCAATGTTCTCTTATGGCTTCCATGGATCATAGGCACAAAAGTGGTGCACAGACATATATGGACACATATGGAGACACTCTTACACACAATCTAAAGAGACACGTACCTTAATATCTCCAGATCGAAAAGGATTTTGTACATCTCGTGCCAAAATGGTGCTGTTCCCTTTCACCTGACCTGCGGTTACCATGCCTTTGGTGGTAACCATGGCAACTGTTTCATTTGAAGAGCTCCAGGTGAAGTTGCCACTACCGCCCTCTACCTGTGAAAGCCACAGCCTAGGATGAATGCTTCCAGAAGGAAAGCAGAATTTAAGTAAAACATAAAATGTGACTGCTGAAAAATAATAAAACTATGTGATGAACTATCTTTGCATCTGCTAAGAAACCATGAATCTGCAGGGAAGTAGGGAAGAGGACAAGAAGAGCATTAAAGGGCAGCTAAGTAGCTGTTGTCCCACAGAGGGTCACAGGGCCATCAGGGAAGATGACAAAGTGACATAAAACTCACAAGGAAACAACAGATGGCAAAGATGGAAAGAACATCGAGTCTCATATTTGGTGGCCAGCAAACACTGAGCTGCACCAGTAAGTTGGTGGAGAGGTAAAAGTTAACAATAAATCTGGACCTGGGATGTAGCTCAGCAGGTAGAGTGAGGTTATGGTTTCCCTCACCCTCACACCCAACCCCACCCCACACACACTCAGGAAGTGCAGGCAGCAGAGTAAGAGTCTGCAGAGTGAGTTTAAGGCAAGCCTGGGTTACATGTCCAAACTTTTTTTTTTTTTTTTTTTGGTTTTTCAAGACAGGGTTTCTCTGTGTAGCCCTGGCTGTCCTGGAACTCACTCTGTAGACCAGGCTGGCCTCGAACTCAGAAATCCACCTGCCTCTGCCTCCCGAGGGCTGGGATTAAAGGCATGCGCCACCACTGCCCGGCTCCAAACTTTTTCAATAAAGCACCATTAGAGAAACTGACTTACTTCTGTGTGAATTTGCTATTAGAGGATGCCGTACCTGAACTGTGAACCGATTTGATATTCCCAGAGGATGATGGGGAAATGCCAGAAAGCTGGGTTTAAGCTGAATGGGAAAGTAAATCTTCACCTCTTGTTGGTGATTGATTTGGTAGGTTTTTGACTGGGAATTGTTGCTCTGCAGGGACAAGAAAAGACAGATCAAGATAGATTTCCTGAGACAATTTCATTGATATGTCTTCAGCCTATAACGGATGGCAGCCGTTTGCCAAAGCTCCTAGAATGCAGCTTCTAACACGTGGCTACATCTCTCCATAGATCTGTGACATTTGGTCACGTAAAAAAGGGTCATGCCCCTCAAGCCCCTCCTCAGGTAGAAGTGTGGCCACACAGCCCCAAGCCATCCCCACGTTAATGAGACACCTAGAGACTTAGCCATGCCCCTTCCCAGTTACTATTTTAACCTCGCCCCTCCCTGAAGGAGCAGGATAAGGTCTCACCCACACCACTTTCCACAATGAAAATATACGCCTTAGAACTATGGACTTTCTCTATTCATCTTCATCTGCCATGGGAAACAATGGAACTGGCCTTTAATGAGCTGCACACCAGCAGTGCACTCTGCGAGTGGGGGGGCAGGGAAGGGGACTCCAGAGCCAGAGGCATTCCCCGGGAACAGCCCCTTCCCCCACCCACGGGTGGTGTCCTTGGGGCTTCACATAGCCCCCACCTGCCTGGCAGACTGTGAGGACGCACTGCTGAACTTCCAGCGCGTCCCATCCCTCCCAAAACCACAGTGCCGGGTGGACACATGGGACTTCACTCCACCCCGCGCCATTTGTTTCCACAGATACTGAAAACATGAACAAAGTAAAGTGAAATATTCAACCATCTTCTACCTCTAAAAGAAAAAGAACTCGGTGTAGTGGCACCTAAAAAACTAATGCAGGAGGGTCAGGAGTTCAAGGGCAGCTGAGGTTATCTGCCTGTCTTTAAAAGAAAAAAAGGTCAGAAAAATAGAAACACTCAGAGTTGTTCTAGTTTGCTCTCTGTTGCTGTGATAAACACCATGGCCAAAGACAACAGGGAGAAGAAAGGGTTTATTTCAGCTTACAGCTCACAGTCTATCATGAAGGGAGGTCAGGCAAGGAGCTCAAAGCAGGAACCTGGAGGTTCCTGAAGCTGACACTGCTTACTGGCTTCTCCATGGCTTGCTCAGCTTGCTCTTCATGGCTTGCTCAGCTTGCTTTCTTATGCAATCCAGGACTACCTGCCCAAGGCTGGCACCACCCATAGACTTGTCAATCAATCAAATGTGGGCTACGCACATACAAATACTAAATAAACAATTCTAACAAAGACTCAGTTCTTGCCTCTGTTCATCAGCACTGGTGGCCAGACAAGACTAACTCCAGTATTCCAGTAGGCACCCCTACACTGGAAAGCTCCATTTCCGGTACAGAAGTCATCAAAAGGAAAAAAAATCTGCAAAGACATTGCCATCCATTTCCAGAAGTGAAAAACAAGCTAAAGCACAGGATGGAGGGTGGGAATGCGCTCCTTGAGCTGTGAGCTCAGCACTCAGAAATCAAAGGCAGGAGGATTTTGAGTTCAAGGCCAGCCTGGGATACATGAAGAACCTCTGAGTCATAACAACAACAACAACAACAACAATAACAAAGCTGGAAATAAGGTAAAAGTTCAACATCAGGGGCAGAACTAAATGAATCAGCATGTTAACCATTTGGAATTTTAGAATAAAAGATCCCTTATGTGCTCTTGTAGAAGACCTGACTGCCTATAGCTCTAGCTCTAGGGCATCCAATGTTTTCTTCTGGCCTCAGAGGTCACCTGCATACAGGCGCACCCCACAACAATTTTAAAAATAATCTTTTAAAGTTCCTTTTGTGTACCTGATGATACATGAAACAGTTTCTTAAAGGAACCATGTTCTAATCAGCAGAAGGATAGTCTGTAGAGGCTCACACATGTGGTGTGAGAGAGGAAGATGGCATGCCACAGCTGCTTTAGATCAAGGCAGCCGGCCCTACTGGGCTCCTAGGAAACAGACAGTTTTAAGACTCCTACCTCCTGAGCTGGAGAGATGGCTCAGTGGTTAGGAGCACTGACTGCTCTTCCTAGAGGTCCTGAGTTCAATTCCTAGCAACTACATGGTGGCTCACAACCATCTGTAATGGGATCTGGTGCCCTCTTCTGGTGTGTCTGGAAGACAGCTACAGTGTACTCACATACATGAAATAAATAAATCTTTAAAAAAGAAGAAGAAGAAGAAAAGCCCCCTACCATCTGGAGGCTGGAGGTCAGGGTTGCATTTATGAGCACAACTCCATCTTTCAGGGCTTTTACCACGTGGTAAGATCCATTTGAAGTACTCAGCTGATCTTCAAAGTACTCCTTGGAAAACTGGAATGTGATCTCGAGATTCTGAAATCAGTCCAACAGCAACATAAAGTGGAAGATGTGGGGGCTGGGCAGCGGTGGCATACGCCTTTAATCCCAGCACTTGGGAGGCAGAGGCAGGTGGATTTCTGAGTTTGAGGCCAGCCTGGTCTACAGAGTGAGCTCCAGGACAGCCAGGGCTACACAGAGGAACCCTGTCTCGAAAAACCAGAGAAAGAGAGAGAGAGAGAGAGAAACCCTGTCTAGCAAAACAGAAAAAACAGAAACAAACAAACAAAAAACCCAACCAAAAATTTTTGAATCTTTTAAATTCATTATCTAATTTAAAGAAGAAGAAACCCACAACTCTCCCCTTATGGAAATCTTAAGTTGGGAGAGACATGGTTTTAAAATGGTGTTCACTTTTGGAAAGATTCATTCATGTCAGGGACAAAAATAGTTGAACTTTATAAATTTAGGACAGCTAGTGCCATCCCATTAGGTACTATAGTTCCTAATTCTAAACCTTGGCTGTCCTGGGCAGGGGCACACTTCCCACCTGATATTCACATGTCACTTTCATGACCACAGAACAGTGGAAAGCGAGCATCTCTGTGGTGGACGGTGAGTGTGCGTGTGACGTGCAGGGTGAGGCTTGGCACTAGCTGTTTCTGGGCTCTTCAACTCTTCCATAATTCTGATCATACTATGACTTCCAGTTTAGTGTTCCCCAAGGACAGCACTAATTAATGGGAATAATAATCGAAACCAATAATTCACATTTACAAATACCAAGACTGGGATCAAAGGAAAAAGGAAGGCTTCTGCCACACAGACAGACTGCCCACTCCAGGATCTGTGCACAATGGATGGAAGACAGAGAGGGCTGCAGTGTGGCTCAGTTGGGAGAGTGCTTACCTGGCATGCTTGAGGCCCTGGATTAGAACTCTGGAATCACACAAAACTGGACCTGGGGCATACACACCTGTAATCCTAGCACTCAAATGGAGGCAGGAAGATCACAAGTTCAAAGCCATTGTCTACTAATAGTTAGTTAAAAGTCCAGTATGGGCTACATGAGATCCTGTCTCAAACAGTGAAAGAACACCAAATGAAAACAGAGGAGCAACTCACATCAGAAATGTAGACCCTTGTGCTGCTCTTGTCAAACACTTCCACTGTGATGACGTATACCTGCCCCACCTCTAGACTCCACCGGCCTCCAGGGTGGATGGTGAAACCTGCAAGAAGCCAGAGAGTGGGAGAGGCCTGCATCCTCCTGCCGTGTGCCAACAACGTCAAACTTAAAAAGGCTTCTTGGATGCTGAGAACTGAATTGGGTCTTCTGCAAGAGCAACGAGTGCTCTTAATGACAGAGCACACCCCACACCCTGTTCTTATGCCTTCATCCCTTAACCGCATAGCTACAGCTGGTGGGCAGAGCTCAGAACAGATCTTACTTCTCTCCCCCAAGCTATGTGATTATTTAGGATTCCAAAATGCTTGGTTTAATTTAGTTATATTAAGTGTAAAGAAACATTGGCATATATGTAAACAAGAACAAAGTCCATTACACTTGTTGCTTTGTACTGCCTAAGGACATTAACTTTTTCTCTGGAATAATGTCTCTTTATCTAACTGAAAGACTTTGTTATATAAATTATGTTATTGATCCATAACCTTGGTTTTGTTTGTTTTTAGGTTTTGAGATGAGGTCTCATTGACCTTCCCTGGTTTGTTGTTTAACATGTTTTTAAAATTTTATTCTTTCAGGCCAGGTGTGGTTGTCTGAATAAGAATGGCCCCCAGCTGGAGAGAAGGCTCAGTGGTTAAGAGCACTGACTGCTCTTCCAGAGGTCCTGAGTTCAATTCCCAGCAACCACATGGTGGCTTACAACCATCTGTAATGGGATCCAATGCCCTCTGCTTGTGTGTCTGAAGACAACGATAGTGTACTCATATACATAAAATAAAAAAAAAAATAATTAAAAAAAAAAAAAGAATGGCCCCCAGAGGCTCATATATTTGAAAGCCTGGTCATTAAGGAGCGGTGTTATTTGACAGGGTAGGAGGTGTAGCCTTGATGGAAGAAGTGTGTCTCTGGGGGTGGGCTTTAGGATTTCAAATGCTCAGGCCCAGTCAGTCTCTCCCACCCCTCAATCCTGCAGTCAGATATGAATGTAGAACCCTCAGCTCCTTGTCTGCCATGTTTGTGTGTTTGTGCTCCCGTTTCCTTCCATGAAGATAATGGACTAAACCTCTGAACTGTAAGCCAGCCCCAATTAGCTGTGCTTTGTTATAAGAGTTGCCCAGGTCATGGTGTCTTTTCACAGCTACAAAGCACTGATAGGACACTTTGAATGGCAGCATGCAGGAGGCAGAGGCAAGCAGATCTCTGTGAGTTCAAGGCCGGCCTGGTCTACATAGTGCTTCTATAGCAGCCTGGAAGTGTAGTGAGAGCCTGTCTCATAACATTAAAGCAACCTCCC
>JADRCH010000009.1:841060-853103 GCA_019843965.1 Rhynchomys soricoides
ACACACACACACACACACAATTAAGGTTGCTTGCGTGAGTATGGGTGCAGAGCTACCTACTCATCTAAGCAAGGGCAGCTTACAGGTGCTAAGGGACATGACCAGAACCATTAGGTAGCTATGGCCCCTCAGGGAGGGATGGGCTCTGGTGAGCACCTCCCCCTCCCCTAATGGAATACTAATACAGCCAGGCTTTTGTTTGGGGGGTTATGGATAGAAGAGGGGTGGGTCTGGAATCCATAATGTGGTCCAGGCTGGCCTCAAACTGGCAATTCTCCTGACCCAGTCTTCCTAATGCTGGGATTACAGATATGTACCACCAACCTCAGCACCACAATCTTGTTTTTTAAGATATTTTGCTTTTTGTTGTTGTTTTTGTTTTCTTTTTTGTTGTTGTTGTTTTTGTTTGTGTGTGTGTGTTGGGGGGGGGTTCTCTGTGTAGCCCTGGCTGTGCTGGAAATTGCCCTGTAACCTAGGCTGGCCCCCAACTCAAGATCTGCCTCCTCTGCCTCTGAAATGCTGGGACTAAAGGTCCACCACAGCCTCCTGGTTGTTTCACTCTTACAAACAACTACCAAGACAAATCATGTCTTAGTTACTTTCCTGTTGTGACCAAGTGTGGTGGTTGGAATGAGATGCCCCCCAATAAGTTTCAGGCATTTCTTGCCCCCCCCCCCCAGTTGGTATCTTTGGGGAAGGACTATTTGGTATAAGCCTTACTGGAAGAAGGCTGGCCTGAGGGCAAGCTAACGGTTTCAGGAGCCTCCCACCCTCCCCAGGGTGCTCTCTGTTTCATTTGTGGATACATATGTGCATGCCAGCTGCCACGACCCCTGACATGAAAATGATGAATCTCTATCCCTCTGGAAATGTAAGCCCCAAATAAACCTTTCATCTGTAAGTTGTCTTAGTCATGGTGTCTTATCACAATAACAGAAGTGACACACCAAAGTGGGGCAAGGCGTGCACATCTTTAGTCCCACCACTCAGGAGGCAGAGGCAGGTAATCGCTGTACATTTGAGGCCAGCCTCATCCACAGAGGGAGTTCCAGCACAATCGTGGCTACAAAGAGAAACCCTGTCTCAGAAAACAAAACAAAACACAAAAGAAAGAGAGAAAGGGGGGAGGGAAGGAAGGGAAGAAACACATCAAAGTCAGGCTGAATGCTGAGACCTTGGCAGCCCTTTTCTGTTCAATGCATGCATTTTAGAGAATTCACTTATGTTTAATACAGTCATTTAAATATTCAACTTTCTGAAAGCCATTATCTAAAATTACCTAAAAATCCAGGCTCTACAACATATATGGTAGAGTTGGGAAGTCCAGACACAGAGCGCATATGAACATCTTAATTTTTGCTTAAGGAAATTATCTGAGCCAGTATTAGGTACAGAAAGATGAGCCTCTAAAGAAAAACATAATTATAAATCTATAAACAAACCCACACATTAAAAAGCCTGTATTTTTATTTTCTTTGGAAAGCCAAAACTTCTGTTTTTTGTTTTTTGTTGTTTTGTTTTGGTTTTTCTAGACAGGGTTTCTCTGTGTAGCCCTGGCTGTCCTGGAGGAAAGCCAAAACTTAAACATGAACACTCCTAAGAAAAGCCTGAGGCAGGCCCCAAAAGATGGCTCAATCAGTAATATGTGGTTTCTACCAAGCCTGAAGACCTCAGTTTGATCCCCAGGACCCACATGGTAGAAGAGAAAGCTGACTTCTACAAGTTGTCATCTGAATTCCACATACACATATACACACATAAATGAATGTAATAAAAATAGGGGTGAAGGACAGGTGCTCAGCCCCTAAGAGCACTGGCCACTCTTCCAGAGGACCTGAATTCAGTTCCCAGCACCCACGTGGCTCACAGCCTTCTGTAACTCCAGTCCCAGGGGACCTGACACCTCTTCTGGACTCTTCAGGCACTGGACACGTACATGGTGCATAGACACCCATGCAGACAAAATGCCCATATACACCGAATTTCAAATTTGAGGAAAATGAAATGGAAAGAAGACCATGCTCTATGGTTTTAAATTTCATTTAGCTACAGAACTATTTCTTCAAAAAAAATCCACAGAGGGGAGCTCAATACGGAATGCAGGAAAGCATTGTTTTCTGCCTGAATCTAAATCTAATTGAGAGTCCCCCTGAGTCAGGAAGAAGACAGAGACATTTGCCTGAAAATACAAACAGTGGTGGGGTTGGAAAGCTGGGCAACACCTCCACCCGCCACACGCCTGGCACACCGCAGCTTCACAATCACTACGATGCTGCAGCCAACCTCAGGGCAAGCTCAAAAGCTCTTGTAGGAGCTACAGAGATGGCTCCATAGTTCAGAGCATTTGCTGCTCTTGCAGGGGACCCAGGTTTGATTCCCAATTCCCATAGAGTGACTTAAAACCATCTGTAACTCCAGTACTAGCACATCCAACGTCCTTTTCTGGACTCCTCAGGCAACAGGCATACAAACTGATACACACACACACATACACACACACACACACACACACGTGCGTGCGTAGACAAAACATTCATACATATAATAAAATAAATACATATAATTTTAAAAAAATACTTCTGGCTTACTCAGCTATGCCAATAGTTTTTTGGTTTTTTTGCTTTGTTTTGTTTTGTTTTTTGTTTGTTTGTTTCGAGACAGGGTTTCTCTGTGTAGCCCTGGCTGTCCTGGAACTCACTCTGTAGACCAGGCTGGCCTCGAACTCAGAAATCCGCCTGTCTCTGCCTCCCAAGTGCTGGCATTAAAGGCGTGCGCCACCACTGCCTGGCAGATATGCCAATAGTTAAATACAATTACTTTATGGAAGAAACACAGGTTTGCCTCAATATCAAAAGTATGATTTCTCTCAAAGATAAATGACTCCTAAAATCTCTGTTGGTAAAGAGATTTCTCAGCATGCACTCTGCCTGGTTCCATGTCCAGCACTGGAAAGGCACAGGGTGAAGACTTGGGAGTCAGTTCAAGGTCTGCAGAGCAAGTTTGAGGGAAACCTAGGATATAAGAAGCCCAGTCAAAAAAATTAACCAATAAATAATAAAATATATAAAAATAAATACAATGGTAAGTAAAAGGTAAAAAGGTTTGATGCAGCTCAGCTATAAACTGCTTTTATAGAGAGAGACCTAGTGTTCAGTCTCCAGCACCAAAGAGAAAAAACAGTCTTTTAGGTATATTTAAGTAGGCCTAGTCAAACAGGCTTAATTTTCATTCATAACTAGAATTCAGGAAGTGGATGTAGGAGTATCGTAAGCTCTTGGGTATCCTGGGCTACCCAGTGAGTTCTAGGCCAGCCTGGGCTACACAGCAAGACATTGTTTCAAAACAAACAAAAATAAAATTAAAAAGGAAATTTCTCATGTCTTCAAATGATGTACAAATGTGTATATTATATATATGCATATGTACATATGTGATTGTCATACTAATTGATAATTACTTTTACCTGTTCAAATCTAAAGACTGTTTAGACAACTGCCCAGACTAGGCTAGTCCTGATATGTAATTGAATATAGTAGTAAAATATAAGCAGTAGAGTGAAATTCAGAAACATAACATTCCCTTCATTTTACAGGTGAAGAAACATCAGAGTGGCTTCTACACAAAGCCATTCCTGCTACCAGAGTAACACGCATGGCCTCCTGACTCACACTCCGCTGGTCTCCTCCATCCCACTTCCTATTGGCAAAGTTCTCCGCTCTCCTACAGCTTCAACTTCCTCCTCTTTAACTTACAGTCATCTGCAAGTTTCTGTTAAATTCTTGTGGGATGCAGATCGACTGTTAGATGGCTTACCCAGAAAGAAGAAGCCCTGAGATCCATTCCCAGCACCACACAAACCAGAAGTGTGCTACACGTCTGAAACCACAGCACCCAGGAGGTAGAGGTGGAGGATCCAAAGCTCAAGGGTATCATCTGCTAAACCATGAGTTTGAGGTCAGCCTGGGCTACATGAGACCGGCCTCAAAAAATAGTTCTCATTGTGTCTTCCTCTATTTTCTACCTGCTTTTCTTTCCTTCTTTTCAAAACTGAGCTATTTTTACTGACAATGTTACCCAGACTTCCTACTACTAAAGTCTTTTAGTTTTCTTTAATTTTAAAATTATTTTTATTTTATGTTATATGGGTGCCTGCATACATAGTATGTTGTCTTAGTTAGGGTTTTATTGCTGTGAACAGACACCATGACCAAGGCAACTCTTATAAGGGATAACATTTAACTGGAGCTGGCTTACAGGTTCAGAGGTTCAGTCCATTATCATCACAGCAGGAAGCACTGCAGCGTCCAGGCAGGCATGGCGCTGGAGGAGCTGAGAGTTCTACATCTTGTTCCAAATGCAAACAGGAGAAGACTGTCTCATGGGCAGCTAGGAGGAGGGTCTCAAAGCCACCTCCACTGTGGCACACTTCCTCCAACAAGTGGCACCTCCTAATAGTGCCACTCCTGGGCAGAGCATATTCAAATCGTCACAAACTTCTTTGCATCATGTGCATGTGCAGTGCCTGAGAAGGCTGGAAGAGACTGTTAGAGCCCCTGAAACTGGAGTTACAGCTACCATGTAGACATGGGCACCAAACCTCTGTCCTCTACTGCTCTTAACCCCTAAACATCCCCCTAGCTCTGGGTTTTGGTTGTTTTGTTTTTTGTGAAACTCTTACTATATAGCAGCCCAGGCTGACTGAACAAGCAGCAGTCTTTCTGCCTTGGCTTCTATGATGCCAGGCATGATGACACCACATTAGTCTTTAGTCTTTCAGGCTTTTTTAGATTGGTTAGGAGTTTGGAACATAAAAAAAATTACCATAGAATTCTGCTATGGAATCAGGGACCCACCTGACACACAGATGGTGCCCAGTAAACAAACATTCAGTGACTTAGTTTCTTCTGTAGGTATGACATCCTAGATACTTTAAAATGACCAAAAGCTAGGTGTGGTAGCAAACAAATGTAATCCTAATATTAAGAAGGATGAGGCAGGAGAGTTGCTTTCATTATAATGGCAGCCCTATCCTCATAGCAAGAGAGCTACATAGTAAAACCACGTTTCAAAAGAAGAAAATAGGGGGTGTGTATGTGTGTGTGAGAGACAGACAGATAGACAGACAGATAGGATGTGTGTTCAGGTACCTTCAGAGGCTAGAAGAGGACAGATCCCCTGGAGCTGGAGTTGCAGGTGAGCCACCTGACCTGGGTGCTAAACTCAGGTCCTCTGGGTGAGTAGCCAGTGCTGTTAACTACTGAGCTATTTCTCCAGCCCCACGATCACTCTTCTCTCTCTCTCTCTCTCTGTGTGTGTGTGTGTGTGTGTGTGTGTGTGTGTGTATGAGTACCCTGTAGCTATCTTCAGACACACCAGAAGAGGGCATCAGATCCCATTACAGATGATTGTGAGCCACCATGTGGTTGCTGGGAATTGAACTCAGGACCTCTGAAAAGCAGCCAGTGTTCTAAACCACTGAGCCATCTCTCCAGCCCCCCACAATCACTCTTAATAAGGAATTTTACCAAGAACCATGCCTACTAGAGAGACTTGGATTGGCCATTAAAATTTGAACAAAGGATACTTTTGTGGACAAAGACGAGGTTAGTTTGGCCCAGTTGGACAGCAGTCACCATGGCTGTTTCTTCGTCCAATAGAGCCACTGTTCTAAAAGGAAGTCTGTCATTTGTAAGTCTGTGGTCTTGCAACTCCAATGTGTAATGTTCCAAGGGAAATTTTACCTCTGTAAGACATGAAACACAGATACAGGTAACAGCAGCAGTCCCTCCAGGGATAGGGGCATCCCAGTGCACTGTGTGAGGAAGACAGGGCATTGCACAGAGATCAACGGCAGGATCTGTTTCTAATGCCTTGTTTCCAATGATGAATCTGCAGTCACTGGAAAGAAGGGATACTGTGATCTATCCATTGACTTATATACTTAAAAAACAAACAAACAAACAAAAAAACAAAAAAACAGTGAGCTGCTGAGGTGCTGCTGCACCCCTGTAATCCCAGCAGAGGCAGAGGCAGGAAGACCAGGAGCTCAAGGCCAGCCCCAGTTACTTGGGGAGTTTGTGATCAGCCTGACTTTACCTGAGTTACTGCCTCAAATGATCGCAACAGCTGGGCATGGTGGCACATGCCTTTTATCCAAGTACTCAGAAGGCAGAAGTAGGTGATCACTGTGAGTACAAGGTTAGCTTGGTCTACAGAGTGAGTTCCGGGACACTCAGGGCTATAAAGACTTATTACCTCCCCCCTCCAAAAAAAGGAAGGAAGGAAGGAAGGAAGGAAGGAAGGAAGGAAGGAAGGAAAGAAAGCAGGCCACAGTGGGGCTAAACAGATGAGGTGGCTCAGTGGTTTAAGGATGTGTTCTGCTCTTCCAGAGGATCAGAGTTTCAGAGTTTAGTGCCCAGTGCACACCAGGTGATTCACAACCAGCTCTAACTTCACCTCCAGGGGATCTATGCCCCTCTTCAGGACTCTGTGGGCACCTGTACTCACACGTGCACACAACCACACAGAGATACATACACATACATATGGTTAAGATTAAGATAAATCCTTGTAAAAATCACTTGTAGATTGCCACTAAGTAAGTATGGGAAGGACTTAGTTAATGGAGTCCACATAGCTTTGCTAATTCAATGGGCTTGGACAACCCATAACTCTTTTTTTTTTTTTTGGTTTTTCGAGACAGGGTTTCTCTGTGTAGCCCTGGCTGTCCTGGAACTCACTCTGTAGACCAGGCTGGCCTCGTAGAACCAACTCTTGTAGAAGCACAGCAAAGATCATCCAAGACCCTTTGATAAACCCTCTTCACTTGCCCCATCAGCTGGAAAGTCTGGGCTGTTATTTTAACAGTGAATGCAAATGCCCTGCCTCCAGAGGCTAAGAGTCATTAGCTGAGTGAAATATGTCAATAAGCTCTTCAAGATATGCGAACTTTGGGTACTTCGAAGTATTTTGTTACAAGAACAGAAAGACAAAGAAGTGGTTTTTTGCCAGTGGTTGGTGCACCGCCTCCTCTATTATCACAACAGAGGATTTAAGGAAGGTGAGTCAAGGCAAAGGCTAAGCCATCTTACCTGTCATTCTTCCCTGAACCATTTTTGCCACCCTATATTTAATATAGGCTCCTACTAAGAGATATGTATCATGGGATGGTATAAGAAATATGTTCTCCAGAACAAGCAGGCGGATCAAGGCTGCAGCCACTTTCTAAAAGAGGAAGGAAAGAAAATTAGGCAAAAATCATCAACGCTCCCTCCTTATTCAAAGCTTACTTTTGTTGTTGTTATTGGGGTTTTTGGTTTTTGTTTGTTTGTTTGTTTGTTTTTGAGACAGGGTTTCTCTGTGTAGCCCTCACTGTCCTGGAACTCACTCTGTAAACCAGACTGGCCTAGAATCCACAGAGATCCACCTGCCTCTGCCTGCCAAGTGCTGGGATTAAAGGCACCACCATGTCCAGCCAAACCTAACTTTTAATAAGCTAAAACATTAGTTTTTATGCCAGGTCCAGCATGGCCTTGGTAGGGACAGAATAACATGGTTCCTGACCTTGGAACAGGGCCACTGTCCCACTAAGAAATCTCATCAACCCAATTTTTATAAGTTTAAAACATATATAAAGGGGGCTGGAGAGATGTCTCAGTGGCTAAAAGCATTGACTGCTCTTACAAAGGGCCCGGGGTTCAATTCCCAGCACCTACATGGCAGCTCATAACTGTCTGTAACTCCAAGATCTAACACCTTCACACAGACATCACAGACATATATGGAGGCAGAGCACTAAAGTACACTGAAATAGATAGATAGATAGATAGATAGATAGATAGACAGACAGACAGATACAGTGAAAAATTGTTTCCTAATATTCACAAATTATTAAATCATTTCCGGTTAACCTGAAAGTGGTCATGAAACCATCTGAGATGCGCTCTGTCAATCAAAGGCTCTCCAGCTGCCCCCCTCAGTCTCCACCCCCAGCTCGCTCTGTGTCTGTCCTCTCTTCCTTTCTCCTATGCTCTTCCCAGCTGATAGGCCCTGCTGGGCAGGTCAGAGCAATCAGGTACAAATACAAAAGCGAACCACCTTTCCCTTCCTTCCCTTCCCTTCCCTTTCCCTTTCCCCCTCTCCTTCCCTCCCTTCCTTTCTTCCTTCCTTCCTTCCTTAAGATTGATTTTAGGTTTTTTAATGCATATGTCTGTGAACCATGTATGTGGCCTGGTGCCTTCAGAGGCCAGAAGAAGGAGCTGGATCCTCTGAGAATGAGACTGTGAGCTGCCTTGTCGGTGCTGGGAATCAAACCTAGGTCCTTTGGAAGAGAAGCTAGTGCTTTTAACTTCTACCATCTCTCCAGCTCTGACTCTTATTAAAACTAACCCTTCATCGTAAGGTTATTGAGCTGTCTCAAAAAATAAGGTAGGTGGCTCAACCCACATACAGGTAGACAGAGTGACTCCACCACACTGCCCTCTGAACTTCACATGCACACCATGGATGAGTGCCGCTAGTAAATAAATAAACACATTTAAAAGTGTTTAAAACAGAAGTTTAAAGAAAACAAAGTTCAAGGTAAGTGGTAGCAAACAAATGCAGGTGAGAAAGGCAAAGACTGGGGGTTCTTGAAAGATCCAGCAGCTTGTCCTAAGTCCTTCCCACCGGTCTGACGTTTTCACTTGTCCTCCATTTATACAAGACAGAGTATCTACAGAGAGTCTACAGAGCATCTATAGAGTGTACATTTCTTTTGTGGTTTTTGTTTTAAATGGGTTCTTAACATGTAGCCCAGACTTCAAACACACTATGCAGGCAATTATACACTTTTTTTTTTTTTTGGTTTTTCGAGACAGGGTTTCTCTGTGTAGCCCTGGCTGTCCTGGAACTCACTCAATACATCAGGCTGGTCTTGAACTCAGAGATCCCACCTCCCCTGCCTCCGGAAAGCTGGGATTAAAGGCATGTGACATCACCACAGGTATGAAATGACTTTTTCAACTAACTATTGGCCCAAATAATAGCATGTTAGGGGTCTCTACTACCTTCCCCATTGCAGGACCTTAGACTGCTGTTTCTAGCACAGACTGCTTACCTTGTAGAATGGCTCATAAATTCGGACTTTTACAATGGCAGCTCCAGTTCTCATCCCAGATACCAAAATCACGTCTCCTTGCCGCTCCTCTTTTTCCATCTCAATTATATAGTCAGGAGGAGAGTACTCGGCTTCCGAGTATTTCAGAATCCTAGAGAAGCAGAGTCAGATTTGTCTCTAGCAGGATTAACAGTCTTCTAAACTTCAGTCTCTATAAAACCTATCCGTGTAGACAGCTCCGAAATACCTTTGCTTGCTTCTGAGCTTTCTGAAACAGTGTCTTATGAAACTCAGGCTGGGCTCTAATTTGAACTTGCTAGTGTAGCAGATGCTCACTCTGAATCCCCCTGCTTCAGCCCCACCCTGTACCCCGAGTTGTAGAATTATAGTTCTGTGCCACTGAGCCTGGATTGAGGGGTTTTTTTGGTTCTTTTCTTTCTTTCTTTTTGTTTTGTTTGTTTGTCTGTCTTGTTTGTTTCTTGAGGTAGAGTTTCTCTGTGTAGCACTGGTGAGCCTGGAACTCACTTTGTAGATCAGGCTGGACCCGGACAACTGCCTGCCTCTGCCTTCTGAGTGCTAGAATTAAAGGTATGTACCATGGATTGAGTTGGTTTTTTTTTTTTTTTCCATGTGAGAGAGGTTTATTGTGGGGGAAGGAGGCAAAAGGGGGTGACTGAGATGAAGGGAGAAAAGAGAGAAAAAAGAGTGGGTTAAGTTTTTTAATTTCTGATTTTCAGAAAGTCTAGCCAGACTGCTGTGGGATACAGTTTAGGCTGTCTTTATCTGTTCTTTGGTATTGAAAACAGAATCCTTTTGTTGTTTTTATTTTATTTTATTTAAAGACAGCCCCACAGTGTAACCCCGGGTGGTCTGGAACTCACTGTATAAATCAAGTTAGTTTTGCACTCACAGAGATCAGCTTGCCTCTGCCTCCTGAATGCTGGGATTAGTGGTGTTTTCCCACCCACCTGGCTAATTATCTTACTTTAATTCAGCATGAGCCGACAGTCTAACCTCATAGATTCTCCAACAGAGGCTCTTATTAACTCTCATGAAAGTTCCAACATTTATCCCCTCTGTCCTTCTACCAAAGACATTTGCCCTAGTGAATGTATCAATTTAAAAAAAAAAAACAGTAAAAAAATAAAAATAATAAATTCTGGACAGTAGGATTACCGAGGCGCACACAGATGGCTGCTGTCCAGAGTGTCACCCAGGGATACTATCTCAGGCTTATGCTTTACCTAATTTTGCTAGACAACTCTTCTCTTGATGACTCGTTGTCCTGGGCAATACTCCACTCAAACACCATGCCCGCCAAAGTACTGAATGTGTTTCCTGTAGAGCAAGCCAAAAGTAGACAAGCTAGAATCATAAATTCCAAAACATTCAAGTATCTTCAACAAGAAAAGAAACTAACTAGGAAATAATTTTAGGTATTTTTCCATAACAAATAACAGCACTTTTTTTTAATCAACTAAAACACACAGATGAGAATGGTCCTTACCCCAGATCAACTTGCTCCCAACAGGTTTTTGGGGGTTTTTTTTGTTTTGGTTTTGTTTTGTTCTGGTGTTTTGGTGACTAGGCTGGCCTTGAACTCAAGAGATCCACCTGCCTCTGCTTCTTGAGTGCTGAGATTAAAGGCGTGTACAACCATTGCCCATTTCCAAAAAGGCTTTCTCCAGTAGAAAAAACCCACATGGAACAGGCTTTGTAAACTACAACATGGACCCATAACAGCTGGCGAAGATTGTACACAGTCTCTCTGCTCCTTTCTCTCCAGAGGCCACCTAACAGACACCTTGTGGTTGACAGGCATACTTAACCCTAGTTCCTTCAACACATATTGTCATGAAGACTAGATTCCAAAACAGTTACTTTTTCAACTCCTAAAAACTAGCCCAGTAGCCTTGGGTTGGGCTACTGAGGAGACTCCGTGAGTACAGGCGCTCACTGTGCAAGCCTGGGCACCTGACAGCCATCTTACAAAGAGGGAAGGGAGGTTGTCCTCTGACCTCCATATGCAGGCCAGGGTGGGTACATGTGCACACACAGGCAACACAATAAAGAAAATTTCAAAACCTGTTTGCTGAATAATTTGCAAATAAAGTAGTAATTGTTTTTAATATCACAGCAGTAGTATATTTAAAGCAACATAAAGTCACTCTCAAGAAAGATTTAATAGCTTGGCAGGAGTGGCACATGCCTTCAATCCCAGCACCCGGGAGGCAGGGGGAGGCGTATCTCTGTGAGTTCAAGGCCAGCCTGGTCTACAAAGTGAGTCCCAGGACAGCCAGACTTATACAGAAAGACCCTGTATTAAAATGCCAAAATAGAAAAAAGAGAAAAGAAAAGAAAAAAAGAGACTTAAAATTATTAAACTTCTTTATATATTTACTTTAAATTTTAAATTTATGTGTGTATTTTATCTGCATTGTATCTAAGTGTATCTATGTGTGAAGGCCACTGGAGGCCAGAAGAAAGCATCAAAGCCCTTGGCACCTGAGTTACGGACGGTTGTGAGCCACCATATGGGTTGGGGAAGGAACCTGGCTCAGCATTCAGCCAGCCAAACTATAGTTACTTTTAATCACCCTGGAAGACAGGAAGTAGACTGATCACAGCAGAGCTAAGGAACTGGGCTGTGGCTCAGTGGAAGAATATGGACTGTTTAGGATGCAGGAGGCCCCGGGTTCATTTTGATCCTCAGCATCTACATGATAGCTCACAACTATCTGTAACTCCAGGGGATCCACCCTCTTCTGACCTCTCAAGCATAAGGACCACCTCATGCATGTGATGTATGTACATATATGCAAACACCCATATCTATAATATAAAATCAATGAATCTAAAAATTTAAAACAAAAACTATAACAAAAGCATAGCCTTAATTAAATTAAAATTTTAAAAATCCTTAATTGTTCTTTCTTCTTCCTCCTC
>JADRCH010000009.1:853503-1014730 GCA_019843965.1 Rhynchomys soricoides
CCCAGAAGAGGGCATCAGATCCCATTACAGATGGTTGTGAGTCACCATGTGGTTGCTGGGAATTGAACTCAGGACCTCTGGAAGAGCAGTCAGTGCTCTTAACCACTGAGCCATCTCTCCAGCCCCAAATCCTTAATTGTTAATCTAGGGTCCAGGGATAGAATCTTGGTGGCAGAATTTCAATACTTAGAAAAAGCTTAGCCATGTGGTGGTGGAGCATGCCTTTGCTCCTGGTACTTGGCACTCAGGAAGCAGCGGTGAGCTGATCTCTGTGAGTTTGACGCTAGTGTGGTTTACAGAGTGAGTTCCAGAACAGCCAAAGCTACACAATGAGCCCTGCCTCAAACAAACAAACATGCAAAAAGTCAGTGCTGGTAAGACGGCTGGAAGTTTGAAGACCTAAGTGAGCCTACCTATGTGGTAGAAGGAGAGAGCTGGCTTCCACACATTGTACCATGACTTCTACAAGCACTGGGGGATATACAGGCCCCACCCATACATACTAATTTCTTTCAAAGTCCAGAAACAACAAGAAATAATTGCAGTAGTATTTTTGCAAGGAAGCAGCTCATACTGAGAGGTCCAGAAACCTTGGATAAAATTTTTCCCATTCCCTGGGAAACATACTGGACTCCTCAGAGGGAGCCACTGACAATGAGCCTTTAGTCAGTGACCGCCCTGACTTAGGGAGGATACGGTTGGAGCTGAGTCAGCTCCTAGGAAACCTAACCGGAGGAAATAACAAGGCCAGAACAGAGCTGGGGTCCAGAATTCTTCAAGGTCTCAGCAAGTATAATGAAACTGACATAGTAGCCAATCAAAATTGTACTAATGTCACTGTTTTGCTCCCTACCAATCATATTAGAGGTTACCTAATCCTTCTAGAAAATTCTACTAGCCCTGCATCAAAAGGGGCCTGCAAGCCCCTCGAATCATTGCCATTTTGATTGACCTCTGCATGTAGAGGTAATTTCTGCGGAATAAATGTTCTTTGCCTTTGTATACTATTGGAGTCTGAAGTCTTCCTTCCTTGATTCTTGGACCCTAACAGTACATTGAACTATATTCTATACTGCCAAACCTCTCTGTCTGTGAGCCCCAAATGAGAAGAACATGGGTCACATTTATACTCTGCTACCTTCACACAGTTCCTGTTTCTGAGCACTCAATATGAAGGAGCAGTCCTATATTTCAGGAAATCTTTACTCAACTCGCCTCCAGTCCCTTACCTTTAGAATCCAGGGCCCTCACCATAAGCTCCAGGGGGGCATCGTCCACATACAGCTCCCGGGTTCGAGATACAATTTCAATGTTGTCTATCACATCGACCTTAACATCACAGCGTAGCTCATGGTCAGTCACTGCAATGGAGCAAAAAGCTGCCTATTTAAGTAAATAGGCACAAATCTATTAAATGTTAACATATACTCAAGAGTTTAGAGGATACACACACACACACACACACACACACACACACACACATATGCAGCCAGAGCTATGTAGAGAGACTCTGTCTCAGAGGGAAAAAAAAAGGAACCTCTGCTTCCTGAGATGGCTCTATGTTCATGCAGTGCCCAAGAAGGCCAGAAGAAGGCATTGGATCCCCTGGATCTAGGGTTATGGGTGATTGTGACCTGCCATGTGGGTGCTGGGAACCAGAGTCCTCTGAAAGAACAGCTAGTGCTCATGTTTTGTCAAGGTCAGAGAGGAGTTTGTCTCGGGGAAAAAAAGAGAGAGAGAGAGAGAGAGAGAGAGAGAGAGAGAGAGAGAGAGATTCTCTGTGTAGCCCTGGCTGTCCTGGAACTCCCTCTGTAGACCAGGCTGGCCTCGAACTCAGAAATCCACCTGCCTCTGCCTCCCAAGTGCTGGGATTAAAGGCATGCAACACCACTGCCCGGCGAGAAACCCTGTCTCAAAAAAAAGTTGGTTCGGGGGCTGGAGAGAAGGTTATCTGTGCTGGGCACATCCCTGATTCCCTAGCAGAATTATATGACAACTGTTCCTGTAGGCCAAGTTCCTAACCAATGCAAAAACACCTGAAAGACTAAGCTGCTAGCAGTGGCAAATACCTGTCATTCTGGCATCACAGAGGCCAAGGCAGGAAGACAGACAGCTGCTCGTTCAGTCAGCCTGGGCTGCTATATAAAAAGGCCCATCTCTCACACACACGCCAAACAAAACCCACAGCTGTGTGTCACTTTCAAGGGATTTACTTTATTCCTTGTCATTTTAAGTGTCAATATTTTTTTATCTTTTATAAAATGAGGGTAATAGGCAATTTTTCCAAATTATTTATTTAGAAAAGAAAAATGGCGGCAGCTATATGGAGAGAATATTAATGGGCTTCTAACCTGTGTGGATGTCAGAGGACAACTTGTATGAGTGGGTTCTTTCCTTTCCTCAAGTGGATGCCAGAGACCAAACTCAAGCTGTCAGGCTTGGCAAACAGCATCTTTACCCATTGAGCCATCTGGGTTGGGTTTGTTTGTTTGTTTGTTTGCTTTATCTTAGACTCTGATTTGTTATTTTGTTTTTAGTTTCTTTGCTTTCTTAAAACAGGGTTTCAATGAATAGCTCTGGCAGGCTGGGAACTCAAGCAGATCCTCTGTGTGTTGGCTAGGTTTTTGAAACATAGTCTTGCTATGGAGTCCAGGGTGACTTTAGTTTATGGTCTTCTTGCTTCTGCAGCCTGAGTCCTGGGATTACAGGCCTGTGATGCCAAGCCTAGTAACATATTTTTATTTCAGAAAACAGTATCTTATTTTTCACAAGAGACATTAAGAACTGAATTTTACCCCAGTATCCAGGGAAATAGAAAGAGGTGGACCTGGTAATATACTAAGACACCAATGCAAAAAACTTTTGAATTAATCATCCTAAAAGTACTTTGGGGGGGGTGTGTGTGTTTGTTTGTTTGTCAAGACAGGGTATCTCTGTGTAGTCCTGGCTGTCCTGGAACTTACTCTGTAGACCAAGCTGCCCTCAAATTCAGAGATCTGCCTGCCCCTGACTCCTGAGTGCTGGGATTAAAGGCATGCACCATCAATGTCTGGCTCCTGAAACTGCTTTTAAGAATGTTTTATGTACATGAGTGTTTTACCTGTGTACCATGTACACGCACTGTTCTTTGAGGCCAGAAGCCAGTACAGATCTCATGGAACTGGAGTTACAGAAAGTTTTGGAACACTCTGTGGGTGCTACACATGGAATCATGGTCCTCTGAAAGAGCAGCCTGTGCTTTAGCTTCTGAGTCACCTCTCCGGCCCTGAAACTGCTTCTTATGAATATCAGGGTTGAACAAATCAAGGAATACATTATGGATAATGAAAGTCAGACTCTGTGTGTGTGTGTGTGTGTGTGTGTGCGTGCATGTGTGCATACATGCCATGGTGGGCATGTGGATGTTAGTTGACAATTTTGTGGCTCGATTCACTCCTTCTACCTTTACATAGGTTCCAGAGATCAAATTTGGGTCATCAGGTTTAGTGACAAGTGCCTTTACCCGCCGAGCTATCTCACCAACCTACATTTGTCTTTCTGAGAGCAAAAGTTACAAAAACAAAGGAAAGAAGTCTAGAATAGAATGAGCCCACGTTAGAGTTGAAGCTATGAGTTCCTATGCATATGTATATATGCAGCTAGACACATACAGAAATAAGTGTAGAGATGTGTGTAGACCCAGCCTGGCATGTGCATGCTTCTTAGCTCAGTCTGCTAAGAGAAACTAGGACACTCCCTTAGCAACAAGCACACTAGTATCTAGATCTTGCTTTCTAAATATAACTCTAGAGTTCAAAAGCAAGAAGTACTGTACTGGGGACATTGTTTGTTTGGTAGAGTGTTTTTGACTAGTATAGAGGAAGTCCTGGGCTTGAACCCCAGAACTAGACAAACACAGGAGGGTGGTGCATAGTTGTAATCCCAGGGCTGTGGTGGCAGAGGCAAAAGGGACCAGAAGTTTAAAGTTATGCTTACCTATATAGTGAATCAGAGACCAGACTAAGCTACATGAGACCTTATCTTTAAATATTAAATAAATAAATAAATAAGAAAAAAAAGTAAGGGAGTACTATAGACAATGCCAAAAATAAAGGCCTATCCAAAGGACACAGGAGCCAACCTGAAGGATACCACAAATGAGAGAATTACCAAACTATTCTAGTTTCCTTTCTATTGCTCTGACAAGCACCAAGATCAAAAGCAATTAAAGGGCAGAAAAAACTTTTTTCCAACTTATAGACTACAGTCCATCATTGAGAGCAGTCCAAGCAGGAACTCAAGTAAAACTCTGAACCAGAAGTCATGGAGGAACACTGGCTGTTGGCTCACTTGCAGGCTCATATACAGGCCAGGACCATATCCACAGTAGGCTGGACACTCATACATCAATTAACAGCCCAGACCATCCCCCATAGACAAGACAATCTAATTTAGGCAATCTTTCAACTGAGATTCTCTCCTCACGTGACTCTAGGCTGTGTCAAGCTGACAGTTAAAGCTAACTAGGACACATAGAATTGGATTATAAACTCTGTCCTGAAATAGCAGAGTCCTGTAGAGGGATTTTCATCCAGCAACATTGCTACTCTGGCTGGGATACAGACATGCCCTTAGTACACACTTTTTTTTTTTTTTTTTTAGAGTTATTTATTTGTTTTATGTAAGTCCTCTGTTGCTATCTTCAGACACACCAGCAGAGGGCATTAGGTTTCATTACAGATGGTTGCTGTAAACGGAACTCAGGACCTCTGGAAGATTAGTCAGTGCTCTTAACTGGTGAGCCATCCCTCCAGCCCCCTGGTACATACTTTTAATCCAAATAATGAAGGTAATAAAGTTAGTTTGTAGAAGGAAGCACCCATGTTTGAAAATGGTGTCTAAACTGAGAGGCAGACAAAATGACAAATCAGAGGAAGATTTGACAGAACAAATCCGTATAGGATATGCCCAACTTGCACAAGAACAGAGAGGAAAGAGAGGTTACTTAAGAGAGGCAATTTTGCCAGGACAGTTTTCAGAGACAGAGAACAATCTAGGCACAGGTGAAGACAGAATGAGACAGAGAATGAAAAAGAGCCAGAAGATTAGAACAGACTGCTAGATTTTGATGTCAGGCAGAGCAATTCAGTCAGAAGTGAGAGATGCCAGTTTGAATCAGTCAGCTGGGAGAGGAGTTAGAGCCAGAACAGCTGAGTTGAGCAGCCAGCCAGAGTTCAGAAAGAGCTAAAAAGAGTGAGCTTATTCAGAAGCAAGTCTCAGAAGCTGAAAACATTCTAGGCCTAGATAAGACAGTACGGAGGCTAGAAGCTTCCAGAACTAGGCCTAGGTTAGCAGACAGAGGCAGTGAGCCTCTGAGGCAACAATTACATCAGGCAAATAAGTTATTTTTACAGAGTCCATACTGATATAAATAACGGAGTAAGTTATTCAATGGGAAGACATTATTTGTAAGATGTAAGACATCTTTCTTTCACAAAACTAGTTACTAAAGAGAGAAGGAACAAGGAAAAGAGAAGATACTCATTTGAACATCATAGCAGTAAGACGCATGGTAGTCAAGTGTGGTGATATACACCTGGAATCCCAGCATTTGGGAGAGAATGGTAGAAGGATTGCTACAAGTTCCAGATTGGTCTGGGCTACACAGTGAGACAACCCTGTTTCAAAGACAGACCAACCAATTAAACAGACAGACAGGTCCTCTACAGTAGTGGCTCTCAAACCTTCCCAGTGCTGCAACCCTTTAATACAGTTCCTCAACCAGAGCGTTATTTTCATTGCTACTTCATAACTGTAATTTTGCTACTGTTTTGAACTGTAATGTAAATATCTGTGACTTCCAGTGGTCTTAGGAGACACTTGTGAAAGGTTCATTCAACCCCAAAGAAGTTACGACCCACAGGTTGAAAAACCACTATTCTAGAGAGAGGCCTCAGCAGTTAAGAACAGTTGCTGCTCTTGCAGACAACCCAGATTCACTTTCCAGGACCCACATGGTGGCTCACAGCTATTTGTAATTAAAGTTCGAGGGATCCAATGCCCTCATCTACCCTTCATGGACACCATGGGTGAATGTGGTATACTTACATACATGTAGGCAAAACACTCATACACACCTAGTTATTTTTCTTCTTTTAAAAGATTTATTTATTTTATTTATATGAGTACACTGTCGCTGTCTTCAGACACACACTAGAAGGGTGCACCAGATCTCATTACAGATGGTTGTGAGCCACTATGTGGTTGCTGGGACTTGAACTCAGGACCTCTGGAAAAGCAGTCAGTGCTCTTAACCACTGAGCCATCTCTCCAGCCCTTAGTTATTTTTCTTTTCTTTTCCTTTTTTTCCTTCTCGCTCCAGCCCGCTTGCTCCAGCCCCGCTCGCCCTGGCCCCGCTCGCTCCAGCCCCAATCGCCCTGGAGTTATTTTTCTATTGCTGTAACAACACTATGACCACTCTCTTGTCTCTTGCTCTTGCCTCCCCCTTGCATCTCTTATCCCTTACCTCTCCCCTTCCCCCACCCCCACGTGGTCATGGCCGGGCTCTCCACTTCTCTACTCTCTCCCTCTCTCTGCCTTTCTCTGCCTCTACTGCCCTTTTAACTCCCCTCCCCATGCCCTGAATAAACTCTATTTCTATACTTAAAACAACAACAACAACACTATGACCAAGGCAACTTATAAAAGAAAGCATTCAACTGGGCTTATGGTTTTAGAGGGGCCATGATGGGGAAGCAAAGGCATGGAGGCAAGAACAACTGAGCAATCGCATCTTGATCCAAAAGTAGGAGGCAGAGAGAAAGTCAAGCTGGCAATAGCAAGTCTTGTTGAGACTCTACGCCTGTGGTGGTTTGATTATGTTTGGCCCAGGGAGTGTCAGTATTAGAGGTGTGGCCTTGTTGGAGTAGGTGTGTTATGTGGGGCTGGGATTTGAGACGCTCCTCCTAGCTGCCTGGGAGATAGGACAGTCTTCTGACTGCTTTCAGATCAAAATTTGAACTCTTGGCTCCTTCTACAGCATCTTGTCTGCCTGGATACTGCCATGCTTCCTGACATGTCGATAATGGTCTGAACTTCTGAGCCTCTAAGCCAGTCCCAATTAAATGTTCTTTATAAGAGTTGTCATGGTCATGGTCATGGTCTATGGAATGGACCCCTAACTAAGGAAAGCCCCCCAGTGACACACCTCTTCCAACAAGGTCACACCTCCTAATCTGTCCCCAAAATTTCCACCAACTGAGGACCAAGTATTCAAATACATGACCCATGGATGTTCTTCTCTTTGAAAGTAACATACACATAAAAATAAATAAAATCTTTCTTTAAAACTGGTGGATATGCGTTAACATTAATGGGCAAAACTTTAAGGAGTGTCAGGATATATCAGGTACCTTTCCCAAGGATTTACTAGCTTCTGTGGTACTTAATACAATTCTCCCTCCATAGTGAAGACTGGCTCTTTCTCCTTTGCCTACAGGGCTAGATTCAGGGGTTCCTTTTCATGACTAATCTAAAAGGGGAAATAGGAACTCACAGACACCGTCTGGATGAAGTGTTAACCTGCCACTGACATTGCACACTTTGGGCAACGATGCAAAGCCAAGACTCTTCACTTCCTCATCCCAAAACAACTGTCCAAGCTGTCCAGAAGACCCATCAGATAAACCCAAACTGAGGGGCACCTGACCAACACTATTTATTTACTTGTAGTACTGGGCATATGGTAGGCAAGTTCTTTGCCACTGACCTATATCCCTAACTCTCTTTTTAAGACTGAATATAAAATGTCAGAAGTTATTGAGATGCCAGTTGTGGTGATACACTCCTGAATCTTCAGCACCCAGAAAGTGGAAGCAAGACAATGAGGAGTTCAAGACCGCCTTCAACTATACAGTGAGTTCCAGGACAGCCTGTGCTTCATGAGACAGTCTAGGAAGATGGCTTAGTGAACAAAATGTTTGGTTCACAAGCATGAAGAAGACTGAGTTTGGATCCTCCAAATACACATAAAAATCAGGGTTGGCATGGCACACCTCTGTAACCCCAGGGCTAGGTGAGTGAAGACAAGCAGATTCTAGGGGCTCACTGGCCAGGCAACCTATCCTAAACATCGACTTCTAGATTCAAGGTGAGACCCTGCCCCCCAAAATAGATGAAGAGCAACTGGGAAAAAAAAAAAGACACCAGAAGCTAAGTTCTGGCCTCCACATGAACACACACAAACAAACACACACACACACACACACACACACACACACGAACTTACACGCGCACGTGCACACACACAAATTATGAGTATATAATCTTGGCACTTAAAAGCTGAGGCAGGAGGATCACCAGGATTTCAAAAACAGCCTACATTAAGAGATCTTGTCTTGGGCTGGAGAGATGTCTCAGTGGTTAAGAGCAATGACTGCTCTTTGCTCTTCCAAGGTCCTGAGTTCAACTCCCAGCAACCACATGGTGACTCACAACCATCTGTAATGGGGATCCAATGTCCTCTTCTGGCGTGTCTGAAGACAGTGACAGTGTACTCACATATGAGAAAGAAAGAAATCTTTAAAAAAAAAAAAATTCTGTCTCAAAAATAAACAAATGAATATATAAAACAAAAAAATAAAATCAAACAAATGAACAACAAAAAACCCCAGGTTTAACAGTGCATGCCTTCAATCACCTAAGTATCTGAGTTCAGTTCTGGAGACTCACATGGTGGGGACAAGAACCAACTCCTAAACGTTGTCCTCTAACTCCCACATGACCACACACAACCACACACAACCTCTTCTCACACTAATAAATGTGACAACAAAAAGTGTTCTTTAGGTTAAGCACGGTGGTACAGGTCTTTACTCCCAGTAGCTGGGAGGCAGGGCAGGTGGATTTCTATGAGTTTGGGAGAAACCTGGTCTACATTAAGTGAGACCCTGTCTCAAAAATGATCAAACAAACACCCAAAACAAAACAAAAAATAAATAGTATGGCAAAATAGGGCGGCAAGAGGCAAAAATATGGCATTAAGTTTTTGAATGTCTATTCAGTGTGAGTGTGCGCGCGTGCGCGCGCGTGCGCATGCACAGGTGCATACATCACAGTGCTTATGTGGAGGGATTTGGTTCTTCTACCTCAGATCGTCAGGCTTGGCAGCACCACTTTTATCCACCGAGCTATCTCACCGGCCCACAGAATTATAATTCATATCAGAAATCTGTTTTTTTATAAAGTTCTTAACACTTGAAGCTAAAACCATTTGTGTTAATCATTTATATGTAAGACATTATCTGACTAAAAAGTGTCATATCACCTTTGCTTTTAACACACCTGTTTCTTTTCAGGCATGGTGATGCACATCTTTAATCTCAGCACACAGTAGGGTAAGTCATGAGCATTTCTGTGAGTTCAAGGCCATCCTGGATTGGTGTATACCAGGTGCTAGGAAGACCTTGTCTCAAAATTGCAAATAAATGCCTGGTCACGGTGGTACATATTTTTAATCCTAACACTCCAGAGGGAGAGGCCAGCTGGTCTACGCAGCGAATTCTAGGAAAGGCATGGCTACACAGCGAGATCCTGTGTCAAGGAAAAGCAGCCACAAAAACCAATGAGTCAAATCCCATAACATACCCACTTCTCGGGCAAGAATAATGCTGCTGAGGCGTATCGGTTGGGTGGATTCAGCAACAAGAACAGCCCTTTGGGAGCAAGAGGTGCCATTCTCATGTAAAGGCTGAATGGTAACTGCATCGTGATGAGTGGAATGCCTGCCAAAACAACATGATTTAAAGCATGAAATACATGGGTCCAGCCCACACAGGCATGAAGTGTCTAGAGTTCTTCCATATTACATACCAGCAGGTATGCCTAATGATGCTCTACAGGACCTCTGTTGGAAGACACAAGCATTCAAACCAGAGACTGATGAGAACCTTTTCCCAGTGATCACTTGTGCAAAGATCTAAAACGTTATTCCTCCCACAATAGGACTCACGCCGGGTCGTGGTGGTGCACGCCTTGAATCCCACCGCTTTGGAGTCAGAGGCAGGCAGATCTCTGAATTCAAGGCCAGCCTGGTCTACAGTGCAAATTCCAGGACAGCCAGGGTTACACAGAGAAACCCTGTCTTAAAAAAACCAAATATGGCTGGACAGATGGCTCAGTGATTAAGAGCACTGCCTGCTCTTCCAGAGCACTTAAGTTCAATTCCCAGCAACCACATGGTGGCTCATAGCCATCTGTAATGGGATTTTGATGCCCTCTTCTGGTGTGTCTGAAGAAAGCTACAGTGTACTCACTTATATAAAATAAATAAATCTTTAAAAAAAGAAGAAAGAAATCCAAAATATATATATAAAAAAAATTGACAGTGTGGGAAGCTAGTGTTGTGGCTGTTTGCAACAAGACAAAGCTTCCTCTTACCTTAAAAAATAATTTCCTGTAAACCTAGAAATTGAGCTGCTGTCTAAAATGGAAAATTGCTTACATCCTGAGACCAAACAAAAATACAAAATAATCATTAGCATCTTAAGACAGATGGAGAGCTCTCAATACTAGAAAGATTCCTGAATGATGAACATCACACTGGTCTTGTGGGTTGCCCACAAGACTAGTTCCTTATACTGCATGAGAGTTGAGGTTCTTGTACTCTGGGATAAAAACCTCATTGCATCTTGTAGAAGGCTGGGGATGTAGTTCCTAAGTAGAGGGCTGGCTAGCATGCGCAAAGCCCTACTCCAACCCTCCGATCTGCAAAGTTACAGGAAGGGGAAATCTTTTGCTTAGAATAAATGTTCTGGTATCTAAGGACTTCCTTTTTAAACTCCCTTACGGTTCAAGTAACCACGTCGCCCGCCACTGAGTTCTTTTATACTCGCGAAGTTTATAGTCGTTATCCCAGAGCACACTACCCATCTTCCCACTTCCACTGAATCCCCTTGTACAGGGGAAGTGGACTCTCATATCACAGGCGGATAGATCATCATCCCCACGCATGATGAATCGTGTCTTATTACTCTAGCTTAGTGGTTGTTGTCAGGGTCTCCTAATGTGGCTCTCACTTCACCTGATTCCGTTTCCATCATAAATCCTTCAAATTGGGGAAAATGAATGCCGACAGTGTCTGTCTGACACGGGGCTTGCCTATGCCAACAGTTGCTTACACTGATTGGCTGTCTCAACAGGGAGGCGGACTCTCATCCTAGTTTTTAGTTTTTTGGTTGGTTTGTTTGTTTGTTTGTTTGTTTTTTCCTTAAAGAGCCTCACAACTTAGGGTATATCTCATCCAAGGATGCCACATACAGGCCCCTCCACATTGTGGGACCGCACCAGATTCCTGTTAACTTTTTCCTTTTCACTGTGAGGTTAAGATCCTGTGATCACTGCGACCGGCTCACCAGATGTAGCAGCCCCGCTGAGCCTCCAGCAAGAAGGGCACCCGGCCTGGCTCCCGGCTGAAGGGTAGTAATACTTGAGGCACATTGAGTTTGTTGGCCAGAGTCCCAATTAAAAACAGGAAGAAGTAGTGTGGAATCAAGGAGAAAAGGAGTCTGAAGCTTTGGGGTCGAGGAGCCCCAAAGGTAAACATGGCGACCGCCTGGTCTCAGCTTCCCAGTCAACTACAGGTGGCCAGCACCAACACCAACCAATCCACAGCCACAACGTCAGCGGGGTGCCTTTCTCGCTAGGAATTGTGGGTACTTTTTAAGTGCGCCAAAAAGCTACTTTATAGAAATTTCGAGCAGAGACCCAAAGAGCCACTTTACTAAATATTCGAGGGTAGATTTTACTAGCAAAGAACTAGACAGAAAGGTCTAAAAACCCAAACAGAGCTTCCCATCTCGACTCCTCAAATTGTTGTCTATTGTTTGACCTTTTTTATTTTTTAATAAAATAGGGCAGAGAGACTAGGGCGAACCTCATGGCTCTTGTGTACAAAGGTCTGGGTTGAACCCCCAATATTAAATACAAGAAACAAGTTATTTAATTTTAAAAACTGAAGTAATTTCCAGCCAGGTGTGGCCTTTTATCCCAGCACTTGAGAGGCAGATAGGCGATCTCTGTGAGTTCGTGGTCAGCCTGGTCTACAGAGTTGAGTTTCAGAACAGCCAGGGCTGTTACACAGAGAAACCCCGTGTCGTAAAAACAAAATAGTAATTTCCAGTCAGCATTAGTTTAGGGTTCTAAATGGGGAAAAGTTCCAGTCTCTAGCATAAACAGCTGGCCTTTGTCAAGGTTAAGTGTTATTTTTACTGGGAATCAGATTTATGTACCACTTCAAGACCACCGTTGCAGGAAACGCCAGACATGGGCCTCAGAGGCAACTTGAAAAGCCATTGTTTCACACAACCTGACTCAGCAAAATACTTCCTGGGAGCACTTGTTTTCTAGCAGGATTCGGTAGCACACACCCGTAATCTCAGTCATCAGGAGGCTGAGGCAAAGAGAATCAAGAAGCCTAGTCTAAAAAAATAGGGGGCTGTAGAGCCGGTTAAGAGTACTGACTGCTCTTCTAGAGGTCCTGAGTTCAATCCCCAGCAACCACATGGTGACTCACAACCATCTGTAATGGGATCTGATGCTCTCTTCTGTGTCTGAAGACAGCTACAGTGTATTCACATACAGAAAATAAAATCTTTAAAAATAAATAAACCCTTTTCTGTTCAGTTCACTGGTGTCTAGTGAAGTGCTTGTCACCCAAGAATGACAACTTGAGTTCCCAGCACCCACATAAAAACAGGGCACAGCATGCTTCCCATCCCAGCACATTGGGAAGACAAAGACAGAAGGGGCTTAAGTGTCAGCCAGTCTAGCTGTGAACACTAAACTCAGAGAGACACCCCCCATCCCCCACCGCCTCAAGAAAGAAAACTGATTAAGACACCCAATGTCTGCCTCTGACCCCCATGAGATCCCCTTCCCATAGAGCATGAACAAATCTAAAAAACCCTGTTTCCTCCGAGTATTCAAAATATTCAGGAGTGTAACGGCTTGTCTTAAGAGACTGATAAACCCATGGAGTCCATATGGTTGTAATGACAAATGTGTACTTCAGTCTGTTACATTATGTGATGTCTTCAGGTTGCCTCCATTCTGTAAGTGATGGCACTTAAATATTTAAACCGGATATACTTCCACCCTGCCTTTAACATTTGGGCGTGCATGTGACTACACACTGGTACCTGCATGCCACAGTGTGAGTGTAACCATCAGAAGCTGACCATCAGGAGTCAGTCCTTTTACTGTGTAGACCCTGGGGATCAAACTCAGGTCCTTAGGCATGGCCGGCAGACGCCTTGAACCACTGAGCCATCTCATTTGGCTCCATGATTAGAGGCTGTTTCACTTCATAGTTCAGGCCGATCTGGAATTTATTATGCAGCCCAGAATGGCTTTGTAGTAATCCCATCTTTGCGCTGCTCTCCACACCCTTGCTGGAATTACAGCAATCAGCCTTCATGTCTGGCACACCCAGGATTTAGGAGCTGGGGGTGGTGCTGCACACCCTTTAATCCTGGCACTCAGTCTGCAAAGGCAAATTGTTCTGAGTTCGAGGCCAGCTGGGTCTATGTAGTGAGTTCCAAGACAGCCAGGGCTATATGGAGAAACCCTGTCTCAAAAAAACCAGAAATGTTATAGAAAGAGAAATGTTTTAAAGCTACACATAGTAGCTTGTCCCTTTAATCCCAGAACTGGGAAAGCAAACAGGTGGATCTGAGTCTAAGGACACCCTAGTTTACATTAAGTACTTAGGCTAGCCAGAGCTGTACACCGAAACCATCTCAAAACACAACAGGAAAGTAAAAGTGTGTGTAGAGGCTAACCCTATATGCTTTCCTCAAATGCTAACTTAAAAATATTAAATTCATTTTTGCACCATGTGTGGAGGTACACACCTTTCATCTTAGCACCTGGGAAGCAGCAAAGGCAGGTAGAGCTCTTTTGAACTTGAGGGCAACTTGTCTACATAGTGAGTTCTAGGACAGCCAGGCCTATATAGAGAAACCCTCTCATTTAATAATAATAATAAAAGCCGGGCCATGGTGGCTCACGCCTTTAATCCCAGCACCTGGGAGGCAGAGGCAGGTGGATTTCTGAGTTCAAGGCCAGTCTGGTCTACAGAGTGAGTTCCAGGACAGCCAGGGCTACACAGAGAAGCCCTGTCTCGAAAAAACAAACTTGCATCTGTGTGCAAGTTTTTATAAGTGCAGAGGCCCCCAGACCCCTTGAAACTGGAATCGATAGGAAAGCCACCACGCTCCCCAGCAAAAGCAGGTATTCCCAGTCTAAGGCACCTCTCCAGAACACCATTATTTTTGGAGACAGGTCTGTTTTTTAAGACACGGTCTCTCTGTGCAGCCTTGGCTGTCCTGAAACTCACTACATAAATCAGGCTGGCCTTAAACTCAAGAGATCAGCTTGCCTCTGCCTCCTGAGTGCTGGGACTTCAGGCGTATGATGCCATGCCCAACCTTTTGTGTGGGTCTGAACTGAACTTGAAGCTTGATGTGTGAGCCAAGTGAGCCCTAGGGATGCTCCTGTCTAGTCTAGTGGGCTGGGACTACAGATGGTAAGCTATGCTTAGTCTTTATATGGGCACTGGGGACCTAACTCAAGTCCTCAGGTAACCTTACCAAGGGTGCTACCTCCTAAACCCCACAGCCAGATTCTGAACCCATGTTATTTTTCTGTGTGCTGTTGTCAACCACAAAGACAGTCAACGGGGTCGGTATATCCCTGTGGAGAAAGCGCACTTCATTTAATAAAGTCAAGTAAGTTTGATCGTGGAGGGACTGGTTCTTTATTTCAAAATGTCACTTGTCAATATTCAGTATCAAAACAGTTGCACTACGGGGTTCTCTTTCTCCGGTCTGGAGGAGAATTCAAACAAGCCAGGAATCTGCAGGTGCCCACCTAACAGGCTGTGAAGAAGCCACCTGAACATGACAATTGGGTGGGGACACTTGAAAGATCAGCACACCATTAGCCCACAGACTGCAAAGAATTCTCACAGCCAATGGGTTGGCCAAGGTAACCCAACACCCCCAAAACGAAATTTCAAAATAATACAAAATTTAAAAAGTTCCTTTTTTTTTTTTAAAAACATAAGCTATTCAAGATTTCTCCAGCACTGACTGATACAAAGCACAATGAGATGGCACTTTAGACAGCAGCTTCAGGAAAGGGCAATGAGATGACTTTCATGTGGCTAAATCAGTGGCACAAACATAATTTTCCTTCTGTCTCCCTTGGGGGCGGGTGAACACTAAGGGGCAGCATGATTCATTTTTGAGCAGTTGGGAAAGGGGCGGAGCTGAGACAAGTTTGGGCTCAGGGCTGGGGCTGAATGGTAGCAGGCTTGCCTAACATGCGTGAGGCCCTGAGAGGTGGGGGGTGTCTCAGACATCTCACCATCTTATTTGGTCACATCTGATGGAAAAAGTAAAAAATAAAAATAAGTGTAAAGTTGTTCAAAGATATCAAAGCTGAAAACCTTCACAGCCCGGAACAGTTTTTTGGTTTTGGCTAACTTCTTAGAATCCCCCTGCTGTTTGGCTAAAACTTGGTGCAGAGCACTGAGGTCTCCCACAGTGGAGCCTGCCTGGGCTCTGCTGGCTCTCGTAAGGCAGGCCCATTCCTGTGTTTCTCCTCCATGGTAAGACTATCCATTAGGCTAAAATGTGCTGCTCCAAGCTGCAGAAGTGCTTGGAATGTTAAAAATGGTTGCTAAGACAAAAAATAATCACAATGTGCATATCACAACTGCATTGAAGACACTTTGCGTTGTGCTCACATTCCCTTAAATATTGTTCCCAAAGGTGTTCAGCCCCTCCAGCTGGAACTCTAGGAAGAGGCTGACACAGTTTTGTGAAAAAGACAAGAGGGGCAGAGGGGGGAGGGGCAGCAGGAAGGAAAGCAGCCTTCAGTTAAAAAGATCA
This sequence comes from Rhynchomys soricoides, assembly GCA_019843965.1. NCBI lineage: Eukaryota > Metazoa > Chordata > Mammalia > Rodentia > Muridae > Rhynchomys > Rhynchomys soricoides. Next base: position 869,436 of record JADRCH010000009.1, read on the forward strand.
GCCCTCAGTTTCAAGGTCAGCTTCTGGGAGGCTGGCCTCAGGCGGAGTCAAGGTCAGAGGGAGGAGCGGCCGCAGGGCAGGGATGGAGGAGGTCTACATCTCATTCAGGTCCAGCAGGGTCTGATCCAGCATCCTTTGTGTACAGAGATGCTCCTCTTTGGTGCACTTCAGCTTATCTAGTGGGAATAAAAGAAGAGAAGTTACAGAAGTTCCAAGTTCTCCCCATTCTGAGATTTGTTCCGGGTGTAAGGAAGGTACAGACGGCAGCTCCTGCATGCCTTTTGAGACCAAAGAGTTTCTTTCCTGCCTGGGAGGGGGAGCTGGGCTAATCTGCCATTTCCTCTCCCTCCCACAGGCAACCAAAAGGCATTCAGCTTTCAGTCTCAAAAGGATCCGGCTGCAAGCACCAGGCACCCACCCACTCTTCGGCTCTGTCCACAGGTCAACACCACTTTAAAATGCCACAGTGAAGTGTGACTACTACAGACAAGGACCAAAGATCAAAGTCTCAAGTACAGGACCCTCCTACAGTACAGCTACTTTCTTCCCAGTGGAGAGGGCAGGAGCCTTCAGGTGTAAGTCAAGAATACTACCCAGACTCGTTCTGGTAAGTAAAGCCCCACTGAGATTTTAGTAGAGTTATCAACAGAGCTGACCCAGACAGTGACTCACAACCAAACACAAAAGCAGCAAGAAGGAAAACTACCAGGAAGAAAGCCAGGGGTAGGACACCAAGCATCAACCTGCCTAGCAAGAAAACCATACAGCTTCAAGGAAGGGAAGAAAGCGCACAAATCAGGCCCATTTTCATACCACACACCCTTCTTTCCCATCCCTGGGCCTGCAGATGAAGCAGTTACAACACCTTGTCAAGTCAGGGTTTTTATTGGTAGGAAATATCCACGCAGGAGAGCAACCCTACAGTTAAGTGTACAGGAGAGAGGCTGCAGCTAACGGTTTCCAAGTTCCGCACTAAATCTCCCAGGCCCCTTCTTCATCACCCAATCTCTTCTAGAATAGAAATAGCCACTGCAACTTGATGGGGGCTGCCAGGAAATCAACGGCAGTCTAGCTGCCCTCATTAAAAAACAACCTGCTTAGGGCGAACAGTAACTTTTTAAAAGGCAATCAGCTTTTTGCTGGGTCCAGGTCAGTGGTGTGGGTTTACGGGGCATCAGGGAGCCCTGCCCGTCAGTCACAAAGACCATGCAGCGTTAGCTTCAGCTCATTAGAAAGCAGGCGGTTTCGCTCAAGTTGGCTGTAGAGACGCTCTGCAGCAGCAACAGAGAGAGGGGAAGAGGAGAGGAGAAACAGGAGGAGAGAGAGAAAAGGGGAGGTTAGTAGAAGGCAGAGGCAAACGTGTCTTTCACCTAGCTGGTCTACGTAACATGCACCGTTCGGCAGGAGAGTATGAGGACCCAGGGCAGGAAGAGTGAACTAGTTGGTGAAAAGACCAACAAAGAACACAGGAAGAATTTTAGCTGTAGGATCATTCTGAATGTGAAAACCCACTTCCTTCACAGCATCTGTGCCTGGGCTGGGACCGTCACATGGCAGATACAGTGGACTTAGGAGATATTCCGCCAAGGGCTCGGAAAACCCACAGGGAACATTCCACACAACTATCTCAACCCACTTGACCTTCACTTTCATACGTCATAACAAAGATATCCTAAAGTCCTCCCCAATTCATGTTAGGGTTCCCCTTTTATACAGGAAACCCAGCACTCAAAGGATGTAAGCTAATTATGACTACCATGGAGTCTAGAGCACTGGATCTTCTTCTAGAGGACCTGGGTTCAATTCCCAGCACCCACATGGCACCTTACAACCACCTGTAACTAGAGTCCCAGGGAATCAATGCCTTCTTCTGGCCTTTGCAGGCACCAGGCATGTATATGGTGTACAAACATAAAGACAGTCAAAACACCCCCATAAAATAATAAAATACAATTGATTTAAAGAACATTATATTGTCTCCTTGCCAAAGGTGGTCACAGATTCCAATTCAGGCCAGTGAGATATAGGGGAAGCTGGGTCTCTCAGGAAATTTTTAGATTTCTCTCTTGCTTTGAATATAAATGTGATGTCCAGTACTATGTATTTCAATCTTAAGAAAATTTCAGACACTCTACTATTCATAGGCTGCAGCTACTCATCAGTGGCTAGAGTTGTTAGGTATAAAAATAATTCCATGCTATAAAGTCTTTTTCTTATTACCTAAAACATTACTTGTGTACATTTAATCAGAGCTCAGATCCGGTGCCTTTATCTAGGCTTTCTACTTAGAGCACATCTTAAGGAGGAAATGAAGATTTTAGACTCTTCCCAGACCCCAGTGAGAGAGGATATTGCTCTGTTGCACTGGCTCACCTCAAACCTGATCTTGCAGCTATAGCCTCCAAAAAGAACTGGGATTATAGGGGCTTACCACTCCATCTAGATAGATGTAGATAATCCTAAACCCAGAGATAAAGGAAGCTAAATTACGATTGGTCCACCCATCAGTCTCTGAAGCTCAGGTGAGAGCTTTTCTGTTTGTTTTCCCTAAGACAGGGTCGCACTATATATAGATCTATAGATCTATATATAGAGCTCTGGCTGTCCTGGAACTAATTTTAGACCAAGCTGGGCTCCAATTCAGAGCCACCTCCCCACTGCTGGGATTAAAGGCGTGCACCACAGCACTGAATGCTCCTCTACAGGACCTGGTTCAATTCCTATTTAAGTTCAACTTCAAACTTCCTATGTTTTAGAGCCTGTTTCAACATGAGACATGTTCTCATTTTAAAGCTTGGCCTTGCTCTCTTGCTGGAAGTGAACATAGAGACAAACCACTTAGTAAGTGGCACCACCCCTCCTCTCTCCCAGGGAAGAACATGGGAATTTATAAAGGCATGTTTCAGGGGGTCTTTTTTCCCCAAAGGTTATGTGTCTTGGGCTGCTTCAGACTTATGGAATCCTCTTGCCTCTGCCTTGGAGTGCTTTAACCTTAGATGTGTGCCTCCATGACTGACCACAGACAGGCTTTGGCTGTCTCAGTGACCAGAAGGATCTACAGATATGTACTGGCCAGAGGACAGCAATATGCTAATGTGCAGAATCTTTCTGTGTATACAAGATTTACCCTATCCTACATAACTGAACAAGAGTAGTCAATAAGCTTCTAGACGCTTAGTGTTGGGCCTGTTTGATGCAGGAGACATTCTTGACAAAAAGTAGACACACAAACTCTCAGCTCTCACTCCTCAAACTGTGTTACTATGGCAATAAATATCTCATCCATATCCGACTTGGTTTGACCTCCACACTTATTTTTGGAAAGAAAGTACCAGGATCTTGTTCCTTTCAACAGTTGGTTCCATTTACAGAAATGATAAAAACAAACAAACAAACAACTCCCCCCCCCCAATCTTTATTGCCTAACAGAATTAATTCCAGGACAGAGTTCCCTAAAGGCTGTATTGTTAGACACATCTCTGTTTCTAAATAACTGTTTCTAGCGACTAAACTGTCAGGATCAGATATTACTAGGTCATTAAAGCTTAGTTCCTGATAGCACCAAAACAGGGCAAAGTGGGGCTAATTGGCTCAGTTCTGGCCATGCCCAATCAAATTATTCCAAAGATGAGCCAGCAAGATAGCACAATGGGAACTTGCTGCCAAGCCTGATGACCTGAAGACTTGGGAGTAACCAATCCCTACAAGTCCTCCTCTGACCTCCACATGCGAAAATGCATAACATGTCATGCAGTGGGGCCCATACTCACACAACAAACAAACAAACAAAAAAGCACCCAAGAACTCCTACGGGAGGCTCCACCACTTAGATGCCAGGGGTCCAAACATATCTGTTCCTTATCTCAACAAGAGCAACAAGGGAAAAAAGAAACTCAGTCATCACTCTGTTGGCCTTTAAGAGAAAACTGTTAAGGAGCCAAGTGCTCTGCTCGGATGGCTGTTATCAAGAAACAGGGGCACTCCCGTGAAACCAGAATGTGAGAGAAAAGACCCAACCACACACCAGTCTAGGTGTACCCTCACTTTTCTTGTAGAAAGAGACCTGCCAATGGGATAAAGTGGAAACTACAGGAAAGAAAATGGAGAAGCTACCTTTTTGTCAATCTACTGTTGTTAGCTCACTCTATGCTTTTCAAATGGTGCTAAGGGCTAATTCTAGAACCCTATGCGCACTAGGTAAATAATCAACCATTCAGTTATAGCCTCACCACAAGACATGTTTAATGCCGTAGAAACAAGTGGCTGGCATACTGGACATCAGTGGTCAGATCCTACTCGGCACGGTCACTTTAAAGTATATTTACTGCTTTTCTTTCACTAATGCCCCCTCCTGTCTCTTGAACAGGATATCTGCCTCCCGGTGAGCCCAATGCTCCAAACATACCTACCCTCAAGTTACTCGAGCAGTGGATGCCCACTGCACCCCCTCCTCAGTCTGTCATTCCCCCCCCCCATCCGTCTAAACGAGTTCATTTGGCTTCCTGCCCAACTAAGCTTTTTTCTTTATTTAACCTTTTCACATCTGTACCTGTGGATTTTGCTTTCTTTTTCTTTCTTTCTTTGAGACAGGGTCTCTCTATGTAGCACTGGCTGTCCTAGAACCGTGTAGACTGGCCTGCCTCTACCCGAGTGCTGCGATTAAAGGCATGTAACACCATGACTGGTATCTTTATGGTTCTAAGATGTTTGTGTTAACTTAAAACAGCTTTAATCCCTTTGAATCCCCAAATCTCTATCAGCTCCTCTCCTCAAAGCCTTGGGATCTTGCTCTCGGCCAGTTTCTCGGACACACACTTCCCTTGCGTCCCAAATCCCAAACCAGGACATAGCTCCCTATACCTTTCACACTCTCAAATCTCGAGACCAGTCACCTAACTTCACCTCTGTGCGCTGAATTGTCAGGTGTTGTCAATGTGTCTATCTTACCAGGCAGGGCTGTGTGTGCCTGTTACTTTGTTACCTTGGAGGCAGAGGCGAGAGGATCCTATGTCTCAGGTTAGCCTGGGTTACACAGTGAGACCCTGCCTCAGAAAACTAAACAGATAAATCTGCAACCTATCCCAGCATTTCCCAAAGGACAGCATACTCTTGGTTAGTGGTATGTGCACCCTGTTTATTTTGTGAACTTTAAAACATTTTAAAAGCAAGAGCTGATTTGAAGACAACAAAGATAGCAGACCAATATCAGCTAGCACAATAATATGCAAACATCTGCAACTAGGGGCCAGCACTTAGCTAATGTGTTCTCAATCCAGCATATACATATACACGCACTATTTTTTTTAAACTGGAAAAAAGGCTTTTGTTTTTTGGGGCAGTGTTTCTTGGTGTAGTTCTGGCTGTCCTGGGACTGGTTCTGTAACTCATACCTGCCTGCCTCTGCCTTCCAAGGGCTAGGAATAAAGGTGTGTACCACCCAGCAAAAGTTGTCTTAAAAAAAAATCTTACTATACTGGCTGGCCCAGAACTTGTAGACTGGCCTGGCCTCGGACTCAGAGATCTATCTGTTGAGATTAAAGGTACATACCACACCTAGCCTTGTTTATTTCTGACCCAGGGTCTTATTATGTAGTTAGTTTAGTGTAGCCTTCAACTTTTGATCTTCTTTCCTCAGTCTCCTGAATGCTGGGTACAGGCTTAGCCACCATGCCCAGATTCTTGTAGCACACACTTGTTTATAAGCTTCAGTGGCATCTCCCTCAGTTATCTGACAAGAATGAAGCTTCCCGATGCACTTCAGCAACTGCCCTGCCCCCACACCTACCTTCACAGCTACTGTGTTCCCCCAGCTATGCTTTTTTACTTTGTTTTTCTGTAACTAGAATACTGTTGCATTCTGCCCATTAAAAGCCAATCCTGGAGCTGGTGATGCAGCTCAGTGGTAAATGCTTGCTTAGAAGGCTGAAGGCTCTGGGTTCAGAATTCTGCATCTCCAAACCAAAGACAATGAACAAACCTCATCTAAACTCGGTCCAGTTGGTGGTGCCAGTCTTGGGAGGCAGAGGCAGGACAGCCATGAGCTCAAGGGCAGCTTGGGTAGATATTGAGTTCTAGGACATCCAACACTAGTGTAAATCTCTCTCAAAGACAATGAGCTCAAAAATTCCAATTTGGGGATCACTGTGAAACTAGTACCCCTCCCAAGTAGCGCCTCAAACTTCACTATTTGCAGCTCACTCCAAAGCTTTAACTTTGGCCTTGGCCTTCAGATTTAGAGCGACCTGTGTGCAGGAGGCTCCTCGGCTGTATTTATGTCTATCAGGACAGGATAGCTAGTAAATACCTGGACCTGCCAACCTCTACTTCCTCTCAAAGGGTATGTAGCAGGGAGAAATAGAGCAGGCACAGGAATCTGGCGTGGCTGAGAACTCCCAGCTACACCTTCCCTTTCTCTCTTTGTGGTTCTGGGGTTCAAACTCAGGGCCTTGTGTACACTGGGTGACACTCTCCCTGTGCCACATTTACATCTTGGGTACTGACAAGGCAAGTTTCAAATATGTAGTCTGCTAAGGAACTGAAATACCACGCAGCATTTAGCTGTGATACCAGACTTATCTGCTGTATAATAAACTAGAACAGCTGTGAAATGTTGATATTCAATTCTACAGTATATACCAAGAAGAATTTCACTATAGAAATTTGATGGTAAGTCATTACTCTCGTGTGTATGTTGTTTGAAATATGCGTGACTAGTTGTTTTCCCTTTCCCCATCATTTACCGAGCACTTCCTATCTCACTAGAGAACAAAGTAGCACAAAGGGCAGCAGCCTCAAGTGAGTGCGAAAGGCTTAAAGAAACGCCCATCTATCAAAAAATCCAAGCCACCATGTTACAGCTTCTTCTGTAAGTTGGGACGATAGAATTATTTAACTGTAAGGATGGATCTGAGGATGTGGTGTCTGAATCTTTGGCAAAAGGGCACCTAGCATTAGGAGATAACTCAATGGCTGCTGACCTTACTGTAGGGAGGGGCTAAAAGAGTGAAAATGCCCAGGCGGACCATGGAAGAAGGAAGAGTCGAGGAATAGCACCGGACTTCCTACCATGAGGAGCCTTTACTGGTCACTCCAATCAGCAAGTGTTAAGTGTCAAAAAAAAAAACCACACACACAAAGTAGCTTTGATCATACAGAAGTCAGAAGAGGGGAAGCCTAATACAGCTGTCCCCACATCACGCGGCAGGACTCCTTATGTGTAGAAACAGCTTTGTCAATAACACAAGTGCAGGAGGGCTTGAGGCTTCTGGTAGCTTAACATTTTAATATGGGGGTGAAAGCAAATATGTAAATTGCTTTGTGCCCCCCAGGCCCTCCAGCCCTAAGGCTGTAGGAACCAGCCAGGCTGACCCAAATGGAATCCAGAGCGAGTGGGGTGTTGGGTTCCCCAAGGAAAGGGGGTAGATCCAGAACAGAGCAGAAACGGTGACAGTTTATCTGTATGAAAAAGGACACTCCAGGTGAGAAGGGCTGGCTCAACTAAGGCAGCAGCTCAAGAAGAAGGAAAACAGGGGACAAAGTAGTAGGAGAGAGCACCAGGCACCCAGGCTGCAACACTCCCCCAGGGTTAGTGGAAAGACGGTGCAGGTTAGCACTAACAGATCCACAGCAAACAGGTAAAGTCCCCCAAGATTTTTGGTGCTGTTTATTGCTTGGCTTGCTTTGGGACTCAGCTCAATTCTTAAACTGGCTGTTTCTCACCCTGGGTATATCCCATTAACTTCAGAATCAGGGCACAAATCAGGATCTCTACACATAACCCCGGCAGTCCTGGAACTCACTTAGTCTAGGACGGTCTCGAATTCAACAGATCCGATTGCCAACACCAGGGTCAGAGGTGAGCGCCAACAAGGCTGCTTTAAGGTTTGCCATCTAGCATTAGCTTTCCTTGAACCAATCCTCTGCCTTAGCACCTTAGACGGCACGGCTTACAGTTGTGTGTCACCATGCCTAAGTTTGAGAAATCAAAGTGAACTCAGTGGGAAGGAAGTAGGAGAGCTGGGCACAGTGGTATATATATGGCTGACACCTCAGAGGTTGAGGTGAGTTGGGAGAATCTGGAGTCTCAGGTCAACCTGGCTTATACAATAAAACCCTGTTAGAACTAGATGGGAGAATAAGAGAGAATACAAATTACACCAAGATTAAAAGCCTCCCCAGGTTCTGCCAAACAGATAACCAGCACCAAGGTTTGTTTGCAAGTGGGTGGAGGCTGCAGATTCAAGGACAAAACCCAAGCATAGCCTGCGAAGCCACACCCACACCCACAAGGCCAGGATCCCAACCCCTCTGCTGCCTGATAGTTACATAGAGGTCATGTCATTGAGGGCGTGGTCCAGCTCGTCGCTAATGGCCTTGTACTTCAGTTTCTGGGCATAGAGCTCGTCTGGACAGGTACAGGAACCACAGGGATGAAGGAGGGAGGGGATAAAGTGAAAGGTATCAGAAGCAGATGAAGAGAGGGAGTCATTAGAAAATAGGAAAAATGTGACCATAGGTATAAAACCAGGAAGAAAAAAACAAACTATTCTGGGAAAAAAAAAAAAACAAAAAAACCCTATTTTGGCAGCCGTGACTGGGCCATTTTCAATCCACTTTCCCCAATAGCCAAGAGTACTTCCTGATGTCTCTTCAAGTCAACTGCAACAAGAACTGAGAGCCTGAACACATGGCCAGCTAATACAGGTACCCAAGGACACCTCTTCCACCCAATTCTGAAACAGTGATAACACTCAAGGAAGAAAGAAGAGGGAGAAAGTGCAGTCTTAGTGACTCTTCTCTGCCTACTCAGGGTGATCATTACCCATGGTTCTGCCACCGCCTCCCCAAACCCTGTCAAAGAACAGCCAGTTACCAAGAGTGTCAAGTTAGTTCCCAAAGCAAAGACTGTTCTTTGTTAAGGTGGACAGATATCAAGGAAGTTCCCAAAGCAAAGACTGTTCTTTGTTAAGGTGGACAGACAAAGCTGCCTAACTACGAGAACAAGAAGCCCTGACTGTTCCATCTATTCAGGCTGTGAAACTTGGTTGTTATCTCTTGCAGGTGTCACCCGGTCTGAATGATAAAAAGAAACACCCAAAGTGGCCATAGATAGGGTGGCAGGCACAGCTTCACTACCTTCTAAAAATCATGACTTCCATTTCAATTCAGAGTCAAGATTTAAGATATTTAAGATTATTAAATTGGAGACAAATACAGCCATTACATCTTTTCAAAGGAAAGCTGGCAGATTCCAGAAATAAGTAATCTTACTATAAAGAAAAGATTTAAAAATCCTGATGTATTTTGCCTAGCTATAACACAGGACAAAACGCATCAAATATTCCAAGTCACTACCAATTCTCTGATGAAGAGACAAAAGGCTCAAGATTAATGGGCAAGGCCTTCCTCTCTCACACTCCCTCACGTGCTCCATACCTTCCAAGTCATCAATGGTCTTTTCCAGTTTGGCTACCGATCTTTCAGCGAACTCAGCACGGGTCTCTGCCTGAGGAGGTACAACAACAATCAGAAAGAAAGATGGTTATTTCTTCCCCTCATGCCTCTAGGCCATTCAGAACCAAGACCAACAGGCTCATGATCAATATTATAATATTAATGCTTTATATCTTTCCATGTGGGTCAGCCCCTCAGCTCACCTCCTTGAGTTTATCAGTAAGAATCTTTATTTCCTCTTCATATTTGTCTTCTTTTTGAGAGTACTGTTAAGAAAAGTAGAATACCAATTTCAGAGTAGAGACTGTCTCACAGACAACAGCCACATTATTATTATTATTATTTTTAAAATGTACATGAGTACACTGTCACTGTCTTCAGACACACCAGAAGAGGGCATCAGATCCCTTTACAGATGGTTGTGAGCCACCATGTGGCTGCTGGGAATTGAACTCAGGACCTCTGGAAGAGCAGTCAGTGCTCCTAACCACCGAGCCATCTCTCCAGCCCCCCAGCCATATTATTCTTACAAAAGCCATAGACAATTTCCTGGATTTGATTTGGTCCAGGTCTAAAACCAAGGACCAGTTTTTGACCATGGGTCCCAAGACCCAACCATTTCCAAACAAAGCTTGCAGAGTAAACTCTACCAGGATCCTTTTTTGCTTTTTTAAACAAACCTAAATTTTGATCTTATTCAACCCACAGTATTTTCCTTTTCTCCAACTTAACCAGCAGGAATCTACAGTTGGTAGTGGTAAGTGGCAATCATCTGTCTTGACTGCTACTAGGTAGGTCTCAAGAGCTGGCGCTGTTGCCCACATCCGGTGCTCCTTATAACTAACTGACTGAGCCCAGCAGTACCCGCTCAAGGACTTCAGGCACTGCAGACCTGAGTTATTTAAACCTGAGCAATGGGGAGTACATAGGAATTAGCATAGACCTACACTCTGATGGGAAGGAAGAGAACACCTTTCACTGGATTATATCGAATGGGTATGATTTTCATTAAGGGCAGGGCTGGGCCCAAGCCCCAAAGCCTGTCATCTTCACAAACCAGCCCTACCTTCTCCGCCTGAGCCTCAAGAGACTTGAGGTTGTTGGTGACATTCTTCAGCTCCTCCTCCAGCTCAGAACACTTACTGTGAACATTTTAAATACCGCAGGAGAGGAAAGGGGAAAGAGGAAGAAAAAAAAAAAAAAAGGAGAGAGACACACAGATGTGAATTGACCTACGTGTGGAGAGAGCTGGACGGCACACCAGGGAGGAGGAAAAGATTCTGGGTAACCTGAGCAAGTATCACACCTCCCCCCAACCCCCACGGAACACAGATGCTGGGAGCCGGCCCTCCTGTGCCCGGAGTGTTTGGCTCTGAGAAAGAAGGAACACTTGAGAGAAATCACTCACTACCAGGGAAAAATTACTGCTACCTGGGTGTGCATGTGGGGACAGGTGCCCAACCCAAACAACCCCCAAATCACCCAGGGGAGGCAGAGACCCTTGGGGGGAGGCAGTGAAGCAACTAGGAAAGAAGAGATGAGAGATGCCGAGTAAGTGGAAGGAAGAATGGAGCATTCCATGGAGAGATGAGAACGCACTCAACAAACCAACTGGTGGAGGGAGGCAGCTGCAAAACCAAACCAAACCAAAGGAGACCATACCACACACACAACACGGAAGCTCTCCGAGCGAGCGAGCGTGCGTGCGTGCGTGCGCTTCAGGGTTAGTACCTTTTCTTCAGCAGCACTCAGACACTTCAGGTTCTGGTCCATCAGTCTGATCTGCTCATCCATCTCTCGGCAACGGCTGTTAGTGACAGTCACGGGAATGGCACAGGCCAGGTTGTGGGGGAAAGGTTAAAAAAAGGAAGAGCAAGAAAACAAAATGGGGTGTGGGGTGGGTCAAAACAACAAACAGATGGGGGACAGCACCGCCATGGTCATGATGTCATGTCTGGAAGAGGACAGGGATGCAAGGCAAGCACAACAGATACTCCTCCATGCTGACTTTGTTACACAAGGCCAAGATGGTACCAATGGGCAGCAGGTGATTTCTCTAAAGCCTTTGCTCTCAAGTTCCCAGGCAGATTGGCAAAGTGTACAAAAACAGAGACCAGGTCTAAAATCAGTACAGGCCAAGGAGGAAAAGATTCCAGGGGGAAGGACCCAACAGGATCTTCCAACTAGCCGTTTGCCATATCAGTCTCTATGTTCCCTCTATTTGAAATCTTCCCAAGAATAAGCAAGCCTTGTTTCCTGTTACTAGTCAAGGTAAGAGAAAGCCCAAAGCCATTCTTAGAGGCTAAAAGCACTACAGAGGACCACCACCCTCCCGGGCCTGTTTAACAAGGTCAAAGGAAGTCTAGTTTATTCCGAATTAGTGCCCAAGCAGGCAGGATGAGCAGACTAGAACTGGAGACAAAATACTCACGACTCTGCCAGCTCAGCTCGTTCCTCTGTGCGTTCCAAGTCTCCTTCAATAATCACCAACTTACGAGCCACCTAGAAGAAAAGACCCCAGCACAGCTCAAGCAAGCCAGGGCGATAGCCCCTCATGACTGTCTTTGCAGGGCCTGAACTGCTGAGGTGACTCACCTCTTCATACTTCCTATCTGCCTCTTCTGCAATGTGCTTTGCTTCCTTTAGCTGGATTTCCTGGAGTTCCATCTTTTCTTCATCTTTTAGAGCCCGATTTTCAATCACCTTCATACCTCTGTCAGAAACAGAATGAAAGACTGAACACAGCAATGACATTCTGAGCAGTGCATCAACTTCATCTCAAACACTCAAAACCACACCCTTCAGAGTCCATTCCTGTTTGCCACCAAATGGAAATTCAATAGCACTTGAGTACCTGTACCATTTAATTGAAAACGTTTTATAAAACAAACAAATTTGGATTAGGGCTAGGACTTAACAATAGAGCAGGAACCCAGTATGTGCAAGACCCCAGTTCAATACGCCGCACAGTATAAAATAGTACCAGTATAGTAATATAGAAGAACTGCTACAATTTAAAAGGTAGGTCTCAACTGGGAGAGAATGGTAGAGAACGTGCTTAGCACAGAAGGTAGATGCCGAGTTCAATCTGCAAAATTAAAAGCAGGTCTAGACCAGGATATGGTAGCACAGGCCTGCAATCCCAGCGATTAAAAAAGCAGAGGTGGCACCAGGCAGTGGTGGCGCACGCCTTTAATCCCAGCACTCGGGAGGCAGAGGCAGGCTGATCTCTGAGTTCGAGGCCAGCTTGGTCTACAGAGTGAGTTCCAGGACAGTCAGGGCTACACAGAGAAACCCTGTCTCGAAAAACCAAAAAAAAAAAAAAAAAGCAGAGGCGGCAGGCTCAAGAGTTCAAAGCCAGTCTGAGCTGCATAAGACCATGCTTCAAACAAACAAACAAAAACAGGAAACAAAAACCAGATCTAGTAGTCAGAGCCACTATCAGCTATATTGTTTGCAGTGCCAGGGATGGGACCCAGGGCACCTCCGGCCAGTTAGGCGAGGGCTGCTCTACTCAGCTGCCCTGCTGGCCCATTCCTTTGAAATTCACCTACCTCTCACTCTCATCAGCAGCCTTTTCTGCTTCCTCTAGCTTCTGCAAAGCAGTGGCAAGGCGCTCCTGGGCACGGTCCAGCTCCTCTTCAACCAGCTGGATCCTGCGGTTCAAGGAGGCCACCTCGGCTTCAGCCTTAAATCAACGGGAAATGGAAAAGAATCAACTTTCGGTGAAAAGAACCAACTGTAAAAAGAGGCTAGGCCTAACTACTATGAAGAACCCAGTCATGTAAGATAGATCCTGTCTAGGCCTACATGCTAAAAGATCTAACATACATGATTATTAATCAATTTTCTCCTTTCCTACCTAAGAATTCCCCTTTGTTCTACGTGAAATGTTTTGTTCATGTGAACTAATCACACGTAGTCAAGCTGGCCTGAACGTGCCATATAGTACTGCCCTAGAGTTGGGATTACAAGTATGTACCACAATGCCCCGTTTATGTTGTGCGAGGGATGGAACCCAGGGTTTCATGCATGTCAGATAAGCACTTTAACAAAAAGGGACGTACCCTCAACCCTGAAGAGCATTCTAAAATTCAGTTCCTTATCCAGACAATATCATCTTTTCTCTTCTGGACTCAATTCAAATCCCAGAACCTATAAAAGCCAACAAAGCCAGGTGTGATGACACACACCTTCAATCTTGGCATGCAGGAGGCAGAGGCAAATAGGTCTCCATGAGTCTGAAGTCAGTCTAGTCCTAGTCTACGTAGTAAGATCCTGTCTCAAAAAAGCAGCTAAAGGAAACAGACTTCTTCAATGACAGCTACTTCTAGCTTTCAACTCCAGATCCTCCTTAGTGCTGGGACTACAGGCATATACCAGGACACTTGACATTTAACATTAATTCACTTTATATTTTTCTATATACACATTTAACTTGCAGTTTAAGTTATTAACCTTGTGATCTCCTTCCCCGAACACACCAGGAAGATGACCAACTAATGCCTTGCAGACAGGAAAGGGAAAGGATGCAAGATTGGGATCTCTCAGGCTGGAAAGATGACTCAACAGCCAAAGGTGCCAGATGCCAAGGCTTAGGACCTGAGCTCTACCCCTGGGAACCACATGGCAGACAAAGAGAACTAGTCCCCACAAATTGTCCTGAGCACTACACACACTGTTCCATGTGCACACTCAGCCTGGGCTATTTTCCCCCACCGCGCCCCTTCAGTGTTTTCCCTTATAAAAACAAAGGAAGCCTAGCTTCCACTACTGCCACGCCTCTGGCTGGCGACTGCCTTTCTATTATCCCTCTAACGACCTCCTACGGGGCTTTACAGGACTTCAGCACAATTCAGAGCAGTAATTTTCCTGGCTTCATTTACAATAAAACACAAGTAAATCACAAACTGACTATGAGTGAGAAACAAACAAAAAGACAAAGCTAGTATACTGTCACAGTCTGGAAAGTGTTTTCATAGATGGGATTATACATGGCCACAATCCTAGCACTCTGGAGATGGAGACACAGGGACCATGAGTTCAAGGCCAACATGGGCTACCCAGGGAGACCCTGTTTCAATTAAAAAAACAAAACAAAAAACACCCCAAAACTAAGATCTTTGCTGCACATGATGATGTTCAAATGCTTCTACCCCTGTGAAGGCTGGCTCTCCTCTCCAGCCCAGATTGTGCCTGAATTCTATTACCCTGGTTTCCTCTGAACAGTCAAGAGTGGTAGCAGCTGAAGAATTTGGGCCATCAGTCCTATGGGGAGGGATATAACTGGATAAGATTCCTGCTAACAATCAGGATTGGAACAAAAATTTCCAGATACAAAAACATAGGAGAGTCAAGAGATTGGGAAAGGAGGCCGGAGACCAGGATACAGGGAAAGAAGATTGAGAAGTCTACAAAATTGAAATTCCTAAGAAACATTTCTGTCCCTAACTGTACCATTCAGAACACCACAAAGGCAAGCATTCTCTAGTTCGGTCTCTTCTAGGAAAACAGATGTCCCGGAAGACAACCCAAATTTATCCTCACAAACCCAACAAGGCCAACCAGTCCAGAGCAAGCCAAGGCTCTTAGCCCTTTCCATAGCTAAAACAAAAACATGAAGAAAGCAGCCCGAGGAGCTGGAGAGAAGGTCCAGCAGTTAACAGCACTTGTTGCTCTTACAGAGAACCCAGGTTTGATTCCCAGCACCCACACAGTGATCCACAACCATCCATAATTCCAGTTCTAGAGGCTCCAAAGCCCTCTTCTGACTTCCATGGGCACCAGGCACATACATGGTACACATACATACACCACACTGGCAAAACAGTCATACACATAAAGTCAATAAACCTAAGGGGGGGAGGGGCGATAAAGAAAAGAGAAAAATGAAGCTGGATCTTCAGGAAGCACATGAAATGTTAAGTCTCCTTCCAGCTCTTAGTTACTCAAACTGGAAAAAGATAACAGGCTGTACTGGCTGGTTTTGTGTCAACTTGACACAAGCTGGAGTTATCACAGAGAAAGGAGCTTCAGGTGAGGAAATGCCTCCATGAGATCCAGTGGTAAGGCATTTTCTCAATTAGTGATCAAGGGGGAAGGGCCCCTTGTGAGTGGTACCATCTGTGGGCTGGTATTCTTGGGCTCTATAAGAAAGCCAGCTGAGCAAGCCAGGAGAAGCAAGCAAGCAAGCCAGTAAGTAACATCCCTCCATCGCCTCTGCATCAGCTCCTGCTTCCTGACTCACTGCTTGAGTTCTAGTCCCGACTTCCTTTAGTGATGACCAGCAACATGATAGAGTAAGCTCAATAAACCCTTTCCTCCCCAACTTGCATCTTGGTCATGTTTGTGCAGGAATAGAAACCCTGACTGACTAAGACACAGGCTATGGGGGCAGGGTATAGTTTCCATGGCAACAAGCTGGCTATGGCACTTACTCCTACAAACAGCATTCACA
This sequence comes from Rhynchomys soricoides, assembly GCA_019843965.1. Classification (NCBI taxonomy): domain Eukaryota; kingdom Metazoa; phylum Chordata; class Mammalia; order Rodentia; family Muridae; genus Rhynchomys; species Rhynchomys soricoides. The sequence continues at coordinate 885,346 of JADRCH010000009.1, forward strand.
ACTGAATTCTTCACAAGGGTGGAAAAAGAGGAAGAGAAAATACATCTTCGTGCTCTTGTAAGAGCAAGCCTGTGTTAAAACAAGAACCAAAGACTAAGGAGTCCCAGCAAAAGCTTCAGACAGACCAGAGGGTGGGAGGTTGAAAACAGAAAGTTCTTCTTCCTGTACAGCAGAGCGGTTCTCTTTACAAGGAAACAAAAGGCTGCAAAAATCAAGATCTGATAGTCCCTCCAAAGGAACAGGAAGACTGCTTACACAGAGGGCTCAGGGTGGCAGCTCACTCTGGTCCTGGACAGGCGAGCCTGATTCTGAGAAACATTATATTTATGTTTTCCTCCATTATTCTAGATTTTACCTAATGCCCAGTAGAGCCTGCCTACCTCCCTACAATTTAGAGGATCCGGTGTGAGGTCTTCCATTCAACAGAAATAAGAGTCCCCATTGTTCCAGATAGTGAAATGCAGCAGCCATTTGGCTATACTAAAAGAGGGCTGACGGCAGCTTTGGCTATGACAGAAGTTTAGTTTAAACGCTACAATGGGCAGTCCTTCTGTGCAAGCCTGACAACCTGGGTTTGATCACCCGAATCATGTAATAGTGAGAATGGACTCCACAAAGTTGTGCTCTGACCTCAAACACATTCTGGCATGTGTCCTGACACACAAACATTATACGAATACTCAACAATAATAGATTTTTTTCTTTTTAAATGTAAAAAGAGGCCCAGAGCACACCACACCCCTTAATGTAAGGAGCTGGGGGAGCTGTCGTCAGGGCAGAGCAGGGCCAAGGACAGATGGAGAAGTCTAAATCTGGCGCTCTGCCACACTGGGGCTTCCCTTTTTAGATAAAAGTCACAGGTGTAACTCAAAGTAGAGCCAGTACTAGAAAAGCCGGGCTGTGCTGAAGAGAGGACTGCTGTGCCCTATGCTCACACATGCCTCTCCTGGGGAAGTTTTACCAAGGAGGAGGAAAGCTGGGTATTGGAGTTATCCGCCGCCCCAGAGTCAACAAAGGTGAAGTCCAGGCAGAGGCACTTAGAGCAAAGGGCTGTTTGCCTCTCCTGGAGGAGTGTGCTCTGAAATAGGGACAGAGAACGGCAATCAACAGCCAAACCAATCCAAACCTCTAACACCAAGAGAGGTCACAATGCTGCTTATGTGTCCCCAAACACACGAACATACACCCAAACATCCCACCCCTTTCGGAGACCAAGAATTTAGGCTCAAAGTTAGAACCTGTGTTCAAAGCCCACTTTCCTTCCCTCAGTGGTTGGTACTTCCAATGTTTTAAGGCGCAATAAAACAAAAAAGTCAAAAATACTATGGAAAACTTGGAGAGAGAAGTATTTTTTTAAAGGGTAAGATGAACCATTCACTTAAAAAATGGTTACAGTGGGGCTAGAGAGATGGCCCAGTAGGTAGAGCTGCTCTTGCAGACTCTGGCTCCCAATACCTCCAGTACTACATCGTGGGGGCGGGAGGTGCCTCCGCAACCACCTGCAATTCCAGCTCAAGGGGGGTCAGACACCCATACACAGATATGAATAAAATTAGTAATAAGAAAGAAAGGTTACAGCGGAGATGCACGCATAGCAGTTGAGCACCAGAGGAGAAGAGGCAAAGCAGAGGATCACTTGAGGATCACTTGAGTCCAGCAATTCATGGCCAGCCTGGGCATCTTTTTATTAATAACAATGAGTCCATTTAAATTTTGCGTTGTCCCTTCTGGAAGTTTAGACAAAGCAGGGTGTGGCAGAGTGGTAGAAAGCTTGTAGAGCATGAGACCCTAGGTCTGATCCCAACACCACACACCACTAAAAAAAAAAAAAAAACAAAAACCACACACAATAAAACTCTCTTACTAAATAAAAGGAAATTCAGAACTGAAAGTAAAACTTCACACAGAGAGCTGGGCAGTGGTGGCGCACGCCTTTAATCCCAGCACTTGGGAGGCAGAGGCAGGCGGATTTCTGAGTTCGAGGCCAGCCTGGTCTACAGAGTGAGTTCCAGGACAGCCAGGGCTACACAGAGAAACCCTGTCTCGAAAAACTAAAAAGTCAGACCTCAGAACTTGCCTCTCAGCTCTGGCCACATCTAGCTTAACGAAGGCAGCTTGGATGCCCTACAAAGTGGAAAAAGGCTGTCTAGTACTGTAACAACAAAGGATTCCACCAGGTAGTAAGGCAGGAGGAACCTACAAAACCCACATTCCACAGTGGCCCAAGAGAAAAGGTGACTCAAGCATCCTCTTCAGTAGAGGCTCAAAGTTCGAGAGTGCAAAAAGTCAAAAGCTCACAAAGATACTAGTTTCATCAATATTTAACTACCACCCTACTTCCCCATTCTGAGGACTTCCTCAGCAGACTTCGGCGAAATAAGCACATTTGGTACGCCCTGGACAAGAGAAAACACTCTTGTGGCTTATCACCCCAGACATCACACAGGAGTGCCCAATGTGCCCACAAGGAAAATGACCAAATTCTGGGGACAGACACACCCTACCTACCCTAAAACCACTCCCACACTTAGACATCAACCTAACACTGCAGCACATGGCCAATTCCTTCCACCGCACTCTCCATTTTCCCTCCTGAAGACTTCCTCATTCTACAGCAATCTCACTAGACTTGATAAGGAGAAGTTGCAGGCATGCCAGGCGTGGTCAAGCAAGCCCACAGTAATTCAGCACTTGGGAGGCTTAGGCAGGAGGACTGCTGGGAATACAAGGGACACCCTGTCTCAAACAATCATATGGACGGACGCCTCAGAAAGGGTGGTGTGAAGACTAGCTGCGTCTTCTCTGTGCCCAGCTACAAAGCATTTTAATAATTTTTAAACATTAACTTGGAAGGGGGTTGTGCTCTCCTTTTCCACACTCACCCCTTTTGCCCCCTCAAAAATATTGTTACTCCTCAAATGAACAGAGAGAGAGAGGTGTCACCAAAAGCAAGAGCAATAAAGAACGCCAGTAAACCACAAGAGTTCTTTTTCATTAGGTCTTAAGCAGGAATCCATTCATCCCACTAACACTTCCAGTTGAACAAAAACCTCTGTACTGGATAGCTGAGAAAACAGCCTCCCCTGAAATCACCAGTGCCACTCACTAATCTGCTCCCATCCTCGGGTGTTCCAATCACTCAGGAACCTTGAAACTGGTGTGGCATTTGGCTCTCTGCTATACACTCCCTTCCTTATCAGCCAGCTTAGGAGAAATAGTCTAAGTCAATTTGAACTGCTCACATTTCAGGCCTGAATCTGGCAGAAGTTCCTGCCTTCCAGGTCATGATGGGCAGGGTCTAGTAAGTTTTCTAGCTCCGACTTTTGCTAACAACGGGAGAAGTACCATCCTCCTCTCGCACTTCACAAGTGAGGTGCGGGAGTACCAGTTAGTTATAAAAGGTCCCAAGCTCGAGGATGGGAGGTGGTGCCGTGGCCTTAAGCTCCGCCAGTGAGGGAGGGAACCGCGCTTCCTCTCAGCCAACTGCTGGCTCATTTCCTGAGCAGGAGGAGGGAGCGGAAAAGCAGCCAGTAGGCCAGGTCGGGGGCTTTCCGGCAGTTCCCGCCTCCCACCCTCATTTCTCACAGGTTAGGCTCGCCCCCCCCCCCCCCGACCAGAGGAGCACTTACTTCTACCCCTCAGACCGGAAACCTCAAGCGAGAGTAAAAGGTCCCCACCCTTCGCAGAGAAGTGGGGGAGGGAAAGGCCTCTGAGCCCCTCCCCTGGCCGCGCCCGGCTCCGAGGGACCGAATGAATGAGCTGAGGGGAGAAGGGGAGAGGGCAGCCCGCGCGGCGCAGGGCTCGATTCTTTCCAGGGTCTAGCCTGCTCGCGCAAGCACTTAAGTCTCCTCCGCACCCGCTTACCCGGCCATCGTAATCGAGCCCCACCCAACCTTGGGGCTCCACCACTAGTCCGGGCTTCCAGGGCTCCATGGAACTGAGCACAGCAGAGGGGCGCCGATCCCTTCCCTGCTGCACCTCGGCTCTCCGCGCGTACCTGCTCCCGGGCCCGCCTTTCTCCCTCCACTTCCCGCTGGAGGCGCTCGGCCCTCTCCTCCGCATCATCAGCCTGCTGCTGCAGAACCTGGATCTTGCGCTTTACCGCCTCGATGGTGGTGTTCCCGGCCATGGTGCCTACCCAGCTGCTTCTGGAAACCAGGTTCCTACCTCCTCCGCTCGGCGTTGTAGCCGCTTTTCACCCTACTTCCGCCTGCTCCGCCCTGAAATACCGGAACTCACTCACCCGCCCGGATGTGACGCCGCCACCACCGAGCGTCCTCCCCCTGCCTAGCAGGCGGGAACGCAGTCCACTCGAGGGGCAGCGGGCAGAAAGTGAGGGGTGGAGCCTCCCAGTAACCCTAGGCGACCACTCAGGGCGGTCTTTCCTTAGACCAGTAAAGGGGGGCGGGGTTTGGTAAGGCTACCATAGTAACTGAGAGGCGCTTCATAGTCTAGCCTCACCCACCAAGCTGCCTCCCAACAATGGCTGTCCCATTTACTAAAATGGTGCTGTCGTCAACACTTAACGCAATTGACCCCTCTCTTATCCGGTGCCTCCCTACCACTGTGTCTGTTTCGCTCCGCAATATAAGATAGCCCATATGTTTCCACTTCTACTCAGTCTACAGCAGACTCCAAAACCAGGTTCTGAGACGAGCCTAGAAGACTCTAGCCTTCATCTTGCAAGGAGTCCCAGTGAGCTCCTTTGAAAATCTATTTAGAGGGGCTGTGGATATTGCTTAGTTTGTAGAGCACTAGCCCAGCACATACAAAGCCCTGGGCTGGATCTCCAGGAGTACTTAAACTAGCATAGTGGCAGGTATCTGTAATCTCAGTACTTAGGGGGTGGAGACAGAAAAAGCAGAAATCCAAGGTCATCCTTGGCTACATGGTGAATTCAAGACTAGTCTGAGCTACATAAAACGGAGTCTCAAAACAACCCCCGAAACTGTTGAGACAGTTCTCTCCCATTTCCTCTAAGTCAAAAAAGGAAAGACCAGATGGAGGACCTGATGAGCAAGTTGGCATTCTATTAGGATCAGCTCTGAACTTAAGTGTTTTGTTTGAATAGCAGGCTTGTCTCCTGTAGCTTTTTTGTTGTTGTTTGTTTGTTTTTTGGTTTTGGAGACAGGGTTTCTCTGTGTAGCCCTGGCTGTCCTAGAACTCACTCTGTAGACCAGGCTGGCCTCAAACTCAGAAATCTGCCTGCCTCTGGGATTAAAGTCATGCGCCACCACTGCCCGGCTCCCTGTAGCTTTTGAGAGAGTCCATATGAATGAGCAGTTAACCTGCCACCTCCTTTGGCCCCTGGAATGATTTAGGACTGGTAATTTAATATTCATGTACAACCCCTTTTGTGGATAAGATATTTACACCTCTATTACCCCATCCTTTATGCAATAGCAAGATATAAGTATCTGGGAAACTATTGTGGAATTTAACCTCTAAATTGTAGTAACTTTCCATTAGTTTTACTTTGGCTTTCAGGTACTCCAAGGAACTATTCTATGAGTTAAAAAACTACTTCTACAGGCCCTACCATTCAGGATTTCTAGAAGTACCACTATAAAGAGATTTATTTTGTTTTCCCTTTGCTTCTCTAGGTTTGGTTTGGTTTTGTTTTAAGATTCATTTATTTGTCTCAAAAAAAATAAAAATAAAAAAGATTCATTTATTTATTTTATGTGAATGCAGCTGCGTACCAGAAGAGGGCATCAGATCCCATTACAGATGGTTGAGAGCCAGGAATTGAACTCAAGAACCTCTGAAAAAACAGCCAGTGCTCTTAACTGCTGAGCCATCTCTCCAGCCCCTGCTTCCCTAGTTTTTGTTTTACTTTGTTCTATTTATTTGTTTGTTTATTTAGATTGTATCTCAGGTGGTCCTGACTGGCCTCCAACTCATTCTTGAAGCTCTGGATGGTCTTAACCTCTGGGTCCTTCTTTGTCAGCTTCCTAAGAATTGAAATTCCAGGTGTGGACAATCACACCCTATCTTTATTTCTCTGGCGTTCTACTGCCTTCTCAGTAACTGATAATGGTAAATCCCTCCTTTGATAAGCCTCTTCCCTTGGGAAATAGGACAGACAGTAGGATTTAGAACTAAGAATATTAACTTGAGGTTGGGGGTTTAGCTCTGTGGAGTGTCTCCATTCAGCAAAACACTAGCTGCTCCCCGCATCTGGTTCTAGGTCCCAGGATGTTCCTTGGGGGGGGGGGGGGGGGGAAAGACTGCTGAACAATGAGACTATTCAGAAAAAACAACTTGGACAAACCATGATTTTCTCAGTAGTGTATCCTGTATACACTGATTATTGCCCACCTCCTCAGGAACTAAGACAGAAGGGAAGGTTTTGGCATGCAGGAAAATTGTTTTGATGGCCTATTTCTCAAGCTTGTTTTGAGTAAGGCTCATCAGAGGAGTTGCTGGTGAGAATTTTTATCATCTAAGTGATGACCAGCAGGTGGCACTGTTGTACCCCCCTGAACCCTTAGACCTGATCAAGGCCAACCAAAATTGAGAGGACGCCACATTGCATTCCAGAGGCTGGTTCCTTTGTACAGATAATCTCTTCTTGATCTAGAGTAGCAGATGGGTTGACTCCCAATAGCTTTCAGAGGCATGATGGATTGGCAGCAAGAAGACCAACCAGTGCTATTGTTTTCCTGGTGACAAACAATACAACATACCAACAGGTGTCTCTGTCCATCCCTGTCTCTTATTTCCTCATCCCTCCCAACACATGTTCCTAAAAAAAGGTGTTGTGACTCTTGTGTCCTGAATCTAACCCCTTGCATTCTTCTTTCCTCTATTTGTCCCTAAACAGCTTATGATTTCATCTTGGATTAAGAGCATCTTATGGCCGGAATGATGACCTGCTGGGCAAGCGTAAGGTACTGAATTCAGTTCCCCAGTACCCATATAAGAACCAGCTGTGGCTCTGTGCATCTGCAATCCCAGCACTGGGGCCAGGAGGTGGGGGTACAGAAACAGGCAGATCTCAGGACTTGCTGACCAGCTAGCCTGGCTAATCGGTGAGCTCTAGACTGAGAGACCCTGTCTCCAAAAATAAGGTAGAGCAATATAGAAGAAGGTATCCAATGCCTACCTCTACCTCCACACCCTCACAAACAAGCACATACATATAAACAGCATGCGCGCGCACACACACACTCACACACACACACACAAGGATCTTACACATGGTTGCACAAAATGTAAATATATTCTTCCTGTCACCAGACTGTAACTTAAAGATGGTTAAAACTGTGTATTTTGTGTATGTATATTTTGCTACAACTGAAAACTATATTAGTAGCAAAACTCTGGGAAGAAAAAGCAAGATTGGGCTGACCTTGCCACACCAGCGCCCTCTCTTTGTTCAAGCAGCCCTAAAGAATCCTACACATTCAGGCAGGCTTCTCAGATAACAGAACTACCAATGTAGACAAGTAACTACAGGCTCTCTCATTCCCGTTTACTTATTTATTAGTCTCAAGGTCAGAGGCTGAGATGTTAGCCCCTTTTGTATTAGACAAAGTGCCCTCTCCACCACGATGCACATATTACGGTCTTTTTTCTCTACTTAAACCTCAGCGCTCTTCCCTGGCCCATGTTCTCCCCCACTCCTACAGACAGACACCCTCTCCTTGCTTTCTTGTTCTCTTTGAATCAAAGGTCAGCAAGTTTTTAGTAAAGGGCCAGATAGAATGTCTGGCTTTACAAGTCATGTGGACTCTACAGCAATTATTTTATTGGACAGAAAAAAACACTAGACGATATCTTCTAACAATACTTTACTTACAAAACCAGGCTATGGCAGGGCTTAACCCACAGGCGGTGGTACTTGGAGAAAAGATGCCTTTCTTCCTGTTTCTGTTTCAAGAAATTTTCCCCCCTGTTTTGTTTGTTTGTCGTTGTCTTGTTTTGTTTGAAACAGTGTCTATATAGCCATAGCTGTCCTGGAACTCACCCTGTAGACCAGGCTGGCCTTAAACTCACTCACAAGATCTGCCTGCCTCTGCCTCCCAGGTGCTGGATTAAAGGCTATATCACCATGCCCAACTAATTACTTGTTCTTGTACACATCTATGAGCGGTCCTTACTGAGTATGTGAGAAGGTAAGAAATGGGACAGGATTAAGTTGAGGATTTCAATTTTTAAGACTAAATTTTACATATTTACATTTCTAGCCAGGTAGTATGGCACAGAGAGGTAGCAGCTTGTACTGGACAAGACTTTTAGACACTGAGGTTGCATTTAGTGCATGTTAGCAGATTGCACACTCACTACATCTGAGCCTTTGACAGAGAAGAGCCAAAGAGAAGGGCAGACGCCTCATGACAAAGACTGAATGTGAGGATCTAAAAGTGTTTGTGAGTGATCTCCTCTGCCTTTTAAACTGTTTTCCAAAACCAAATGTGATTTAAAATAACATCGGCTTCTCTGCATCTGGATGCAGAGAAATGCCTGTGTAACTGATACATGCTTTTTTGTTACCTAGCCCTCAGACCCCTGAGGGCTAGGTAAATGTAGCTAGTTGGGCTGGATTTAAAAATAAACAATTCTGTGGCACTTTTCTTCAAAGCAGATGTCCTATATAGTCTCGGGTTTCTCTTTGAAGCAAACATCAAGGTTGACAATAAGGGAAAGTGGGTACTGAACTATAACAGGAGGTGGGTGAAGGCAATTAATTTTCGTTTTAAGAGGGTAAAAAGCCCTTAAGAACTAGGTAATTTATTCAGGGCCGTATAGTAAGATCTAGGAGTGCTACCTTTGCCTGCTTCCTGGTTTCTGTTTTAGTTCACCCTTGATACCTCACTGTTCTCCTATGATCAGGGTTCCCTGTAGCATCTCTATGGCATAAAGACAGATGTCCACCTTGACTAGGACAAATAAACCCATATAGGGCCAGGGTCAGTGTGACCTCCATTTTCTATTGTGAAATCTAAGCTGGCTTTCTTGGGTAATTGAGAGATGAGAGGTTCCCTATTAATATACACATGCACATGCCAAAACTTGTGCACAAAAGCTAAGAATGTGGCATGGGGGAGGAAGTGGATACCTGATAGCATGCATCTGGATGTGGAGGCCCCTCCTTTGTCCAGGTTCTGGAAAACGTCATTAGATTACTGGGAAGGAGGTTGAATAGTACAGAAATAAGACTCCCCCAACCCCGTGCTTAGTGTAGAACCCAGGGATCCATGCATGTTAGGAAAGCATGCTACCACTGAACTATGCTCTCAATTTCAACATGTCTTTGAGTAAGAAAGTGTATTCCAACAGAAGAGCATGCCAGCCTGTATACGCAACATAATACTATATGCAAAAGTATTATGTTGGCATATGTACCCACAGTCCATGGTAAGAAGGCAAGCAAGCTGTCCCCCATTACTCACATCTGCTGCCTTCTTCTCTGCTAGCTCCAGCTTCTCCTGGGCATCCTTTAAAGCTTCAGAGTACTTGTCCAGCTCATCCTCTGTCCCTTTCAGCTTCTTCTGCATGGTTGCTAATTCATCCTCTAGCTGTAGGAGCCAGAAGAGTAACACACAAAGATGTAAACACAACCGTGCATACTTGGACTCGAAAGACGGCTGAACCCAGCCTCCAGGAGAGACACACTTCTCCAGCCATGTTCCTAGCGTTAGGCTATGGCTTCACCTCTGACCCTATAATGTCTGGCCCCAAGATGACCAAGTCATCTGGAGCTTTCATGCAAGACTATTGAACGATAAACATCTAGTGGGGAAGATTTCTGTGATGTCACTGAGAGAGAGAGAGAGAGAGAGAGAGAGAGAGAGAGAGAGAGAGAGAGAGGATAGATCATGCTCTTACCTTTTGCTCTAGAAGTGAGACATTCTTCAAAAACATGGTCTACTTCTACTTAAGTTCAGCAGGCACACTGTTGCACAGAAGAGACCACTGGCTTTCTCAGGGTCATATGGACATCTAAAGGGGATACCCTAAAGCAGTGGTTCTCAACCTTTCTAGTGCTGAGACCTTTTAATTGGTGGAGGCCCCCAAGCATAAAATCATCTTCATTGCTATTTCATAACTGTAAATTTGCTACTGTTTAAATCATAAGTATCTGTGCTTTCCAGTGGTCTCAGGAAACCCCAGTGAAAGGATCAGTGACCCAAAGGGGTCTCAACCCACAGGTTGAAAACTGCTGCCCTAGATGTTCTAGGGGGGCTTCACTGAAACTGGGGCATTCCTCCCACACAAAAAAAGAAGCTGGTCCACTGGTCTCTGCCTCTACTGTGAACTCCCTACCCCTCTGGTTTTTCAAGACAAGGCCTCTCTGTATCTCTGGCTGCCCTGGAACTCAGCCTCCTGAGTGCTGGGATTACAGGTGTGTGCCGCCACTGCCTGGGCCGTCTCTGTCTTGCAACCAGCAAGTGAGAAAGGTCAATACCAGCACCTACCTGTTTGCTTCTTTCTTCTGCCTGCTTCTGCTCAGCTTCAGCTTGCTCAGCTCGGTCCAGAACATTCTCTTTGTCTAACTTCAGCATCTGCATCTTTTTCTTGATGGCCTCCATCATGAGCTGTGACTGTCGGTGGGCTCACCTGTGAACACTGGAGAACTGGAGGCTAGGGCCAGAAGGGAAGGGCTGCCACTTGGATCACTCAAAGTTCCCCAAGTTTGAACCTTTATCTGTGCTTGTAGCTCCACCTCTTATTCCTAACATGGTCTTTCTAGCCCCCTCCCACCCCTTCACTGTTCCCCTGGGGGAACATAGGGGTCAGACATATTGATAGACTGACATCACCAGCAAGAAAAAAAAATTGAGGGACAGCTGAGGCTGATTTTAGACAATGGAAAGGGGGGGGCCCCCCTGACCTTGAAACTTTCCACTCATTCTTGGCAGCTCCGTGGGTCTTTCAAAAGTGGAGGGATAGAAGAGGAGAGAACACTGAAACTGAGAAGGGTGCTTTAGCAGTTCTAGCCACCAGAGGGGTCCTAGTAGCCTTCGGATCTCTCATTTCCCCCTGGACTGTATTGCATGTGGCCCAAACTCTACTAGTTTGGTCATTTGATTCCCGGTATCTAAGGAGAATAGTCAACAGTTATGAGGGGAGGTCACTCATGATCGTTGACAATTCCCCCAGATTGACAGTTGGGATTGCTATGCTATTTTGGGATACTCTTAATAGGCAAGGGGACATTAGTCTGTAAAGACCATAGGATAAAGTAGAAGGCCTGGGATCTGAAAGGCTATCCCAGGGTGTCAAGTGGGATGAGAAATAAGGAGGTCACAGAACAAGATCATGTTTTCTCGTAGCAACCTTAAAATAGAGCTTTTGTACCCACACGTACCACAGACTGTCACTTTCACTCCTCTTACGACTGCTCCCTCTGTAGCCCCCCCACAACCCCCCCGCCCAGCCCACTGTCCACCATGCTGTTATAATCACCACCAGCAGCTCTGTTTCCCCCAGCATAGAGCCAGCCACGTTCATAATTCCATTTGGAATCTTGCTATTGACAGGTGGCGATTGATCCCTTACACAGTTGCCATATACCCATCTATGCCAGAGAAGTAGGCATTGTTCAAGGTGACCGGGAGCTAGCAGGGTAAATAGAAACAGTTCTAATTAGTTCATAATGTCAAGGATAGTTAGTGTCAAGGCTAAACCACAGCAATGTGGGAACTGAGTCAAGCATCAGGGTGGGGACAAGGGCAGAGCCGGCTTACTCATGAGAGTCTCCATGTTAACAGCAGACTGGTGGATAGACTGCCAGCTAACTGTTGGAAGAAAGCAAAGAAAACAAGCACCCCTGATTCAGAGGCCAGTCAGGGAAAGGGGACAAAAGAGAACCAAAGAAAGGAAATGGGTTGATAGGGAGGAGGGCGATAGAGAGGAGAAAAAGACAAGAACAAAAGAAAGAAATGAGAGAGATACATCCTCTCTGCCATAAGGGGCAAGCTATAGAAAGAGTTGATCTCAAATTTCAGCTCTCTCTTCCACATTAGCCTTCCAGGTTAACAAGGGTGCTATAAACTTCTCTTTCAGGAGAGTGGTTTAGTTTTTTAAAAAAGTCACAGGGCTGGAGGGATGGCTCATCAGTTAAGAGCACTGACTGCTCTTACAGAGGTCCTGAGTTCAGTTCCCACAACTACATGGTGGTTTACAACCATCTGTAAAGGGATCTGAGTCCCTCTTCTGGTGTGTCTGAAGACAGTGACAGTGTGTGCGTGTGTGTGTGTGCATGTGTGTGTGTGTGAGACAAATAAATAAAAAATAACAAATGGCCTGGGACTATAGCTCAGTGGTAGAGTTTATGCCTAGCATCTGTGAGGCTTTTGGCTCTATCACCAACATTTCAAGAAAAACAAAAAAGGAACAAAAAGCAACAGGCACTGGATAAGGTGGTGCATGCCTTTAATCCCAGTGCAGGAGGCGGAGGCAGGAGGATTTCTGTGAGTTTGCGGCCAGCCTGGTCTTCAGTGAGCTCCAGGACTACCAGGGCTACATAGAAAGACCCTGTCTCAAAACAAGACAGACAGACAGACAGACAAGAGTCTCAGAGGCCCAGGGCCTGAAGGAGCAAAGGAGGTGGTGCCAAGTCTCCTCACTGCTGTGAGAGTATGCTTGACATTTAGTTGGTTCGTAATTTAACAACCCAATATCAAACATATCACACAGAAGCAGGCAGGCAAACTTTGGTAGTGATCTGCCCCTCCCCTCACTGTGAAGAAAGGTCAGGGGAGACAAACCAGAGCCTAACTATGTACAGGAGGAAACCCATCTTCTTCAAGGGCACTGATCCTTGGTCCTTCACTCCCCAAATATGGTCTTGGTTCTCTGCCCTTCATGCTGTCCTCACCACACCCCCTCTTCAACTGTGTTCAGTGTGTGCTGGATCATGTTTTCGTAAAGCAAGAACACTGGGCAGGGCTTCACATCCGGGCACCTACCATTTCCCAAAGCTCCCACACGAAGTTTCTCCCTGTTGTGTGACAGCACCAGCTTCCAGAGGATCACCAGTGTCAGCAGCTCCTCAACAGCTTTGCCACCTGCCCTTCGATGCCATCTCAGCTGCCCAGGGCTTTGGGGGTGGGGGTGGGGGGTTAGAGGTTTGCATCTCCTCTGCTTTACCCTTTCCAACCAAACTTCTAACCTTCTCAGATTTCTTTTCTCCCATGAGACTGCTTAATCTTCTCGGTGGACTCCAACTTCATAGCTTCTAGTCAACAGAAGTTACAGGAAAGGTCTGAAATGTGGGGGTGTTGCTTTCACCATCTGGTGCCTCGTTTCTTTCTCATGTCCTTAAGGCATCTTCCTCAAGGTACCATGGGGTGTCCAGAACAGAAAAGCTACTGCACTCACGGTCTTCAGTCTGGGCTCCAGACTAGCAGACTCCCAGCTTCTCCTTCCTGGCTGAATTGAAACTAAGACTTTTAGATCAAGAGCAACAGGGAACTGCTTCTGTCAGGAAGCAACCTGCAACCCTCAGGACTCCCATTCATTTCTATATCACCAGAGGAGCTCTGGGGCTGCCTTCTTCTCCTTCTCTTCCTTCTTTTTCTCCTCTTGGGAGGATTGGGTCTGTTGAGTGTCATTTGGCAGATGATTTACTCATCGTGGCAAAAAGGAGCCCAAGTTATAGCTGCATGTGGGGGGGGGGAGTGACAGGAAGAGCAGGGTGGGAGAACACTTTTTATCAGTCCCCAGGCATGTTCCATGTGTCCTTGCTCCCATTAATCCTGACATCTTTCCCTACACACCAGCTTCACAGTGACTTTGATCTAGATCAATAGCGTGTCCCAACACCCAGTCAATTCCAATTTATTGGGTGTTGCACTTGCCTTCCAGGGAAAGACTAATAAATGGGCCTAAGTCCCAAGTTAGGTGCTTGTGGTATTATCTTTTCTCTTTTGTAGTTCCCAAGGTCTCTCTGTGTGTGTACGGAACATTTATATCCTTGCCCTCCACTTACCCTTACCCCTCATCTTTCACGTTCTCTCTTTCCTTTCCGAGGGCCTTGGCCACAATGGGAAACCGAAAGGAGGAAGAGAGGCTGGAAGGAGACTAGCAAGAATGGAAGGCTCGCTGGATGAGGTAGTGCACACCTATAATTGCAGTGCTTGGAAGACAGAGGCATCTCTGTGAGTTCGAGGCCAGCCTGGTTTACAGGATGAGTTTTAAGACAACCAGGACTAAAATTGACTCAAAACCAAACCCAAACAGAATTGAAGACATTAGTGTTTAGGGGAACTATAGGAACAGAGGAAGGTTGGCTTGGGAGGTGCACCTCTCCAGGACTCTGCGTGGTACAATGAGTAGGAAACATCACGCTGATGAAAGCCCTTCAGCGTTCCTTTTATTTTTTTATTTTTTCAGGTTCAGTTCTTTATTGGACATGTTAACATGTCATCTTCCGACTCCTCGGACTCTTCTTTGTTTCCACTTTCTTTTCCTCAGCCGGGGCAGCAGCAGTGGATGGGGGAGGCCCACCAGCAGGTGCAGCTCCAGCTGCTGGAGCAGGCCCACCAGCTCCTACATTGCAGATGAGGCTCCCAATGTTGACGTTGGCCAGAGCCTTTGCAAACAAGCCAGGCCAGAAAGGTTCAACATTGACAACAGCTGCTTTAATGAGAGAATTGATCTCGTCCTCCATGACCATCACTTTGTCGTTGTGCAGGATGAGGGCGGAGTAGATGCAAGCAAGCTCGGAGAGGAAGCCATGTTGTGGACTGCCGGCTCCGTGCTAGTCGCCAGATGAAGTGAGGGCCTCACCCCAACGCGGCCTTAGCTTCCTCGGAAGGACAGAGCACCTTGGCGGCAGCTGAGTTAAGTGCGTTCATTTTATTTTTATTACACCTTTTTTTTTTTTTCTTTTTTGGTTTTTCGAGACAGGGTTTCTCTGTGTAGCCCTGGCTGACCTGGAACTCACTCTGTAGACCAGGCTGGCCTCGAACTCAGAAATCCGCCTGCCTCTGCCTCCCAAGTGCTGGGATTAAAGGCGTGCGCCACCACTGCCCCACTACACTTTCATATTTTTCTGTGGTTGTGTCATGGTACCCCATATGAAGGTCAGAGGACAACTTCCAGGAATCTGTTCTCTCCTTTATGTGGGTTCTTTGATTAAACTCAGGTCATCGGGCCTAGTAGCAAGTGCCTTTATCCACTGCACCATCTCACAGAGCTCTGCAAGTGGTTTTTAGGCAGCTGTTTCAGATAGGTCTAAGTCCCAAGTCCCAAGGCCAGGGTGTGACATCAGCTACAGCTGCAGCATGGTCTGGTGGGGCTACAATTGAGTGATGTGATGAGTGCACACAGAATTGTCAGGGTCAGGGAAGATGAGTGCTATAGTTGGCCAACCTGCCAATAATGGAGCCAGCCTGGCACTGACAAGCCCTGAGGCAATAGGCCAAGGTCAGAGATCCAGGCAGACAGAATGGGGCATCCATTGAGTCCAAATGAACAAAGGATGAGAGAAAATGAAGAGGTTGGTTATAAAGTGTAGTGAGATTGGAAATAAGGGAAGAAAGTGCCACGGAGAAGGGAGACAGCATTATGGCTTTCTGCTTATATTAAGGTATTATGTGTGATTTCTTCTAGGTATCTTATTTAATTCCCACAGTAACTGGACCAGCCTGTGAGCTACAACTCACTTGATGAAAAGTATCCATGACTAATGACAAGGGATTAGAAGCAGTGGTAATGAGGGCAGAGAGGGCAGACTATGTGATAAAAAGATGCCATTTAACTGAATGTGCTTTAGCCAGGACCACAGAAATGGGGCCTGGGTTACAGGGAAATATGAGGTATTCTGGGCCAATCACTGGGCTTGTGCTCTCTACCTACTCATTTAATCCCAAGGGAAATCCTAAGAGGGCCCTTCCTTCCCAGAAGAGGAATGAGGTTCTGATACTGTGAACCTACACCTGACCCTAAAATCTGCGCTTTTCTTTGTAGCCTGCTTGCCTCTCCATGGTCTCCATGGGCAGGATATAGAGGGGCAAGAAGTAGTAGCTCCTGACAGCTGAATGAAAAATACAGGCTTTACTAAGGGACGCAGGCTAGAGACAGACTGCAGGAGAAAGAGTGTGAACTCTGCAGTGCAGCCAGCCACACAAAGCCGAGGGTAGGAAAAGATCCCCCTTGACACACATGCGTGACGGGCGGCACTGTTGACGGAAGCTGAGAGTTCAAAAACCATTAGAAATTACTTCAGAGGACGTGTTCTCATGGCAGCTATGGCCTGTGAAATGGGGGTCTCTGAATGTCATTTGTATCTTTGTGACCTACAGGTGCTTACATGAATACCTTCCAGGATTTTCAGTGACAAACACCTTGAGAACGGACGTGCCTTTTCCAGCTCCTCAAAAAGTATTGCTTGATACTAAACAAACACATGCGCCATTGCAAGCCGAATTCCTGGAGGGATTAGAGTTTGTAGTCCTCAGTTTTATAGAGTGGGAATTGAGGCTAATCCATGGTTTCACAATAATGAGATGACTTCTAAACAGAAAACTGGGGCCTCCTGACACTCAAGCACCACAGTGCCTACAGATTAATAGCCATGTTTAATGCTATTTGTCCATGAATTTAGGAAAGATCAGTGAAACTGAAGTCTGAGGCACTGCCTACAATCTAGGAAGTAAAATTATGGCAGCCAAGAACAAATCAAGACTCAAGGCTGAGAATAAACCCTGTGGCCTAAATCTGAACCTTTAAGAGTTAGCTTTATTTGTTAAACCAAATCAGTTTTAAACCAGACACTACATAATCTCTCTCCCCGTACAACAGTGCACATCCCACATGGACCACAAGGTGTCACCCTTGTTTCCAGAGGCAACATTTAAGTTGACATAACAGTGAAAAAGAGATTTAAGTTACAGGTGTTTTGGGAAGCTCAAAGTAAAGAATGAAGGCTGGGCTGGCAGGCATGATGAGACGGAAGAACAGTGTTCCGAAGCTGTCAGAATCTCTCCTCATAAAAAGCCTTGCCCATCCGATTGAGCTCCTGCTGGCACTGCTGATACTCCTTTTCAAACAGCTCGTGTAAGGCAGCTTGACGGACCTGGTAGGGAAGGCAATGAAGCATTTGGTGTTGGTTCTTCAACACCTCTTTTCTGCTTGCCTTTCCCATCCCTGTGTTCTGTTGGACCTGGGCTTAACTGGGACATAAAAGGAGGCAGTAGAAGAAAGTGTAAATCAGTGGAGGGAAGCCTACCTAATTTTCCTTCCCTTGGGTGAAGACTCATTGTTCAACAAATATTCTGCTGAGAATGCACCATGAACTAGAAAATCTGCTAGGTACTCAAGAAATTAAGAGTGACATCACAGTTGTCACCCAGGAGAAGCAGCAGCTTAGGATCTCACTGGATGAAAACAGCAAAGGCTATGATACACTGGAATTGGAAATGTGTCACTTGCAGTTGGGAGTGGGGGTGGAACCAGCCTATAATTCTGGTATATGGGAGACTTGTTGTCTGCAAGTTCTAGGCCATCCTGTGATGCAGAGCCAGACCTTGTCTTAAAAATAAATACATAAGGGCTGGAGAGATGGCTCAGTGGTTAAGAGCACTGACTGCTCTTCTAGAGGTCCTGAGTTCAATTCCCAGCAACCACATGGTGGCTAACAACCATCTGTAATGAGATCCGATGCCCTCTTCTGGTGTGTGTCTAAAAAGAGCAATGGTGGAGATTATATACATATATACATACATACATACATACATACAACCCCTGGTTAGATGTATGTTTTAATCCCAGCAAGCAGGAGGCAGAGGCAGGTGGAGCTCTGAGTTCAGGGAGGCTATCCCGGACTACTTAGCAGGTTCCAGGTCAGCTATGGCTGCACAGTGAGACCCTGTTTCAAACAAAACCCAACCCAAAGAACCCAAGAAAACAAAGCTTTAATAACCCAAAACTAAAAGAGTACCATCTGCAAACAATGAAAACGTAAAAATAGTCACTTATGAAAAAGAGCTTTGATGGTTGATGTTAAAGCAATGTTCTCATAAAATAATGAAAACGAGTCTGAGAGGCTAATGATAAGCTTACGGCCAGGGTGGGAGTGGGGGTGGGGGTGTCTGCTATCCTGGCTGGCAGGAACACAGACCAGGAAGGGGAAGACTCCAGGTTACCCGCCTAGAACTCACCACCAGTAGCTGTTTGTTGGACAATGCTAATTCCTGTTCCACAGTATCCTGCATCCTTAGGGCAGCATACAGGTTTCTCCGTTGGTCTAATGTCATCTGCCACATACAGTGAGTATGTAAATTCCGCCACCTGTCCCAGGTTTAGGGGTGGGAATTAAACAGGTGAGTTAATAGTAAGCACAAGCCCTTACTAATGCGGTTGCTTTGAACTGATTTAGAATCTAGCGTCTGAGGCAGATCAGCTGTTATAGTAAACAGAAAAGGAAACTCAGTTGTGTCACCTAGTTCTAGGTCTTAGTTCATTGATCCTCTCCCCCACCCCTCACTCCTGTGCTTTATTTTCAGACAGGGTTTCACTGTGCAGCCCTAGAACTACCTGCCTCTGCATCCAGAGTGCTGGGTTTAAAGTCATACACCACCACTGCCTAGCAACTAAAAAACCTACATTTTTATGTAGCCCAGACTAGACTCCAACTCACAATAATATAGCTAACCTAGACCTTCTGATGTCCCTGTCTGTTAGAAAATATATCCAAGTCCTATGCAAGCTAGGCAAGCATTCTATCAGTGAACTAGCTGTCCTCCTTTAAAAGGCTTTTCACTTCACAGTCCTGATTCCCTGGAATTATGTGGACTAGCTTGGGCACAAACTCAAGAAGACCCTCCTGCCTCTGCCCTCTACTGTTGAAATTAAGAGCAACTACTACCAAACTGGGCCTCCTTTTGGGGTTGAAAATCTGTCAGTCACAAGGCAGCTTAGGCTGGCCTCAGACTCACTCATCCAAGTAGTGAGAATAGAAGCAAGGACCCCACTGTGCTGCTTCTACCAGCATTTCCTTTCTTTCTTTTTTTTAAAGCTTAGGGTTGGAGGTACAGCTGGTGGTAGAATGCTTCCATGCACAAAGCCCTGGATTCAGTCCGGCAGTGGTGGCGCACACCTTTAATCCCAGCACTCGGGAGGCAGAGACAGGTGGATTTCTGAGTTCAAGGCCAGCCTGGTCTACAGAGTGAGTTCCAGGACAGCCAGGGCTACACAGAGAAACCCTGTCTCCAAAAACCAAACCAAACCAACCAAACAACAACAACAAAACCCCAAAGCCCTGGATTCAATACACGTCAGTGCCGCAAACATCAGAACGTTCAGGTCTTCCAGGAATTGTCACTTGTTCACCAACTGTTGAAATACCTAATGTATTAGTACAAAGCTAGGCAAGAAACTCATGAACATTCAAAAGAAAGGCAAAACAACACTGTGCTTTGCTGCAGGGGATGGGAAGCAGGAGCAGAAAGGTTCATCTCCTCGGCATCAACATGCTCATCTCTCGCTATGAGAAGAAAGCTGCTTCCTCTCTGCTCTGTCTTCCTTCTTGCTGAGTCCTCATGGAGTGCAGATTTCAGTGGTGGCTCAGGGAGAGGAGAGCAGAAGACAAACTGATGGGAGCAGATGGAAACATTACCTGTGGACGGTCTTCTTAAGTGCCACGGCTCTTTGCAAATTCTGCAAGAGAAGGGAGTTCTGCTGATCTCCTTGATGACTAGAATTGTACTACCAGTACCCACTTTTGAGGAATGAAGTAGTCAGTTTCTTAGGGGCAAGTGGGAATGCTCCACATCTCTCAGAATAGACTGAAGAGAAAACACAGGGGCCAGAGGGGACTTATGTGAACAGCCACTCTGTTCCAGCAGTTTCCCTGTATTTTGCAACCTCTCCCTTACTCTTCCAATGGCCTTTCTCATGAATACTGTACTGAGTAAAATAACCTGGAAACTGTATCAAGGGAAACTCCTCCACCAACTTCCAACCGTCCTTCCCACCCTCCGTACCTCTTCTAGTTTTGTCATTTTTTCCGAAGACATATCTACTACAGACATGCTAAGTCTGGGGCACTGGGAAGGCTCCCCTTTCTGTTTAGTTTGGTCACCAAGGTTTCAGTAGTCATAGCAACATCTAGGCGTCCAACAATGACCCTAGTCCTGGTAGTTGACTGGTTACTTGGGCCTGTTGCCCTAGTGTTCTGAAGGGAATCCTGGTTCTCCAGCTTTCTATTAGTGACAAGGCCAGGCTTTAAACATAAGCCACACAGTCCCTATTTCAGGATTTCTTCTGTTGGAATTTCAGACTATCAGTAGTTTAGATCCAGACACACAGTCCAATCAGTTTCTGGCGGCGACACTCCACACCCTATGTCCTGTAAGGGAAATGTAAGCACACATCAAATGTCTGTTGTTCTAAAGACCACTCTAAAGAAATGATTCATGGTTTTATAGTAGTTAGTTTTATTAAGCACTTTGTAAACGGAGACTAATACACTGACGTTAGAGGAAACTACTTCTTCACATTGTCTCACCATCTTGGCATAGGTTATGCCAAGTGCTAGAACATTCCTTTCTACTTGTCTTTAAGTACTGGGTGAAGGTGGGGACAAATCCTTCCACTCTAGGAAAGTCATGTCCATGTCACAATATGCCTGATTTAAATGGAGCACCAAAATTCCAGAGGACATTCTACCCACTTTCTCAGTTTCTTTTCCCCATGAGGTCCTGGCTGACTTTTCCACCAATCAAATCTGAGATACTCTAAACCCAAACATTTCTATTAAGTTGAGTGCAATGGGGTAGACACAGAAGACACCTCACCTCAATTTACATCTTTGGGACTAAACAGCATTGAACAGGGTAGGTGAATTACAGCCAAAATCAAGCGAAGATTTTCAAGGAAGCTTCAACAGAAACATTAAGAATGACATTTGAATTCAAATCCAGAAATGCTACTGGGAGATACTGAGGTTTTAGCCAATATAAGAAAGGGTTGGGAATGGCCTTTTAGACTCAGTTCTGTAAAAATGCTTCGGCCAATAAAGTCTGGGTCTGCTGAACCAGGTATCTCGAGCGCAGCACAGCTGTCATGTGTGCAGCTGCATCACAGAGTGCTCTCCAGTGTGTTGTAGTTGTCTTTAAAGCTCTTCAGTTCAAGGAAGTGCTTAGGGCGTTTGCTCTTCTGACTGGAGGGCAGGTATGTGACCTGGATTGTTGTTGGCGACATTTCAGGCGACTGAGTTAGGTCTTTGGCTGCTGACTGGTGTTGTCTCTGAGAACTCCCGATTCGTGCTTTGACCCTGAAGAATACATAGCAGGTATGGACAGAATGAGAACTAGCAGAAAAGGGGCTGAAGAGATGACTCAGTGGTTAAGGGCATATACTACTACTCCAGAGAATCAGAGTTCAAGTCCTGGCAACCATGTCAGGTGTCTGTAATTCTAGCTCCAGGCCAGAACCTTTGCACATACTTACACATAACTAAAACTAACGAAAAATGAATCTTAAACAAAACAAAACAAATCCCAAAATACAATTCAGAAATTACTCCACCCCATAAATGCAGCACCTCTCTGATCTATTTTACCAGTTACTAAGCAAGGTATGGTAAGCACACACCTGTAATTTCAGAAGGCGGAAGGATGTCACAAATTCAAGGCCAGTCTGGTCTAACATAGCAAGTCTGCTCCAACTCCATGCACCACAAAATGACCCCTCCCCCATCTCTCAAAACAAACACCCCCCCAATAAAACCCAATCAACTCATTAATAAAAACCATTTGATAATTTATATCATCAGAGAACCCAAATTTTATTAAGTACTTCTTTCCAGCATAATCCTTTCTTTTTGGGGATTTGGAGGTGGAGACGGATCAGAAAGGGTCTTACTCTGCAGTTGAGGCTGGCCGTACAGGAAAGTGGTCCATTACATCTGGCTCCAGCTTTTATTATGCTCTGTTTACAGAAAGCTTTTAACTTTGCTGACTGCCTTAACTTCCCAGTGCAAAGAGAAGGAAATATTCAAAATAAAATCAAACTATTGGGTACATACCACATTATAAGACACATAGATAGCACTTGGTGACTTGCCATAGTTCATTTACCAACACCCTAGTATCTCCAGTATTGTAACATCGACTTTGCAGGTTAAGAACCAAGAATCTGGGCTGGAGAGATGGCTCAGCCATTATGAGCACCGACTGCTATTCAGGAGGTCCTGAGTTCAATTCCCAGCAACCACATGATGGCTCACAAACATCTGTAATGGGGACCCGATGCCCTCTTCTGGCGTGTCTGAAGACAGCGACAGTGTATCCACATATATGAAATAAATCAATAAATCTTTAAAAAAAAACCAAACAAACAAAAAAACCCAAGAGTCCAATAATAAACTTTTATATCATAAAGCTAGACAGATTTATCATATTTCAAAGCCTATACTCTTCCATTAATATCCAATCAAACCTTTCTAGAAACCAGAATTAAAAAAAAAAAAAGAAAAGAAAAAGATAGTCAAGTACAGTAGCATATACCAATAATCCTAAAACTCAAGATGGCAAGGCAAGAGGATTATCATTGTTTTGAATTGTAGGGAATAAGACCATATCTCAAAAAGCCAAAATTAAAACAAAGTAACAAAATATCTAATGAAATACACAGCAATAAACCTTGTTTCCCAGATAAGGTTTCTTTGTGCAGCCCTGGCTGTCCAGGAACTCACTCTGTAGACCAGGCTGGCCTTGAACTCAGAAATCCGCCTGTCTCTGCCTCCGGAGTGCTGGGATTGGAAGTATGTGCCACCACTGCCCAGCTGCAAATGTATCTTAACTATTTTCTTTTGTATATACTTTGATAGTTAAATACAATCATAATCGTGTATAGTTAACCTTCAGAATGCTTTTCATTTTATAATAAAGTTTATGTTGATTAAATAAAGCTTTCTTATCTCCCCAGGTCCTAGCAACCACCCGTTCTATATCCCCTCTCTGAGTCTGACTACTTAGATCACAATGAAAACAGCATCTATATTTCAAGTGAATTTTTAACAGGTTTCCTGCCTAACTTTTTTCAAGATTTCTTATTTGTGTGTATGTTCCTGCAAGATTATGTGCACCACACACGTGCAGGAACCTGAAGATGTCAGAAGTTGGTGTCACATGTCCTGGCTTGTGCATATTTGGCAAGCACTCTACCAACCTAATTATATCCTTAGACTCTGGAAACTAACTCTAGAATGGCTTTAGTTTTTCAATATGCATGTTCATTCACAATTTGCCTAAGTGGCATAATGAAACTACTTTAAAACATTCACCAGTCAGATTCTTTTATAAACAAATGCTTAAAAACTGACTTTCTACGGATTTTCTTTCTTTCTTTTCTTTTCTTTTTTTTTTTTTTTTTGTTTTTTCGAGACAGGGTTTCTCTGTATTACCCTGGCTGTCCTGGAACTCACTCTGTAGACCAGGCTGGCCTCCAACTCAGAAATCCACCTGCCTCTACCTCCCAAGTGCGGGGATTAAAGGCATGAGCCACCACTGCCTAGTCGATTTTCTTTAAAGACAGGTTTACATTGCTTTACATGGTTAAAAAAAAAAATCTCACTTTTATTAGACTAAAGCACAAAGAGGATGACCCCAGAATAGAAGTTCTTACGTGCTGAAAAAACTCATTCCTTCGCAAGCTATACCATTTTTTGACATTTTACTTTTTTAAAAAAGATTTGTTTTTCTTTATAGTGTACAGGTGTCTTGATTGCTTGTATGTCCGTGTACTACATACATGCCTGGTCCTTGTGGAATCCAGAAAAGGTATCAGAGTCCACTGTAACTGGAGTTATAGAGGGTTGTAAGATACCATATAGTTGGTAAGGATTGGACCCCAGTTGTCTGTAGGAACAGCTAGTACTCTTAACCCGAGTCATCACTCCAGGCATTTTTGTTTTGTTTTGTTTTTTTGAGAGAGTGTCTCTCTGTAGCCCTGGCTGTCTAGGATCTCACTATGTAGACCAGGTTATCATCTAATTTAGAGATCTGCCTACCTCTCCCTACTGAGTGTTGAGAGTAAAGGCCTGTACTACCATGCTCACACAATTTTGACATTTTAATGGGTTAGACAAAAAATAAAATCCAAAACAAGAAAAAAACCCAAGATATGCATACAAACAAAGTGGAAGTTTCTCTTGATAGCTTATAGAGCAAAATATCCACTTGTTAATCCTGGCAAGTTTTATCAGAACAGTCTAGCACTTCTTCTATACGTTTGTTCACTTATTTATTTAGATATAGCCTGGGCTGTCTTGTGGTCTTTCTCCTTACTGTGTATCTATGTCTAACTAGCCCTCTTTGAGGTCCCCACCATACTCACACAGTGGCCAGCTCACTCAAGGCTTCCTGATAGCGCAAGTACTCACTCTGGCCAAAGACCTTAGGTAACAGAAAGGGAAAAAAAAATCAATCTCTTTGTCTGAAGCATTTCATCCCTTTAGTTCCTTGAAGGGAAAACCAATAGTCCAACTTACCCCTGTCCCATAGCGGGCTGTCTCATATCCATCCAGGAGAGTATCAATGAGGGCCTTTCGAACACCCTTGAAAGGAGTGCTAGTGTTTCGAAGATCTAGCAAGTAGGAACGGAAATTCTTACCCATTAAAGAACAGGGGTGCCGGCCTTCAGCATGAAATGGGATCTCTGAGAAGACAACAGCACAATGACACCTATGCTCTCTCTTTTTTTCTAGTTAATTTCCCAAACTTAGAAATAGTTCTAATTATCACCAAGAAACCCTGTTTTGTAAAGCTAATATACACTAATAAAAAGATTGTGTCTAATGACATAAATGAGTTGTAAAAAAAAAATCTAATAGAGTTAAGATCAGTGGTGTATAGTGGTGTATAGCCATGCCCAGGAGTTACCTGGGCAGTGGCTACACTGTCCAAGCTCTATGCCAATGTTATATGACTGCACCAACATCGTTTTACACTGTGCCACTTGTGCCACTACTGGTCATCTCCCTTGGACAGCGAAAAAGCGGGGGCTACACTTCCCAATTTCTTTTGAGGGAAAACAATTATCATCACTCAATTTATGAAACTAAAGGTTTCAGGAGAAGAACTTCTAAAACATAAAATCAAGTGCAAGGCGTACTGTAGTGGCACATACTGACAGCCCCACACCTGGGAGGCTAAGGCAGGAGGATGCTCAATTCAAGGCGTGTTTGGGCTACATAGCAAGAATCTGTCTCAAAAATAAACCAACAAACCAAAAAACTAATCAAACAAAAAACCAAAAATTTCCACAATGTCCACAACACCCCCCCCCCGGGGGGGGAGGAAGGCAAGCAAACAAGCAAACACAAAACATCCCCCACCCCAAAGGCAAAAACATAAACTGGAGGTTAGGAGAGCTCTGCAGCCAACAGCACTTACTGCAATACACTTGCAGTAGCCTGAGTTCAGATGCTTACAACTATTCCAGATCCAGAGGATCTGATTGCTCCTTTTGGCCTCCTGCACACAAATAGTATGTATAAATCCATGCAAGAACACAAACATATAGTATAAAATGTAATTAATGACAGAGTGTGGTGGTGTATGCCTTTAATCCCAGTACTAGCAGGCAAAGGCAGATCTCTGAGTTGAAGGTCTGCCAAAGCTATTATAAAGACTCTGTCTTAAAAATTAAAACAAACCAAGTTCTCCAAACAAAAATTAGAAAAAAAAAAAAAAGACACCGGGGCTGGTGAGATGGCTCAGCAGTTAAGAGCACTGACTGCCCTTCCAGAGGTCCTGAGTTCAATTCCCAGCAACCACATGGTGGCTCACAACCATCTGTAATGGGATATGATGCCCTCTTATGGTGTGTCTGAAGACAGCTACAGTGTACTCATGTATATAAGATAAATCCTAAAAAATAAAAAGAAAAAAGAAACCATAAACTAGGCTAGAGATATAGTTTAGTTGTTTGTATGCTTATTTAGCACACCAGAAACTCTAGGTTGGATGGTTAGCACCAAATATACTGGGTATGTATGACAGCACAATCTAGTACTTGGGAGGTAGAAGCAGGAGGCTCTGAAGGTCAAGGTCGTCCTTAGCTATGTGAACCCTTCTATCCAAATCTTAAAAACTCAAACCAAAATAATTCAGACTCTTAGGAGAAGAAATAATTACCTACCAGGAGGTGGTAGTGCACGCCTTTAATCCTAGCACTCAGGAGGCAGAGGCAGGCAGAGTGTGAGGTCAGCCTGTTTTATTGATCAAGTTCTAGGACATCCAGGGCTACACAAAGAAACCCTGTTTTTTAAAAAACAAGATAAGACAGACAGACAGAAAGTGAAAGAAAAGAAGGAGAAAGACAGAGCAAACTGAGGTGGTTTATTTTTGAGAGAGGATTTCTCTATGTAGCTAGCCCTGTGTCCTGGAACTCCCTTAGTAGATAAGGCTGGCCTTTTAACTCACTGAGATTTGCCTGCTTCTGACTCCTGAGCTGTGGGATTAAAGGTATGTGTCACCACACCTGGATACCCAAAGTGACTTCATTTAATATAGTACTCTCAAAATAAATCCTAACAAGAAATGGTTCACCACCCTGTTCCATAGGTTTAGAATCTAGAGTGTACCTTATTAGCTAACTTACCAGAGGCACGGATCGCATCTAGAGCTTTCATTCTGTATAGATAGTTGTAGCAACCTATTGAGAAAAACACTAGTCTCAGTGATCACTCTCAAAATATTCCAAGACTACAGTGAATTAGTAAACTGCCTCCTTATATCTAGCACATGTCTAGTAACTTAGGACTACAGAGTTTTGTTATAGGTGTTGAGACTTCTAATAGAGGAATTCTAAGGCTGTGGGACTCCTCAGCGAAACTTCCTTCAAGGGCTTGTCACATACTTTGACTCCCTTGGGTTTCCAGCTGCAGTAGTCTGGTATCATCATCTGCAAGGAGCTGGGGTTCATACTTGATATCCTGAACCCTGGACAGTCGAATGTCGATCTCCTCTTTTAAGTCCTGTGCATTCAGAGAAAGGAATACATCATCACTATGTTGTATTCTGTTTCCCAACAAGTTGTAAAGTGACCAGAGCATATAAACTAATATGAAACAGAGAAAAATCAAAGAATGGTGTGGTTTGTATATGTTTGGCCCAGGGAGAAGCACTATTAGGAAGTGTTGGCCTAGGTGTGTCACTGAGCTTTTGGTTGAGATAGACCTCCAACCAAAGTGTCAGAAATCCTGAAACTTATAGTCTATTGAAAAAGAAAGTACATTTTAACCAACACACTTGACAAACAGCAACAGTGCTGCCAAGAGAAATTCAAGGTAATATTTGTAGGGCATGGCAGTACCTGCCTTTAATCCCAGTACTCAGAGGAGGCAGAGGCAGGTGGATTTCTGAGGACAGCCTGGTCTACAAAGTGAGTTCCAGGCCAGCCAGGCTACATAGAGAAACCCTGTCTCTAAAGAAGAAAAAACAAAAATAAAAACACAAAAACAAAAGAAACCAAGCAAAAATATGTAATACACATTCTTTTCTTTAGGAAAAAAACTTTTTAACTACAATCTAAACTAAGGAGCTGGGTATTTCAATGCATGCCCGTAATTCTAGCAGTCAAGAAACAGAGGTAGGGGGCCCAAGATGGCGGCTCCTACAAGGACCTGAAAGTACCGCTCATGTCTATCAATGGAACGGGTGTGGGGACGTGTGCGGAGCTGTCTCCCAGCCTTCCCAGAGCATCTGACGGATATCTTCCCCCTCCCCCCACGACATTTTTCTTAAAGCCAAGAAAAGGAGCCGGACAGTGGTGGTGTTCACCTTTAATCCCAGCACTCGGGAGGGAGAGGCAGGTGGATTTCTGAGTTCAAGGCCAGCCTGGTCTACAGAGTGAGTTCCAGGACAGCCAGGGCTATACAGAGAAACCCTGTCTCGAAAAAAAAAAAAAAAAAAAAGTAGCTAGGTAATTTCTTTCTTTGGCTTTAGGCGTGACTTGAAAGGTGGAACTAGGTGATTTACCCCCCCCACCCCCCCTTTTGTAGTGTCAGGGATTAAACCCAGAGTCTTCTGCATTCTAAGCAAGCACAAAGGGCATCTTTAAAATTCTGCAAAAGCAACCATTCTCACAACCCTGGAATGAACTGCAACTATTTCCAACATCATGCTTAAACTAAAGCAACACGAAACATTTGGTAAGTTGAGGATGACAGACATTTTACACCTGAATTGGTTTAAATCTTAAGGTACATGTTGGGGAGCAGCAGTGAGCAAGTGAGCCAAGATTGCTGGCAGTAATTGCTTAGTTTGTGAGGGGGAAAATGAAAATAAGTATATGAATAAAAGTCATCTTTTAAAGTCAGAGAAAAATCTGCTTGTGCCAAAGAACCAGGTTTACCTTGCACTCAAATGACCTACCTTGGGGGCATTGTGTCCCACAGGGACATGAGGTCCTCTCCTAGATTTCATCGCAAAGCGCATGATTTGTCTCTTCACAAAAATAAACAGCAGTACGAATACCTGCCCAAAAAGATTAGAACCGTTTTTAGTAATAACAATAATTTTTTAAAAATATTCACTTCCAAAATCCCTGGGTTTAGGCTTTGAGAGCTAGATGCCTTGGGGCGAAGCCAGGTCGCTAAGGATGGAGGTGGGTCTGGGGTTAGTAGCAGGGAGGCATGTTAATCTGGGTCCGAGAATTTAAGTGGGAGGGTTCTTACTCAGGGGCAGGCAGCTTTTGACTTAAAGAGTTCAGGCAGTCTACGGATACAATTCGAAAGTCCAGAAACAAATCAAGTGGCTGAAGAACGAGGACAGAGAACGGCTCAGGAGGAGGGTCCGGACTCGGACAAACGCCACAGAGGAATAGAATGGGGATCTCCTCACCAGGCTCCCGTACGCCATCACAAGCACGACATTCACTCCGGACAGCCAGTTACTACTAGACGCCATCGCCTCTCTCTCTGGAAACGCCCTCTAGGATAGTCCCGCCGCGCTCCCGCGTTAGCCCAGGCTCAGCCGAAGCCAGATCACCTATGTTCCCTGGAGCTCTCCAGCCATTTCCATGTAGCTTCCGGTAAAAAACCAGACTAGAGTCCTTCTGAAAACATGGTGGTTGGGGGCGCTAGTTAAGCATAGGACCTTCCCGTCCCACCCCCTGCCACGTGACTTATGTCTGCAAAGGAACTTGGGAATGCGGAGACACGGAACTACGCCAGTAAGAGGAAGCAGAGGCAGTATTGGAGTCACGTGATGGAGGTGGAGCCGTATGGGGCGGGGAGGGGCGGGGCGGGCGCGCGGAACTCAAGAGCAGTGTTTCGTGGCGGGGAGGCGCGCGCACGCTGACGTGCGCGGCCCTTTCGCGTCACGTGCTGAGGGACGCAGGAAGGCAAGTGGGAGGGGGAAGGCGCGAGAGCGAGCGCGCGAGGGGAAAGGAGGGAGGGGGTGGGGAGGAGGGAATCTTATATCACGTGACAGGGGCGGCGCGGCCCGGGGTGTCAGTGTGGAGGAGACTGAGGTAAAGTTGGGAGCGCAGCGGCGTTGGCGGCGGCGGCGGCGGCAGCGGCAACGCGGCGGGGCCGGGTATTGTCCGCGGCCCCTTTAAATCCGCGATCCCCTTTTTACCCTCCCTCCTTTTCCTCTGTCCCCTCTGTATTCCCTTCCCGCGGTAGGCCCCCCCCACGCTGTGTGTTTCCCCACTGTACACCCTTCCTTCTAGTCTTGTGAGCCCGGGCGTCCAACCCCCCCCCCCCTCGAGTTGGCTGCCGGGGGTTTTGTTTATAGTTGGGTTCGCGGCCTACTGGGCCGCGCCAGAGCCGGGGCCTCGATTTGGGAGCGTGGCCGGGGCGGGGCTTGGGGCAGCCGGAGGGGGGGGCATGCGGCTAGAGCCTGAAGGGGGAGAGCGAGAAAGAGCGCGGGCGAGCGAGGCCTGGGCCCAGCCTGAGGTAGGGTTGTCTACTACGGTCAGTGTCTATGGAAAAGACCTCCTCCCTTCCCAGTCTTCTATGGGCCTCTGATCCGGATCCGGCCTGGTTTGGGGGCGGAGGGGGATGGCGATGGGGTGGAGCTGCCCCAAACTCCCCCATGTGGCCCTCAGTTTGGAGTGCGGAGGATTAATTTGTTCCGGGTGGGAGGTAGAGAGGCGAATGGCCCCATGGGCTCTAGATGTGGCGCGGAGGGGGGTGAGTCTCCCATCCTCCGCGCGTGGGCTTCTGTCCTCTCTGTTCGTTTCCAGCCTCTTTGTCAGCTCCTCTTATTACCCTGCCTTCTTTCTTACCGACCCTGGTCGTGGAATATATTTTCGCTGCAGTCTTTGACTTCCTGTTGTCTATACTGTAGTTTTGGGTACCCAAGCAATTATATTATTTGGGAAGCTGGACATGGAGGCCCCCATGGATTGTGTTACGCCTAAGGGACGTCACTAGACTGGGCATTTGTTCATTTTTCTCATAATGGAAATGGAATACAAATTTCTTGAGACCCTTCACCTGGTGGACAGCCCCTAAATTGTTTTGCAAAGTGATGTCACAAACAAGAGACTATTTTCCACGATTCTTAAAATTTAGCAACCTCTGGTGTAGGTTGTTGTGGAAAGAAAAACACGGTTAAAGGAGATTTTGTTTTGTTTTGTTTTTGCCTTTGACTCACTGTGTCTACTAATTGGAGAAATTCTTTTTTGTCTCCACCTCCCATATTCTGCGTTGGGGATATCTGATGTGACTTGCTGGGAGGGGATATGGGTCAGTTTGACAACCAGCATTATTAGAGATTAAAATATTTGGATGTGTATCTGTTGGTAAAACTGTGTTGTGGGTCCTACACCACTGTCTTTAATTATAGATTATTCCAATGATTGTTTCTGTTGTGAATGGGAGTACTGCTGTCGTGTAAAATAGTGAGGAAGGGCTAAACACCCTACTATTCCCAAGTGTTTCTAACTGGGAAGGCTCCTATTAGGTTGAAGGTGGTCGGGGAATGGGACACAGGTCTTCTCAACCAAGCTGCTAGGGAAATTAGTTTCTCTGTTAGAAGTGGTAAGCCTTACCCATCCCAGTCCAACTTTAGAATGTTGAATTGTTTCTCAAATTAGATTGTAAGCTCCCTGAGAGCAGCAACTAAGTCACAATGCTTTTGTATTTCCTGAACTATTGGGCACGTAGTAGATTCTCAATAAATACTTATTGTTTATTTTTTTCAGTAAAATTTCTCTGGCTATTTTTTTAAGTAGCTGGCTTTCAAAATGTAGTCAAGGGCACTTCTTTGTTGAAATCTGTACTTGTTGCTGTAGTGTTCCCTTGGTTTCCAAGTTTCTTTCTCATCCTACTCCCCTTAAATACTTAAGTTTTCTATGAGTTAACAAAACAAGGCCACTCACTTTCACTGTATAACTCTGGATAGTTTATTCTTTGTTTGCTACTAAAATGCTACTAATTCTGTGCCCTTAAGTGGTTTGCCCAGATTATTTACTTTTGACCTGTTGCTCATTGTTATTTATGAGGGGTTAAATTTTTTTTAGTTACACATTTCGAAGTATTTCCAAACAGGGAAATGGAAGTTAAAAGCAAGACTGATCAAAAGGATTTTTTTCTGGCTAGTTTACATATCTTTCAGTATGACTGTAATATATTTATATCTAACTTTTAAAATGTGCAGTGGTCTTACAGCTTATTTTTATGGTACAATTCTCAAAAATTCATGTGCATGGAGTAGAAACCATATAGCACTTTTAAACCACAGGAGCAGGGGTAGGTAGCCAGTCTTAAAACACCGTTTTCCCCAGCCTCCCTCCCCTAACTATTACTGCCTTGGATCCACCAGTACTTAGTTAAACACAGTACTTAGTTAAACACAGTACTTAGTTAAACACAGTACTTAGTTAAACACAGTACTTAGTTAAACACAGTACTTAGTTAAACAACACTTTTTTCTGGTAAATTAAGTACTGAAACAACTATAATCTTAGCTTGGGAAAGTGACCTAATACTATACTATTTACAGGTCTTTGTATGTATGTAGGGGAAGAGGTACTGGTTAAAAATTAGTTCTGTGTCTGTTAAACCCTAAATTGGCGATGAGGAATGAAGTCGAAGTCTTTGTTCTTAATAACCACATCAAAAAACAAAGACTTGAGCAACTTATTGGCACTAGTGAAGGATTTATTCACAGGAAAGCCAGCTTTCCCTGTGTTATCCAGGAAACAGGTGAAATTCACGTCCCTACTTAATCCTTGCATATTTCTTTAGAACTCCCCTGACCTCAAAATCCAGTGTCTGCTGGGCAGTCTAGAATTACCCTGTATAAAGTTTCCTTAGTGAAAAAAATAAATGTAGAGCAGGAAAGTATAAATTTGTCTTCTTTGGAAAGGGATTAAACAATGAAAAGTAACTTGATTTTGAGCGCTCTATCATGATGATGAATGTTTTCTTTGTTTACTCAAAGCAGCAGCTGAGATTATATTACAAAACAATATGAAGAAAGAGAACTTGAATTTAGTAGAACACTTATTTGATAAAAAGAACAGAAACTATGTTCTAGTTTTGGGAAGGCTCTTATGTTCTATGTCTCGTCAAAAAGTGAAGTCATTCTGCAAACAATATCAAATTTAAAGTCATTTCCTAGAAGCCCTTTCAAATAAAATTTGATGATAGGTGCATTTGATTGGGGGCAGATTTGGGATTCTCTTTGTTTTAAGGTGAGTGGTGAAGAGCAATTACCGTTCTGTTTACTTGAAAATATATATGAGATCAACTGAAACAGCTGCAAAGGCAGTGTGTTGGAATTAACTGTCTAGGAAATGGATTCTGGGTAGTCACTAGGACTAACATGCCCTAGTCATGAAGAGCGAAAACTGGAAATAAAAGGCTAGTTAGGAATTTGTCTTTTTCTAAGAAGTAAAAGTTACACACAGCTTGTAAACAGTGTGAGGCTATGACTTTTTAGTGTGTGCTGGGTATTTTTTTTGCCTTCTAGCCCCTGTTATGGTTATGAACCTAGGTCCTTAACTGAGTTAAGCCCACAGTTTATACAGTATTATAAAATTGTAATTTCTTTGACTTATAGACCAATCTAGAAGGTTCTCACTTCCTTTCCTCCCTCTCTCCTCCCTCTCTTCATTCTTTCATGTCTGTCTATCTTTTGTGACAGGATCTTACTGTGTTGCCCAGGCTGGCCTCAAATTTACGATCCTCTTTGGTCAGCTTTCCAAGTGCTAGGATTACAGGTATGTGCTGTGCCCAACTCCTGGAAAGGCATTATTTTCTAGGGTTTGTTAATTGTCTTGTCTTTTTGTCAAAGACACTTTAGATACTTTCATATGCTTAGAAAGTTTTTTAATATTGATAATGATTTTTGCTTATTTACAAGGTAGCAGTAATCAGGTTATCTTTCTAACGTCTTTTTAAAAAGTCGCATGGGACAGCACTTGGGAGGAAGAAGCAGGAGGATTGCCATGAGTTTGAGGCCAGCCAAGGCTACATAGAGAGACTGTCTTCAAACAAACATCACATATACTTTTATACATTTTTGGATATAGGGTTTGATTACCTAGCCTAGCCTAGGACCTTATGCATACAGACCATATATTTTATCACTGAAGCACATGAACAAAAATGGAATAACAGTCATATTTATCACTATAACAAAAAATTGTTTCTTTCAGTGGCACACACCTGTAGTCACAACACTCGGGAAGTAGAGGGAAGATGTTTAGGTTTTTATGGTCAGTTTTGCTACAGTGTGTTTGAGGCCAGCTCACACTAAAACCCAAAATGTATATTAAAAGGTGTATCTTGAGTTGAAAAATGTAGCTAAGTTGTAGAGAGCTTGCCTAGCACATATAAAGGCCTGAGTTTGATCTCCAGCACCACTAGAAAAAAGAATGGTTTAAAAAAAAATAGGTGAATTTCCTTGGTTTGTTTCTTTAAGAATAGCAAAGTGATTGGTGGTAAAGTACTAATAAAATAGAATTAAAACATTTTACCTACGTTTAACCATCTGTTTTTTCCTCTTCAGTATTCTTCCTTGTAAATACTGTTATTTGTATATACTGTAAATGATGACATCGGTGGGCACTAACCGAGCCCGGGGAAACTGGGAACAACCTCAAAACCAAAACCAGACACAGCACAAGCAGCGGCCACAGGTAATGAACCCAAGGATGCGAATTGATGAGTAATTACACCACCTGATAGTGGTTTCCTTGTAGTGTAGCATCATTTTGTGCTTTTGGGGTGTTGATTTAGGTTCCCTATTGTTAGCTATTCCTTGGTCTGATAACTATCAATGACATTCTGTGATATGACATGTTTACTTTTCTGTTGTTAATATTGTGAGGCTTAGGGCTTCATTTTGAATACTATATTAGGTAGGATTGTTTTCCTTCCAGTATCAGAGCTGATTGAGCAGTACATTACATATTCTCTTAGCCAATAATTGTCATGATACCCTTTTCCTGAATGATTTTGGCTTCTGCTCTTATTTTCCCCTAAGGTCTTGAGGCCTTACCTGAGTTTTTCCTTTCCCATGAGAAGCTAGCATCTTCACTATTATTCTTGTAAATTAACAAATGAGACCATAGAGCAGTCATTCTTGACCTCCCCAACGCTGTGACCCTTTAATACAGTTTAAGTTGTGGTGACTCCTATATTGATTTATTTATAAACAAATGAAATTTTTGTTGCTTTTTCATAAATAATTTTGACACTATATCTGTGCATTGTAACTAATGTGCAAGATATCTGATGTTTGAGCCTCAAAGGGTAGTGAGCGTTGCTAAGTTTTAGAGGAATAAATTAACTTTGGATATTACGTTTGATTTAGATGTAAATCACAAAATCCATAACAAGTATTATGGGTATGAGTTAATTACTTGTTAAGTGCAGTGGTCCAGTATATTAATTGTATAAGACTAGACTAAAGGTTTCCAGATATGCTCCTTGGCTTAACTTTTTCCCCTTTTCCTTTTCTCTTTCCTCTTTTTCTTCCAGAGTCTTGGTAGGTAGCACTGGCTGGTCTAGTACTCACTATGTAGTTCAAGCTGACTTCTACTTAGAATCTCCTGTGTGTCAGCTTTTGTGTAATAAATTTAGATGTGGGCTGTCATCATGGTCTGTTCTTTCTTTCTTTCTTTCTTTCTTTCTTTCTTTCTTTCCTTTCTTATTTATTTATTTGGAGACAAGGTTTCTCTGTGTTGCCCTGGCTGGCTTTAAACTCAGATCTGCCTGCCTCTGCCTCCTTAGTGCTGGGATTAAAGGTGTGTGACACATACCTGGCTCCATTTTTTTGAAACAGGTTTTCACTAAGTTATTGAGACTGGCCTTGACTTGTGATATTCTTGCCTCAGCCTTTTGAGTACATGGATTAGAGGTCAATATCACCAGGTCTACTCCCCTTAAACTTTTTTACTCAAGATAGGGTTTATCTGTGTTTTTTCTGTTGTCCTGGAACTCACTCTGCAGACTAGGCTGTCCTTGAACTCTGAGGTCATCTTGTGCCTGCCCCTGCCTTCCAAGTGCTGGGATTAAAGGCATGCTCCATCACTGCCTGGCTCCCTTAAACATTTTTATTTACTAGCCTTTCCAAGTAAACTTGTAGTAGAATTTTAGCACTTAAATCTCTACTATGGGTAGCTGGGTGTGTAGTGGTGCATGCCTTTAATCCAAGCACTTAGCATGCTCTACATGAGTTACAGGATAGCCAGAGCTAAGTAGTAAGACACTGAAAAACAAAACCAAAAAGGCCATTCATTTATGGTAGCAAAATTCCTGGTTTATATATACTGTATACTCAATAAAATGTGTTGAGTATATCCTTGAGTTAAATCTAATAATATTTTGAGTAAGTGGTTAGTATTGGATTGAAGAAATAGGAACCTTGTTTATACATATCTTTACAGATACATTAATGTGAATTGATGGATAAATATTTCCAAGATGAAAGTTTGAGCTATGAACATTGGTGAAAAGGTTCATTGCTCTCTGTAGTTAGATCTTAAATTAGTTTACTTAAATTAGTTTATAGCTTCACCCTGTATTTGCCATTCTGTTTAAGTGTCATTCATATATATATATCTCTCTCTATATATATAGAGAGAGATATATATATATAAAATCATTTTATTCATTACATTTCAAGTGATATCCCCTTCCTGGTTATTCCTCCACAAATTCTCCATCATTTCCCCCCTTTTCTCCCTCCCCTGTTTAAGTGTCTTTTGTTTTGTTTTGTGTTTTGTTTTTTGAGATTGGGTTTCTCTGTGTAGCCCTGGCTGTCCTGGAACTCACTCTGTAGACCAGGCTGGCCTCAAACTCAGAAATCTGCCTGCCTCTGCCTCCCAAGTGCTGGGATTAAAGGTGTGTGCGCCACCACTGCTCTGCTGTTTAAGTGTCTTAAACATTACTTTATTACTTGTTTGAGGCACAGTTTCTATGTTTTTGCTCTCCTGGGACCCACTGTGTAGACCAGGCTGACTTCAAACTCAGATCATTCTGCTTCTGCCTCCTGAGTGCTGGGATTAAAGGCATGCTCCACCACTACCCTTTGTTTAGTTTTTAAATTTTGTAGTGCTAAGAAGTGACCCTGAGTAGTTGGGGTGAAGATCTTCCCAGTATTGTTTTTATGTTTTTATTTTGAGACAGGGTCTTATAAAGTTGCCCAGGCTGGCCTTGAGCTCATTTTGTAGTCCAGGTCAACCTTGAGCTTTCTATCTTTCACCTCTCAAGTAAGTAACTGATGGTAGAGGCTTGGATCACGAGACCAAGCTGCTTTGGATTTTGTAGGGGAAGTTGCATTGCTGAGGATTGAATCTAGAATCACACACATGCTAGGCAAGTTCTTTACTGTAGAATTTCATCTACATCCCTCTGCTTTGGTCATATTTTTCTTTCCTTTCTTTTCTTTATTTCTATAACATACACACATACAAAACTGGGTTGGTACCCTTGATTAAGGTTTCTTGATTCTGTCTCAATCCCTAGGCCACTGCAGAGCAAATTCGACTTGCACAGATGATTTCGGACCATAATGATGCTGACTTTGAGGAGAAGGTGAAACAAGTGAGTGTTCCACTAGTTTCCTCTGAAAATATCAGAATGAAGTAAGGATTAAATGTTATTTATGCTGGGTAGGGAAATGGCTAAGAGGGGAAAGTCCTTGATAACCTGAGTTTGAATCCCATAAAGCCTGGCATGCTTTGGAGCATACATTTGTAATCCCAGTGCTCTTACTGTGAGATGGGTGGTGGAGACAGGAGGATCCCTATCTTCTTTATAGAGTGGTGAACAACAAAAGAGAGACTTTGTCTCAAGGTGGAAATACAGGACTGATACCAAGGCTGTCTTGTAACCTCTGTGTATGAGCTGTGGTTGACACATTCCTGCTATATATACATCATACACACATTCCAGGAAAAGTAATTATATTTGTTGATTTTTCAGATCATTAAGTAATTAACTTCATTGCAATTATACTGCATTCCTTTGGATAGCTACCTTGTCCAAAAAAGTTTTATCTTAATTCTGACTTTGTTGGTGTGTGTGCTGTTTTCCTTCTGACATACCCAGAATCTTTGCATGATAAATTCATACCTTATTACTGAACTGTAGTCTTAGCCCCTTGTTTCTAGGAAGCATGGAAAAGAATATGTAGAATAGAAGCTCCTGTGTCTCAACTTGGTTTTCCATTTGATACTTAACTATTCTGAATATTTTTTACTCCAGCTCTAAGCTATAGTTGTTAAAAGTTTCTTTATGTTAACATTTATTTATTGGATGTGTTTGTGTACACACTTGCTATGGTACTTGGTGTGGAGGCAACATGATAATTTGTGGGAGCTGGGTTTTTTTTCCTCCCATGTAGGTTCTAGGGATTGAACTTAAGTTATCTGGCTTGGTGGTAAGTACCTTTACTTGCTGAGCCATCTCTCCGACCTTAAAATTGGAACTTTTGGAACTACAATTATGTTTTACATGTCTTCCTTTTTAAGGTTGCTTCTTTGAAATGTAGCTGGTATCTCATCCCCTCATCTATTTTTCTTGTAAGAGTATAAAATTGCTTATGCTTACTGCTTTTTTTCTTTCAGTTGATTGATATCACAGGCAAAAACCAGGATGAATGTGTGATTGCTTTGCATGACTGCAATGGAGATGTCAACAGAGCCATCAATGTTCTCCTGGAAGGAAATCCAGACACGGTAGAGTACTAACAAAGTGTTTGAGAACGTGGAGTCTGGGTTGGGAGTCTAGTAATAATTCTAAAAGCAGCTAGTGGGCAGATGGTCTTAGAACATGTCTTTTCTCTAAATAGAATAAGAAACATCTGTAGAGATCCTGGCAGGCTACAAATATTGTACCTTATGTATACACATCTTCTTTGTAAGAGTCATAGAAGAAAGCAAGTGAAGTCAGTCTCTTCTAATTGACTTGAAATAAGTTGTTCATTCCAGATAATTGATTTCAAGACCTGGGAGGCTTATGATGCTTTGAACTAGAGGTACTAGTTTACAGTCTTGATTACTAAATAGGGAAGATTTCTCTTTTCATATTTGTGCTAACAGGAAGTCACCAATTGCTAGATTCTAAGTTGAGGATGTCCCTACATAGTTATTATCTTTTTTTTTTAAGATTTATTATATGTAAGTACACTGTAGCTGTCTTCAGACACATTTTCTTCTCTCTCTGGCCCCACATTCTACGCCCTGCTCACTGTAACTGTCTTCAGACACCCCAGAAGAGGACATCAGATCCCATTACAGATGGTTGTGAGCCACCATGTGGTTGCTGGGAATTGAACTCAGGACCTTTGGAAGAGCAGTCAGTGCTCTTAACCGCTGAGCCATCTCTCCAGCCCCCCATGGTTATCATCTTTACACGAACATGCTGTTTCATTGCTCGAACTTGGTTTTGTTGTACTATTTAAAAAGGACGAGCTGTATGGCTTGTTTACATTCCTGCGTCTGATGGAGAATATCTTAGAAGATCATGTGCCTTGGAATTTAGACAAGTAACTTTCATTTCTCCTTCCCACTAACTGTGGTTCTTTTTCTGTGTCTTACCTTTAACAATAGAACATTGCATTATTACCTTTGTAATATTGCTGTAGCACTTATTAAGGAACTTTAGTTTTATGTGAGTAGATCATTTTGATTTTTCGTTTTTGTTTTGTTTTTCGAGACAGGGTTTCTCTCTGTAGCACTGGCTGTCCTGGAACTCACTCTGTAGACCAGGCTGGCCTCGAACTCAGAAATCCGCCTGCCTTTGCCTCCCAAGTGCTGGGATTAAAGGCGTGCCCTACCACTGCCCGGGGAGTAGATCATTTTGAAACATTTCTATAATGATCTTATACTGAGGACTTTTTGGTTGGGATAGAGTTCATCCTTTACCAACTTAACTATGTTAACTATCTCACAATTTCATATGTATATAATATAGCGTTGATCATATTTCCCCATTAGCTTTTTTTATTCCCTTCTGCCTCCTGCCAAGCTCCTTTCCAACATTGTCTTCCTTCTACTTTACCGCCTTTATTTAGGCTTACCTTTAGTTAGGCTTACCATGCATGAATATGGATTAGAAGTTGCTTACTTGAGCAAGGGTAATTTATCAGTGGCTACACCATTGAATAATATGATTCCCCCCTCCTCCAACAACCATTAACTGTGTCTCTTCAGGCAGGGGTGAGGTCTTATATGTCCTTCTCCCATCCTTGATGGAATATTGAAGGACCCAGTCTTGTACCAGGTCACCATTGCTGATATGAGTTAATGTTGTCTTGCTGTATCATATCCAGATGACAGCTTTTCACAACTCTCCTTCCTATCCTCTGGCTTTTAACTTCTTCTTAACTATGTTCTGTTATGTTTCCTGAGAAACAGGAAAGGGGTGCTGTAGATGCCTGACTTAGAGCTGAGTATTTGGCAGTTGTTTATTCTTAGCACTTGGACCAATTAAATCTCTATCAACTCTTGCCTACTACAAATAGAAAGACTCAAAGAAGTTATATGTTTATATGTGCATGCTGGGGATCAAACTTAGGCAAACACTTTAACTACTTGGTATCTCTCCAGCTCTATGTGTTTACAGAACTAAAATGTAAACCTCAAACTTGACACCCTTCAGCATCAGCCCCTCCTTGCTGAGATTACAAGTGTATTCCACCAGGTCTGACTTAAACTTAATTTTTGTTTGTTTTTGGTTATGGAATGCTCTTTCTTATAGTTATTATTTTGTATTTTTTAAAAACTTACTGGTGGGCCAGGCCTGATGGTGTAGGCCTTTAATCCCAGCACTCGGGAGGCAGAGGTGGATCTCTTGAGTTTGTTTGAGGCCAGTATGATCTATAGAAAGAGTTCCGGGACAGCTAGACAGCCAGGACTATTACACGGGGAAACTCAAAAATGAATTTAAAAAGCCACAAAAAAAAAAAAAAACCAAAACAAAACAGAACAAAAAAACCCCAACAAAACAAAAAACCTTACTGGTCTAGTTTTTATTATGTCTGTGTGATAAGTGTAGGGGTAGACGTGCATGTGGGAATTAAAGGCTAGCAGTCACAAGTTGGTGTTCAAAGCAAGTGCCTTTACCTGCCAAACTATCTCACCTGTTGTCATGCTTTTTTAAAGGTTTTATATTTTTCTTTGCAGCAAGTTATATCTTATTTTTCTTATCTCTTGTGGCTTCTGTCTAGTTATACAAATCTGAACTCTATCAAAAAAGGAAAACAAGCACATATACGCTTATGCCACATTTAAATCAACTACTATAAATAAAACCAATGAGGAGTCAGTACTCATGAATATTTTTTAGTGGGTATGATTACTCAAAAAACTAAGTGTCTAAGGAAGATTAAAATAGTAATTCTTTTTCCTTACAGAGCTCACTGTTGCTAGCAGTTAATATATACACCACAGACTCCTCCTTGAAATAGGGTTTCTCTGTGTAGCCCTGGCTGTCCTGGAACTCACTCTGTAGACCAGGCTGGCCTTGAACTCAGAAATCCATCTGTCTCTGCCTCCCAAGTGCTGGGATTAAAGGTGTGCACCACCACTGCCCAGCTAGCATAGTAAGTTCTTATTTCAAAACAAAACAAAACAAAAAAACCCTGAAAATTTATCAGAACTTGCTAGTCTAGTTTCCAGTGTTCGTGGTACAGACTTAGCTGTAGAATAATTATGACTTCTGGATTGAAGCTTCAGTGAGCATCAAACAACATATCAGACAGTATTGGTACATGCCAACTATGGAATAAAATCATTGGGAAAAGCATAGGAAGGAGCTGCTACATCCTAGGTTAATACCTGTCTTGGTAAAATTGCTGTTACTTTATTTAAAAAAAAGAAAACTTTATTATATATGTATATTTTGCTAGCAAATACAGTGATATGGTGTGTTTGTATCACTTGCATTCCTGGGGTCCTTGTAGGCTAATAGAGGGCATCAGAGTCCATGAGAATTGGAGATACACATGGTTGTAAAGTACAGTGTTGGTACTGGGTTGCTGGAACCCCGATCCTTTAGAAGATAAGCTGATACTTTTTTTTAATTTATTTTTTTATTTTTATTTATTTTATGAGAAGAGTGCATTGGATCCAATTACAGATGGTTGTGAGCCACCATGTGGATGCTGGGAATTGAACTTATGACCTCTGGAAGAGCATCCAGTGCTCTTAACCCCTGAGCCTTCTCTCCAGCCCTAGCTGGTACTCTTAACCCTCTGAGCCATTTATCCAGCCTCTGCTGAATTACTTAAAATGATCAAAATGTGATACTAATGCTTTTTTTTTTTTAACATATATAAATTTTATTTGACTTTTGAATGCTAGTGCTTGGATTGATCTCATGCTTTCAAACTATGTGTGTTCTACTATTGAGAGCCTTGTACTCTAACCCCTGTCCTTTTTTTTTTTTTAATTTTTAACTAAAATATTTAGTCAA
This sequence comes from Rhynchomys soricoides, assembly GCA_019843965.1. Classification (NCBI taxonomy): domain Eukaryota; kingdom Metazoa; phylum Chordata; class Mammalia; order Rodentia; family Muridae; genus Rhynchomys; species Rhynchomys soricoides. The sequence goes on from JADRCH010000009.1 coordinate 927,194, forward strand.
GATGTGCGTAAGATTAATCATTTTAACCTGTTTTGTATGTATACGAGAGAAATAATTGTTTTCCTTCTAAATTTATGGGTTTCATAAAATATGCTAGAAGGACACATGCTACTTACTCAGTTTGCATCTATTAGTAACATTTAGAAAATTTCAGTTTTAAGGTTTGCTTAATTTGATAATGAATACAGTAGCCCAATGTAGTGCCTCGTGCCTTTAATCCCAGCACTGAGGAGGCAGAAGCACATCTCCGGGAGTTAGACGCCAGCCTGGACTACAGGCCAGCTATGGTGACATAGTGAGACCTTGTCTCAAAACAAACAAAAAAGAATTTAAACTGTTATTTGTTGATGAATCTAGAGAGTTTTTTTTTTCTAGTTCAGGAAATGTGCTTGATAAGGACAAGTCCCCTAGGTTCTTAGACTAATATACCTGAGCTACTAAACTGAATAAAATTTGGAAGTGATCCCTGCATGTATTAGCAAGCATGTGGTGAACATCTGTTATCTCAGCTTTTGGAGCTAAGGGAGGGGAATTGGAAATTTGAGTGTAGCCTGTCCCATGGTCTCCTACCTCATAAAACAAAAATACTTGAGTTTTAGCATCATTAAATGTAAGAGTTGAGTTTATCTGTACTCTGCATTTATACAGAAGTAAACTCTTAATACATTTTTGTTTCTTTGGTTTTTTTGTTTGTTTGTTTGTGGTTCTTTTTTTTTTTTTTCTTTTTTTTTTTGGAGACAGTTTATCTGTGTAGCCCTGACTGTGCTAGAAGTCAGTCTAGTTCATGCTGGCCTTGAACTCACAGAGATATACCTGCCCCTGATTCCTGAGTGCTGGGATTAAAGGCATGGATCACATTGCCTGGTTCAAAATTTCTTAAGTATGGATCCTGAGAAAATAATTGTACTAGTTTTCATCTTTAGTGAACTAATTGTAGTCCATATTGATCAGACATGAGTGTTTTACCTTTCTTTAGCATTCCTGGGAGATGGTCGGGAAGAAGAAAGGAGTCTCAGGACAGAAGGATGGTGGACAGACTGAATCTAATGAAGAAGGAAAAGAAAATCGAGACCGGGACAGAGACTATAGTCGGCGACGTGGTGGGCCACCAAGACGAGGGAGAGGTGCCAGCCGTGGACGAGAGTGTATGCATGGGGCTTTATCAAAACCAGCTGTGGGTCAGTAATGTCCAGACTTCAGGGATGTGTCCGGATCCTGCTAGGCAGGCGCCTGTAACTGTTATATCACCTGTTTGCATTTCTTGCCATTATCTGTTAAGATTTTGACATCTTTCACATGTAGCCTTTCCTACAATAGTCACTTATATGGCAATCATGTAGTCATTTGTAAAGTTACTCGAGTCCCTGAGTGACCTTCATGTTCCATCCTACCAGGTCATGTTCTTTTAGTTTTGTCTCCCTGACACTGTGTTCGATATAATGGATATGTTTGTATGTATCCTAACTGATCATGTTCTGTCTGTGTATGTTTTATATTTCAGTTCGGGGCCAGGAAAATGGATTGGATGGCACTAAGAGTGGAGGGCCTTCTGGAAGAGGCACAGACAGAGGCAGAAGAGGCCGTGGCCGGGGCAGAGGTGACAGTTTTGAGAGGAAGTGGCAAATAGGCATGAAATACTTAACCTTAGAAAGGTTGACAGGCAAATAAACACTAGAGTATATATATTTGTGTTGGGTAGAGTGGGAAAGAAGGGAAATGGCAACCCTAGTCTTTTTGTTAATGTAATACACTTGCTTGAACAGCAGTGTGTTTGAGTGCCTGTGCATGTGTTTATGTGTGTGTCAAGGGGAGCCCAGAGGTCAACATCAGGTGGCAGTGCTCCCTAAACACTTTTCTAGTTTTTAATTTTTTTGAATTTAAATTTTTATTAAATAATTTATTATATTTTTTAAACTTTTTATTCAAGAAAGATTATATTTGCATGGTGATAAACAATGAGTTTATGAGTTCTCAGTTCCTTTTTTCTCTCCACTGTTTTCTCTTACTCATTTTCCTGACTCGGTTCGAAGTTTCTGGGAGATGTGTAAAGGGTTTTTTTTTGTTTGTTTGTTTTTTGGGTTGTTTTTTTTTTTGCATGTCTGTTTTCTGTTTTTTGTTTGTTTGTTTTGATATATATATATATTGCTGCATATATGGATAAGCACTCTACCATTGAAGTATAAACCCAGAGCCCAGTAGAGGACATTGGATCTGCACTTAGAACCACAGATAGTAGGATATGGTAGTACATGGCTTTAATCCCAGCACTTGAGAGGCAGAGGCATATGGATCTCTCAGTTTGAAGCCAGCTTGATCTACAGAATGAGTTCCAGGACAACCAGGACTACTCAAAACAAACAGACAAATACAAAGCAAAAAAGCAAAAGAATCACAGACTTAAGAACCACTGTGTGGTTTTGGTACCAAATACAAGGTTTCTACAAGAGTAAGAAACACTCTTAACCATGGAGCTGCCTCTAGCCCCCTCGTTTATATTTTTTCTTTTCTTTTTTTTTTTTTGGTTTTTCGAGACAGGATTTCTCTGTGTAGCCCTGGCTGTCCTGGAACTCACTCTGTAGACCAGGCTGGCCTCGAACTCAGAAATCGGCCTGCCTCTGCTTCCCAAGTGCTGGGATGAAAGGCCGGGCTTTAAGACATTTTCAAAACTAGGTTTCACTAAGCAGTGCTGGCTTTGTAGACCAGGCTGGCCTGGAACTCAGACATCTATATGCCACTGCTTCCTGAGTGCTAGGATCAAAGTTGTGTGCCACCATGCCTTGCTCTGTTAAGGCTTTTATCGTACTTTCCTAAGTAATTTTTGTAATAGCTTAAGCAAACCTACCAGTTATTTCAACAAAGTGGACTTTGTTGAAAATGATTAAACAAATTACTATGAACCATAAATTCTGGACATATTTGAAAAATGTCATGCCAAAGAAATAAGGAGACAAGGAAAGAAAAGTTAAAAATCTGAAATAAAAAGCCACCCAGCTTTTTATCAGTAAGATAACCATCAGAAATGCTTCCTGTAAAAACTTAAGAAAAACCCTGAGGTTGGAGAAGGTTCAGTCATTAAATAGTACTTGTCCTTGCAGAGGACCTGGGTTCTGTTCCCAGCATCCACACAATGCCTCACAACCATCAGTATCGCCATTTCAAAGAAATCTGATGTTTGCTTTGACCTCTTCAAGTTTCTCCTGCACACATGTGATGCACATATACATACATACCTACATACCTATGTGTGTGTGTATACATATACTCAGAAGTGGTAGTGTACACCTTTAATCATAGCACTCAGGAGGTAGAGGCATGTGGATCTCTGGGTTTGCTACCTAGCATTGAGGGGAAAGTCAGCAGTATTTCTCCAAAACAAAACATTATGAGAGAAAAAGTACCAAATGTTTAAAAGTTTTGAGTAAATTCACATTCATGGGTAAACATGACAGTCTCCCTTGTTAATTAGATTTTAGCCAAAAAAAAAAAAATCCAAAATGCTTTGTACTGAACAGTAAGAATGCTGAGGACAGGAGCAGTCTACAGCTTTATTTACCAAGAGGCCTTCCTCTCTGGCCAGATCAGATGGAGTTTCAAAATTGCTTCTGTAAGATCTTGGTTGTTACTCACATCTGGCTATTTTTCCTTAGTAACATCAGTTATCTCTTAATGAGACACTGCAGGAGAAATATTTGAGGGAAAAAAACCCTTTTGGTTTAATATTAATTTCAAAACTTAGAAGGTTGTATGTACTTTTGTCACATGTTTCTTTACGCTGGGAGTTTTGGCTTTAGTAACCTTTGGTGGGATGGCCTTACTTTAATGCTCCATCGTTTGCTTTTCTTTCCTTACTATTCCTTGATCTTAGCCAATCCTACCTTGTGTTGTCGGTGAATTTTCTATGATAAGTTTGCACATTTATTTGGGAAGTTCTCTACCTGCTTTTAGGAACATCAGGCATACATTTATTCACAGTGCTTTTTTGGTAATGGATAGACTCTACAACTGAGGACTTGATGTGGGTAATTAGCATCTAACTTGGCAATGATTCTCATCTCTCTTGTACCTTCAGGCCCATTTGTTTTAGAATTGTCAGTAGCAATTTCATAAACCCAGGTAAAGGGAACAGCTTCTACCAATCAAAGTGACACATGGAATTCATCTGGCTGGAACAGTCCAAGAATCTTATCTGGCCCCTTGTGGGGTTTTTGTTTTTGTTTTTGTTTGTTTTTTTGAGACAAATTCTCATTGGCCTGGAAATTCATCAGTGGACTATTTGGCTTGCCCAGGGATCTATCAAGTTGAGGTTTTCATGCTTAAATGTCAAACACTTTACCTGAGCTATCTCCCTCTCTCCCCTTTGGCATTTTAAGCAGCAGACAGCTGTTGACAGTAATGATTGTCCTGTGTTAGATTAATTGGTATTCTCCATGGGACTGGAAGAAGTAAACACTTGCTATTCCAAAGATGTCTTGGCTGGGTAGGTTTTCAATATCAATCAACTTAAAATATTTCTGTTTTTCTGCAGGTAGCTCTGGTAGGCGAGGAGGAAGGTTTTCTGCTCAAGGAATGGGGTAAGTTTCATTGATTTTTAAATTTTCACTCTGAGAGTGGACAAAGAGAACGTTAGCCAAAATGACATTGAATAATTTGTAGAATAATTTGTAGACTTCTTTTTTTAACTGAGCTCCATTGTTTTTCTAGCCTAAGGCAGCTTTAAGCTCACAGTCCTCTTGCCTCAGCCTCTGAAATGATGGTAATATATGTGTGCACCGTGACACCTGGCTGACATGTAGATGAATAGACAATGTAGATTTGTGCTCATTTTCAGATCTATGCATTTACCATCTCGATCATTTGTGCATAGCTTATGTTATGCCATTTTGCAGTGGTTGATTTAAGAAAAAAATGTGAGGCTATAGGAAATGGTCAAGATTGTGCTTGTTTTATTTGAATAAACGTTCACTGAATCTGCTAATGAACTTAGAAAATGTAAAGCTTTCTTTCTTGCTTTTTTTTTAGAACCTTTAACCCAGCTGATTATGCAGAGTCAGCCAACACTGATGATAACTATGGCAATAGCAGTGGCAATACATGGAACAACACTGGCCACTTTGAACCAGATGATGGAACAAGTGAGTGACTTTTCTAAGAACTTTTTTTCTCTTTTTGGGATGGTGCTATGGATTGAAAAGTCAGGGTCTGTGCATACTAGCCAAATATACCATTGGGATGTACTCATTCCTGGAAAATAACTTTGCATAAAGCATTTCTGTTATTTTAAGGTTATACTTAGATTTAAAAGCTGGAAGAGTAGTATTTAAGAACAGAGCTAGAAAAGATAATATAAGGATGAAGATTTAATGTATGTAGTATTGATTTGCCATGGGTTTGTGAGCTATTTTATGTACCAGTTCACCTGATCACTCTTTTATGAAGTAGCCAAGGCAAGTCCCAACCTTTCCCACAGTACCATTTATTTGGTTTTTAACATAACCTGCAAGCTGTCCTGGAACCCACAGTTTTTTTGGCTAAGCTTCCCAAGTGCTGAAATGATGGATATATGCTTCCACACCTGACCTGACATCAGTCCTATTTTTAGGAAATTTTCATTATTTTCTTGTTGTTGTTGAGATTAGACATGTGTCCCAAGCTGGCCTTGAAGCTCACTATGTAAGTAAAGATGACATTGAATGAACACTCCTGTCTCCACTTGTCCAGGAATTTTATATAGGTACACACACATCATACCTGGCTTTAAACTAGGGTTTATCATCACCATCTTAATAATAAAGCTGAAGATTGAAGGAGAGATTATGAATTTACTAGTATTTGAGTTCAGAACTATTTGACTCTAAAACTTTATGCTCTTTCAATTAGCCCATATGGCTGCTTCTAGTGGTGTATTTCCTAGCATTCTGTGTTAGGGACATTTCAGCTTTTGAGTATAATTAAACGATTAAGATACTCCTCAAAGTTACAGAACCCAGAGTCACAGTCAACAAACACTATTTACTGATTTATTTTCTAATACCAAAATAGGAATGCTCTTTTTAAGTTTTTTGAGACAGGATTTCTTTGTGTAACCCTGGCTCTTCTGGAACTCACTTTGCAAAGAGGCCGACCTCAAGAGATGTGTCATACCAGAAACATAAGCCTGCCTCTTGAGATTAAAGGTGTGATCCACCACCTCGTACGCTGGGATTTGGGATGTCCTTTTTTTTTAAAAAAAAAAAAAAAAAATATATATAAATATATATATATATATATATATATATATATATCCCAGTATCTTACCAAGAAGAGACTCACTGGACTTTTAGCTTTCCACTGAATAGTCTCTTTGGTGTTTGTCACTTGGTAAAGTGTTATAGGATTTGAATAAAACCACTTTTTGTGGGGCTGCATCTAGGTATATTGTAAATGCTTAAAGGTATGTTTAGGCTTATGGGATACACCAACATATGTTCAAGGTTAAAGATAATGTGCTGTTTTAATGAGAGTAGCCCTAGAATCTAGAGTGTCATGGTTTTTGTTCTGTTTAATTTTTTATTCACAGTGCTGGGAATTGAATCAGGGCATTATGCATGCTAAGCAAGAACTCTTATCCTTGCTTGGCTCCTAGAATGCCTTTTCTGTGATATCTAACTTTTGCTATCTGAGCTGGTATATGAGAGCTCGTAAGTTTTTCTTTTTACGAAGAGGTCTGTGTTTAACAGGGGCCTAAAATTTTAGACTCATTGACATGTTACCAATCAAATTTTACTATTTTTATACACACACACACACACACACACACACACACACACACACACGTATGCGTGCGTGCGCAAGCGCAAATGTGTTGGGTAATTTGATTGCATGTATGTCAGTATACAACATGCATGCTTTGGTCTGTGGAGGCCAGAAAAGGATGTTAGATCCCTTACAACTGGATTTTGGATGGTTGTTGGCTGCTATGTGGATGCTGGAGGTTGAATCCTTATTCTCTGAGCCACTGCAGCATCTCTCAAGCGCCCTCTTTTTTAAATTTTTAGTTTTTCCCAAGGGTGGAGGCAGAAGCTGAGATATTGAAGAAATGTGGGCATCTTACTAGATTTTCCTTAATCATTTGGCTGTGAGGTTATGTTTTAATATATTGTGTAGGCTTTATTTCTTTCTTGTTTTATAGAGGCAGTGATAACAGTTTTAATATTTTAAAAACAACTGATTTTTTTTTTTTTTCACCTACATAGGTGTATTCTTAGATATTTAGCTTTTTAATCTTTGGAAAAAAGACAATGGAAAATAAGGGATTGGCTTTTAGTTTAGACTAAAAAACTCAGGGGTGTATGTGTGTGAGGGTGTCATTCCAAGTCCTTATCCTTAGCTGTCTTTTTTTTGTTGTTGAGAGGGGGGTGGCAGGGACAGGGTTTCTTTGTGTAGCCCTAGCTCACTCTGTAGACCAGGCTAGCTTCAGACTTACAGATCTGCCTGCCTCTTCCTTTCTAGTGCTGGGAAAGGCGTGCACCACTACCATCCACTCCCCCCACCTTCCAGCTGTCTTTAAGAATCTGATTGGGACAACAGGGACTCTTGTAATGATTTTATTAGTCTGCAGTCACAAATCAATGGTGTGTGTAGATAGATGATGCCACTGTCATCTTCCTGTGTGAGAGGATTGGTGATCGCTTCGTATGTTCCTGTTGTCATCTCATGATGTGACATACCTTTATGCATGATCTCTTTTATGTTTTCATAGCGCAAACTTCAAATTCCTTTTTTAATTTAAGAAATAATTCATATCTACCCTTAAAATATCCACAGGTACAATGGGAATTATATATTGGGGGCAGATGTTCTCATTCACAAGCAAAATTTCACTGGTTGTTTTTTCTTTTCTTTTCTTTTTTGTTTCAGGACTTGATTTCATTGGGGTTGAGGGGTCAAATTATCCCCGAAAATTTGAGACTGCTCCTGGTATGATACATCCAGGTGCCTAATTGCCCCGGATATTTTTACAGATTTTTATGAATTGAAATATCTGTGGATATGTGGATTTTTCTGTCTTGCTTTTTTTTCTTTCTACCTTTTTCTTTCATCTTCTGTGTCCACTTTTCCCTCCCCAAAATATATTCATTTAGTAAATATTTGGCATTTACATTGACTGAGCTTTGTGCTGTGGGAATGTAAACCCAAAGTTTTGTAGAACATTTTTATCTTACTGTTCCTGGCTTCCTTAGCCATGACTGGACTTCCAGTTCAGGAAAGAATCAAGCACAAGTATCCATATCCAGTCTCTAAGAGTACAGAAAGATAATTCTTGCACAAAGAACATAGGTTAGGAAAGTAGTCAGTTCTAACTCCAGGATCTATTAAGTGCTAACTCATGTAGGCTTCCATTTATTGAGGATGAGGCAGATTTCAGTGAGGAGAGAGGAGAGAGAGCTATAGGAGTAAAAAGGCTGTCATTTGTGACTTGGACTTCCCATAAAAGAGAGTTTCTATTAGCAAATGTTTGAAAGGTTTTTTGTTTTGTTTTGTTTTGTTTTGTTTTTCTAAACAGGGTTTCTCTGTGTAGCCCTGGCTGTCCTGGAACTCACTCTGTAGACCAGGCTGGCCTCGAACTCAGAAATCCGCCTGTCTCTGCCTCCCAAGTGCTGGGATTAAAGGTGTGCGCCACCACTGCCCGGCCGTTTTGAAAGATTTAAGTGGTTTTGTAGCTGTTAGATTTTTTTTTTTTCCTTTTTCTTTTTAATGAGATAGGACCTTACTATGTAGACCACCAGATTGGCCTCAAAAGTCTGTTTTCAGACAGACATGCTCACAATCTGTCTGCATATGTATATGCATGCACCTCGATCCCAGAGATCAATATCTTTGTTAATCTGTTGCTACCTTCTTGTTCTCTGAATGTACCTGAAGCTCACCAATTCAAATAGGCTAGCTGGCCAGCAAGCCCCAGTAACCCTCCTGTTCTGCTTTCTTGGTCCTAGCATTAGACTCATGCCTCTGTTTTGTTTTGTTTTTATGATTCTGGGAATCAAATCTAGAGTTTTGTGTACTCTTAAGCAAGCATGCACCCACTGAACCAAATGCCCAACCTATGCCTAACTTTTATGTTTATGTTGGCATTTGAACTCAGGTTCTCATGCCTGCAAAGAAAGGCTTTACCTACTGAGCCATCTTTCCTTGCCACATGCCCTCAAGTTTTTGATGTTCTTGTGTCACCTTTGAAGTTTTGGAAGGAGGCATACTCAAGCATTTGGTAACTTTTTTATTTTACGTTAAGATTTTTATTTTATTGAGACAGAATCTCACTTTGCAGCCTTGGTAGGCCTGGAATTTGCTGTATAGGCCCAGTTGCCCTGGAGGAGATTCTCCAGGAGTTTTGGGATTAAAAGGATTTGTCACCATGCTTAGCAAACACTTGCTAATTCTATTCATTTATTATGAGTTCTAGCCTTTAAAAAAGGGAGAGGGGGTTCTACCTTCTGGTAGAGATAAATCCTTCATTAGTGTTCAGGTAGGAGAGAAGAGTCCTATTTCTCAAAAATGTTCTTATGAGACATTTTCTTTCTGAGATGTGTATGTATAAGACAAAAATTACGAGAGAAAAAAAGGGGGCGTGTTAGAGAGAATTGATAAGTCTCTTGCTATCCAAGCATGAGGACTGGAGTTTATATTCTCACCACTTAGAAGCCACATGGAGGTAGAGGCCTGTCTAACCCAGAACTTGGGAGAAGGAGATAGAATTCTCTCTGCAAGCTGGCAACTAGACTGCCCAAATAAGATCAGCTTCAGGTTGAGCCAGAGACCAGAAAACAAAGTGACACAGAAACTATTTTAAATCAACCTTTAGTTTCCACTTACATGTGAACACCTACCAGCACAAACCCAACATTGTGTCTACACATATGAACATACGTAACACACAGACTGGGGGGGGGGGGGGGACGAGAGCACAAAGGTGCCCAGGGACAGATATAGAAGTGGGTTGATTGTGTATAGAACTTTGATCTGCAAACTGTTTTAGCTGAAGAGAAGGGGAAAATGATTTCCTTCATGGTCTGTGCAATACCTTGACAGGTCAGATTCTGTATTCTGATGTACATATTTGATTTTAATTTTGCTTTGTATTCCCCAAAAGAGCAAGTCTATGCAGTGTTTCCTATATAGTTACCTGGTTTAAACCAGTAAGACTTATGAACTTCACTTGTGCTGATCATTTTCTTGTTGTTGTTCCTTTCTAATATCAGAGAGGTCCTCTTGTCTGTTTCTTTATTCAGCTTCCAAACCTACTTATTCTCCTTTCATTAAACATGTGCTAACTTTTTGTAGTTTTCTACCACTGTTGTTGTTTCTCTTCATATTACCTTGAGTTTTCTTTTGTTTGTTTTTATACAAAATAAATAGATGTAGCTTGCATGTTCTGTTTTAAATTAGTTGCTACCATCTCATTAATGACTGCTAAGACAAAGCTAGGTTTTTTTAGAGATACTGCATGGCATGTTAAATATTGGCGGGGAGGAGGGTAGGAAAGGATCATGAATGAATGGATGTGTTTATATGTATATTCTTTTATGTATCTCATTCACTCCTGTTACAGCTCTAACTCAATTGGCTATGAAGTCATAATTTTATTAAAACCTGTTTACTTTGGTGTTTCTAAAGAGTCTTTCCCTATCTCTGAAATCAACAACTTCTTTCTGTTTGCTAAATTCTAATAATCATACTATTGCTTGTCAAAATGTTAATGCAGTAGTATCGTCTAAATTATGTTTTATGACACTTAAATTTATTTTACCTTTTTCCCCTCCAATCCTAGGTGCATGGAGGACTGCAACAGAAGAGTGGGGAACTGAAGATTGGAATGAAGATGTAGGTATTCTTGGGCCAGTCCTTACCTAATGTATTCTATCCCTAAGTTGTGTTTAGGGATAGAAAATGGATATATTTCTGCCTTTCAAAATCACTGCTAAGATTCTGACCTAAAACTTTTACATCCAAAATAGTGTTCTGAACCAGAACATTTCACATATGTTTTATGAAGGAGACTGGGCATGAACAGGACTCTGTGGAACCACACTATGGAAAGGGCAAGTGCAGGTGTGTAAGTCCAATACCTGATTGTCAGATTGACCCAGGAAGATAGACTGGTTGGGTAGGGTACCAAGAATGCAATTAGGACTGGGAACAAGCTAAATGGTAGAATGCTTGTCTAGTATGTGTGAGAGTCTTGCATTCAAATCCTGTCACTGCAGAACAATGGTTTTTAGTTAAGCAGTAAGTAGGTAGTACTTGAGTAACAGCTGGTAATGTCATACAACTGTACTTGGAGTTGTTGCATTATTTGGTGTTAAGTATAATGAATTGGCAATGGATAGTTATGGTACCTAAGCCTTAAGTTTAAAATCCAGTTGGCTGTGAAACTTTTAACTACCCAGTGCCCAACTGTGTAATTGAAATGACTATCCAGTTGGGTATCTGCTACCTTGACTCTACTTGGAAAACGTATAGATGGTGATTTAGAAAGAATTTTCTTGGATATTATCTAAGAAAAAAGACTTTTAACTGGTCACAGTGAAACTTTTGCTGTGAATTGTGGTTTTCCATGATTGTGGATAAACCTATTTTAATATTTTAAATTTGCTTTCCCTTATATATAGGTAGATAAGGTAGCTTTGTCAGATTGTTTTGGTTGTCAGTCTTAGATTTCAAAACATTCCAGTGCACCCACATCACAGGGTTATGATTTTCTTTTGTAGCTGAGCTAAACTGCTTTGTGAATATGAACAAGTTTTACCTTCAGAAATTTGGTTTATATTAGTAAGGGATATATTTGGGATACAGTGGATTTTCTGTTTATTACCAAAGAGATTTTGATCAAGAAATGGAGAAAACAAGCCTAATTCAACTTTTTATTTAAGAAGAAGAGTTATCCCCTGAAATTGGTTACCTAATTAGATGCCCTACGAGTATAATGTCCATATTAATGCAAAATTTACATATAGCTGAAATTCCTGAAAAGACATTATTATTTGACCAGCACTGGGACCTGCATAGCTCAATAGCCAGGAATTAACATTTTTTCTTTCTTCATCTTGGTCATGCTTTTCCTTTCATTGGGGGAGAGAAAATGGTGGAAGATAAATGTCCTTTGGGTAGAGGTAGGAATTGGGATTTATAATGAGAAAATAAAAGGGAATTTCCTCAATATGTGTGACTAGCACAGAGATAACCTTCCTGTGAGTTGAGTCTATACATGATATGACTCTGTTGTGTTTTATTGTGTTCCTTGGTTCTATTCCTTGCTTGGATAAAACGATTAAGCAGACTTGAGATCAACCCATTCAGTATTCCTCAGGGTAGTTTTTTGTTTTTCTCAGAGTTTCCTTCTCTTTTGGTACTGAATTTACCTTACCTGTGGCAAATTTCTGATACCAGGAGTAACTGATTCCTTTCTTTCCAGCTTTCTGAGACCAAGATCTTTACTGCCTCTAATGTGTCTTCAGTGCCTCTGCCTGCGGAGAATGTGACAATCACTGCTGGTCAGAGGCAAGTGTGTAGTAAAATTGAGTGTATCTTTTTTAAAATAATAGGTTCCTTTTTTTTTTTTTTTTTTTTTTTTTTGTATTATTTTATTTTATGTATATGAGTACACTGTCACTGTCTTCAGACACACCAGAAGAGGGCATCAGATCCCATTACAGATGGTTATGAGCCACCTTATGGTTGTTGGGAATTGAACTTAGAATCTGTAGAAGAACAGTCAGTACTTTTAATTGATGAGCTTTCCTCTCCAGTCCTTATTTTTGAGTATTTAATAGATGTTGAGTTAATGTAAGCAGAATTTGCTAAACCATCACTCATTGGTTATTTTATTTAATGATTTGTTCTCCCTTGGACTCAGCTGGGCCTGGGAAAAGCTGAATATTTTCTTTCTCCCTCCGTTTTAGTTGTTCTACCTTGGGTTACTACTTTAATATAAACTTTGGTGTCACTGAAAGTCATTGTGAGTAACAGAGCATAGTATTTTGAATTTCTTTTTCTCTTTTTGATGAGATGCTGGGGGTGAATTTAGATCCTTGTGAATGCTAGGTTTATACTATACTATTGAGCTACACATCATCAACCCCATATTAAGTTTAGAGAAAAACTTTTAAAACTTCTGTTCTAAATCCATTGGAGGGTGCTAGTAATCAAAATATATGGTGTTTTGTTGTTTTGAGACAGAATTTTGCTGTTTAAGCCAGATTGTTCTTAAAGTTGAAGTAGTCCTCTTGTGTTACCGTCTGTGTGCTGGTGCTTGCACCAGCATGCTCAGCTAAGTATGTGGTCTTATATTTTAGAAATTAGTATTACATATTAAAATCATAGCTAAATAGTTTTCGATTTCTGCCCAATTATTTAATGATTAGAATTTGATATTTGGAGTGGAGTGTCAAGTGTGATGGTGCACAACTTTAATCTTAGTACTTGGGAGAGAAAAGCAGGTAGATCTCTGTGAGTTTGAAGCTAGTTAGAGCTACATAGTGAAACCTTATCTCAAAAGAATTTCTGAGTGTATTATGGCCCATGCTTAGAATTCAAGTACTTGGGACACTGAGGCAAGAGAAACATAAATATAAGGCAAGTCTTGGCTGCACAGTAAGACCGTGTTAAAGAGCCAGCCCCCCCCCCCCAAAACCCTGAAGATTTAGTATTTCATTAAATTAATGCCATCATTAAATTAAATGTTTAACTATTTTGGCAGCACGTGGCACTCAGTTACTTTGATTAATGTAACATATTAGGCCTTTACAAGACTGTAGCATCAGAAAGTAACCTTCGTGTTGATTTAACCATGATCTAAGTATGCAGGGTATGCTAGAATGTTCATTCATAAAGATCTCTTTCTTTCCCAAACTAGAATTGACCTTGCTGTTTTGTTGGGGAAGACACCATCTTCAATAGAGAATGATTCATCTAATCTGGATCCATCTCAGGCTCCTTCCCTGGCCCAGCCTCTGGTGTTCAGTAATTCGAAGCAGAATGCCATATCTCAGCCTGCTTCAGGGAATACATTTTCTCATCATAGCATGGTAAATATGGAACAAGCATTACACTGACCCCAACAAACACATGCACATGACCACTACTTTGTCAAGGATTGTAAGATAGTGTCTCACTGTATGGGCTAGTCCTCTGGGAATACAAACATGATCGTCATGCCCAGCTGCTCTGTAGTGACAATTTTGTAGTTTTGTAAGAATGTTTTTGTTTTAAACCCAGGTATGGAATGTGGTGTTGCTTCAGATTATCCACAGCAGCTATGGTTTGCCTCCTGGTCTGGCAGGGGTGTGATTTCCCAATTACAGATAATTTCTTCAATTGTGTGATGTTTGGAGTTCTGGGGACTTTTTAGAGGTTATATAAATGCTAGGGCCTCTAGGTGGGGTGGGTTGTTGTTGGGTTATTGCTTGGTGTTGGTCACAATTAAGTAGTCATGTGCAAAGAAAAAACAAGAAAAAATTAGATGCCCTTATGGCAAAGATCAAACTTGCCCCAAGTTCCTAATCAGCCGGAAGTAGTTCAACGATAATGTCTTCCCTTTTCTGATCCCTGACTTTATTCAATCTCTTTACTTTCCTCTCCCTCCCTCTCCTAGGGGGGTGGAGAAAAGTAGCAAAAGACACCTATACTGCTTGGCTTCCCTCCACCCACCTCCCCCCCACCCCCACGCTCTGCATGCAAAAAGCAAGAGGAATTGATTGTTCCAGCATGCTGGGGTCACCCTGCACGCAAAGGAGGGAGGGTGCTTGGTTTATTTTTAATTCTCAGATCATAAAGTACTTCATTCCCTAAAATTGTATAAGTGGAATAAATGCTCCAATATTCCAAGCAGAAGTTTCTGTGTTTGTTTGGTATTGTTATTATTAAAGTCATAGCTAAATAGTTTTAAATTTCTACTTGATTATTTAATTATTAGAATTTGATAGGCTGCCCTTCGTTTCTGTTTTAGAATTCAGTCATGCTTCCTTCCACGTTATGGTTATCATTTCCATTTGCTTGCTCTTGTCTTGTTAGGTCTTAGGGAAATGAGTAAGTTAATAGACACCAGTAGTTGTTGATTGTTGTTGTTTTTAAGAGAATTCTCTTTATGTAACTCTGGCTAGCTTGAAACTCACTGGCTTTGAACTTAAAAGTTTTTGCCTCCTGAACGCAGAGATTTAGAGGCATGTGCTCATGCCCAGCCTAGTTTCTTTTCTTTCACTGTTTCTTTAAAGTTTTACTTATTTATTGTGGCATGTTGTTAAATGTCTCAGGCTGGCCTCAGACTCATTGTATAGTGGAAGAGTACCTCTATCTAGTCTTTAATTTCTAGGGACTGGGATTATAGGCAGTTGTGAGATGCCCAGTGTGGTGTGTGTTTGTGTGTATATATGTCTGTGTGTGTACGCACACACATACACATACTATATATGGCAAGACTGTTCAAGAAAAACGAATTAAAAAACGAAAAGTATGCATGCAGACCTTGCATTTTAAAAATTTTAAAAAGAAACAAAAACTCCAGATTCTGGCCTCCTTGGACATCGGCACACACAGAAAATAAACAAATGCCCATGATACAAGCACTATTAAATTTTAAGGAAAATCGATCCTTTAACATTTATTCTCAATGAAAAAGAATAAAGAGGGCTAGCTTAGATACTAAAATGCTTGCCAACTGTGTACAGGCACTGTATTTTATTCACAGCATCATACAAAACAGGCCTTGAACTTTATTTCGGATCCTCCTGTAATTACAGATGACATATGCCTGGTATTTTTCTGCATCTTGAATGTTTGGTTGAGGTCTGGAGGGATGGTTTTGCAGTCAAGAGTGCTTGCTGCTCTTCTGCAGGAACCATAGTTCAGTTTTCAGCACTCACAATGGGCATCTCACAACTGCCTATAACTCCTGTTGCCAAGGTTCAGATGTTCTTTTTAAGCTTCTGTGGATACCTACACAGATGACATTCCTATTTATGTAGGAACCATACAAATAACTAAAAATAAAATAAAAATAAAAGTAATTATTTTTGAGAAGAAATTGATAGTAATTATTTGTGTGAGACCATCTCTTTCCAACACTTTCTTGCTTTCAAATAGACGTTTGAGCGTTTTTCTACATTTTTTTAAAAATTATTTATGAATTTACATGTGTACACATGCCATTGCATCTGTACAAGCACATGAAGAAGTAAAAAGACAACTTGTGGCATCCATGGGAGTCCTCAGAATCAAACTCAGGTCATCAGGCTTGCCATGGTAAGCACTGTACCAGTGGAGCCGTCTCAGTAACCCATCTTCTGAGATTGTCATTTGCACAATCTTGAAATATAGACTGAAGTGGGGAAGAAAGTCTCTCCTTCTATATTCACTTATTTGCCTTTACAAAATGCCTGAGTAATCAGCCTGATGGAGGAAGGTTTTGTTTTGGCTTGTCATCATCAACTGTGTCTGTCTTTGGTTGGTTGGCTTTGCTATGGTGATTGGAGAGAATTATTAACAATGAATTGGCGCACGCCTTTAATCCCAGCATTTGGGAGGGAGAGGCAGGTGGATCAAAAACAAAAACAAAAAAATCAAAAACAAACGAACAAAGAATGAATTATGCTTAGTGTTAACATGCATTTGTTATGTACACAGAAAATAGCACAAGTCACTTGTTGATTATCTAGTGTAATTTGGGTTGGCCCTATAACTTCTCTTTGTTTCTGCTAGTTAATAATATTCAAATGAGGCTACAGTTGGTTAGTTTTGTTTTGAGTTGCTTAGTATAAATTAATTCTGCTTTTTTTGTGTGTGTGTTTTGGTTTTTGGATATCGAGACAGGGTTTCTCTGTATAGCCTTGGCTGTCCTGGAACTCACTCTGTAGACCAGGCTGGCCTCCAACTCAGAAATCCTCCTGCCTCTGCCTCCCAAGTGTTGGGATTAAAGGCGTGAGCCACCACTGCCCTGCTAATTTGTTTTTAAATGTCTTATCATTAATTTACATAGTAGATGATGATATTTTCATATACAAATATAGTTCATTTTGATAACACTTGTTCCTTTCCTTAGCCTCTTTTGACCCCAGCTCTCCTCACTCTCTTAATTTTTTTGAATTATTAATTCTCTATGTAGTTCTGGCTATACTGCAATTCCCTATGTAGACCAGGCTGGCCTCAAACTGACTGAAATCCTCCAGCCTCTAATCCCTTCCTCTAGCTGTGGTTAAAGGTATGGGCACTGTGCCTTACTTATTTATTTAATTTTAAAGACAGGATCGCTCTTTGTTCCTGTCTGTCTTGGAATTTATTATGTAGACCGTGCTGGCCCTTGATGCCTACCCCTGGGTGCTGAGATCAAATTTGCACACATGCCCGCCCTCACCCCCCCATTCTTACCTGTCCTCTCTTCTACTTTTGTTTTTGTTTTTTTGTTTTGTTTTACCACTCCCCGTTACTAGAAACTACTGACTAAAAATGACAGCATGTATAGTTTTTTAGTTTAATTTGATTGACACATTGTTCATTTTTTTTGTTCTTTTTTTTTGAGACAGGGTTTCTCTGAGTAGCCCTGGCTGTCCTGGAACTCACTTTGTAAACCAGGCTGGCCTCGAACTCAGAAATTCGCCTGCCCTGCCTCTGTCTCCCAAGTGCTGGGATTAAAGGCGTGCGCCACCACTGCCTGGCTCCATTTTTCTAAATAATAATAGTTCAAGAACCTCTCATGCCTTTGGGCTCCCTGGCCACTTTATGGTTACCTTCCTTTTGTGTTTTGCTTTTTGTTTTATTTAGTTAAGTTATTCACCCATTTATTTATTTGTTTTGAATTAAGGTCTCTTAGCCCAGGCTGGCCTTGAACTCAACTCATTCTGGCTGACCTTAGACTATTTTTGGTTTTTTTTTTTTGAAACAGGGTCTTATTGTATAGCCCAGACTGGCCTGAAAAATCACAGAGATCCTCTTGTCTCTGCCTACTAAGTGCTGGAATTAAAGGCAGTGTATTTCATCATGCTTGAGGACCTTGAATTTATGATTCTCTGGTTAGCTTTGCAAGTGTTAGTATTCCAGGCATGTGATCAGTTTATGTAGTGCTAGGAACCAGTTCTAGACCTTTGTGTACCATACCATCTGAGATATATATATATATATATTTAGATCACCTTCATATTAATCTTACTTGCTTATTATCAAGTACTGGTTGATTTGAAAATGTGAAAGTTTAGAATATTCTCCACTTGATAAAGGTTTATCCCTGTGGAAAGAGTTGTGATAGATTTTAATGTCTCTCAATGGACAATTCATTGTCTGTGTATTTCATATTGGCTTCAAGCTCATTTATCTTCTTGTCTCCCAAGTGCTTAAATTTACTGTTTTATTTATTCTTTGAGATGGGATCTCACCATGTAGTCCATGCTAGCCTAAAATTGTATTCATTCTGCCTCAAGTTTCTGTGTACTAGGATTTCAGACATGTACCACCATGCTTGTCCTTAAATAATGAGCTTCCTACAACTTTATGGTGTGTACTACTTTTACTCCTATTTCAGATAGGAATTTTTCCAAAAAGACACACTCAGAACTTGAATATAAGTATCGTGACTCTAGAATGTGTGCAAACAATAATGCAGTATACTTGGTCTGGTACAAGGTTGGAGGTTGGTCTTAAACTTCTGTGTAGTACCTGGGACTATAGGCATTTGCTATTCTTTGCTTGGTAGCATTCTGAGTAGCATTATTAAGTGTTGACTTTTGGTCTGTCTTTGTGAGTAATCAGAGCAAGGTTACCAGCTATAAATTTTTTCTGGTGTCTTTGTTGATCTGTAGGTGAGCATGTTGGGGAAAGGATTTGGTGATGTTGGGGAAGCTAAAGGTGGCAGTACAACAGGCTCCCAGTTCTTGGAGCAATTCAAGACTGCACAGGCCCTTGCTCAACTGGCAGCTCAACATTCTCAATCTGGAAGCACCACCACCTCCTCTTGGGATATGGGCTCAACAACACAATCACCATCACTGGTGCAGTATGGTAAGTTACTGGTCGACTTAACTCTTTTACACATAAGAGATTTATTGTCTAGAAGATAGTGAAGGACAAGATAATCTGAGTTCAGAAAGCTACATCAAAATTTGAGGCTGTATACAATTAAATTTAACTTTAGTTCTATTTCTTTATTAACCTGGGATTTTCAGAGAATTCTCTTTAGATTTTGTGTGTTTGTGTGATGGTGCCCTTGCTGGTCTTAAACTTCCTGGGTAGACCAGGCTGGCCTCTTAAGTCAGAGATCGGGTATCACTAAGACCTTCTACCTTGTTCACATGTTCTCTTGAATTTTAAGCTTAACAGCCAGCAAACCCTAAGGATCCTCCTATATCCCCCAGCACTAGGATTAACACGCATGTGACAATACTGTGCCCATCCTTTTCACATAGATACTGAGAGACAAACTCAGGTCTGTATACTTGCACAGCACTTTAGTGACTGAGACACCTTCCCCGGCCCTAAATTCTTTGATTTATCTTCAGTTTGATGGCCATGGCCATTTTAGAATTTTATACTTTAAATTTGGATAATTTGTAGATATGTGACATATATAGGCAGGGCAATTGTATTATTTTTCTGGTTTCTTTTGTTTTGTGTTTTTTAAGACAGGGTTTCTCTGTAGCCTTGGCTGTCCTGGAGCTCACTCTGTAGACTACTAGGCTAGCCTTGAACTCAGCTCTGCCTGCCTCTGCCTCCCAGGTGATGGGAATAAAGGCATACACTACAACTAGCTAGCTATTGATTTTATTAAGCTGTGCTGAAGTACAGAAATCAGTGATTCTGGTTTTTTGGGGGGTTTTGTTTTTTTTTGTTGTTGTTGTTGGGTTGGTTTTTAAAGATTTATTTATTTTATGTATATGAGTACACTATAGCTGTCTTCAGACACACCAGAAGATGGCACCAGATCCCATTACAGATGGTTGTGAGCCACCATGTGGTTGCTAGGAATTGAACTGAGGACCTCTGGAAGAGCAGTCAGTGATCTTAACCACTGAGCCATCTGTCCAGCCCAATAATCCTGTTTCAAAAGGATCTGATTCTATGCAATTTGGGTAGCTGGATGGTTGAATGGATTGATATACGGGTTGTGTATGCCATGGTATATGTCTCAATGTACTTCTGTTTCTGTGATAAAGACATGACCAAAAGTAAATTAGGGAAGAAAAAATTTACTTGGCTTATAGGGACGGCAAGGCAGGAACTTGGAAGCTGGAACTAAAACAGAGACCATGGAGGAACTCTGCTTACTTGCTTGCTCCCCATAGTTTGTTTAGTTTATTTTCTTACACAGCCCTCTCATTTCAGTTATTAATCATAAAAATACAGGCCAGGTGTGATGTATACTTTTAATCCCAGCATTCTGACACAGGCGGGTGGATCTCTTAAGTTGAAGGTTAAGACAGCATGGTCTATGCTGGGAATTTTATTTAGGACACCCAGTGCTATAAAGAGACTCTGTCTCAAACCTTGGGGGAAAAAAAAAAATGAGGAAAGAACAAAAGAAAGGTGTGTGTGTGTGTGTGTGTGTGTGTGTGTGTCAGAGACAGTATGGGGGAGGGGAGAAAATGCAGGGGCTGGAGAGATGGCTCAGCAGTGTAGAACAGTAGCTGTTCTTCCAAACATTCTGGACTCAATTCTAGCACCCACATGGTGGCTTACAATAATAAATTAGAGCCCCAGTGTCTTAGAGGGGACCAGGCAAGTACACAATACATAGACATAGATATGGACAAAAACTTGTGTGCATAAAATAAATACTTGTTTTGTTTGTTTGTTTTTTAAAAATGCCCTAAAGACTTGCCAACAATCAGAGACATTTTCTCAGCTAAAGTTCTTCCCAAATAACTCTAGCTTGTATCAAGTAAACAAAAAATTTAAGTGGCAAGAATATTTATGCCCTGAGCCATTTTGCTAGCTGAAGTTCTTGAATCGTAAAGGTCTTATTCCTGGTACTAGTATAGGGCAACAATATTTACTTGGAATCTATCGATATCACTGGCTCATACTTAATTGTGTTTCTTCTTGCAGATTTGAAGAGTGCAAATGACTCAACAGTGCACAGTCCTTTTACAAAGCGCCAGGCATTCACTCCATCTTCAGCCATGATGGAGGTATTCCTTCAGGAGAAGCCACCTGCAGTGGCTACCTCGACAGCTGCGCCTCCTCCCCCCTCTTCTCCTCTGCCAAGCAAATCCACCTCGGCTCCTCAGATGTCTCCGGGGTCTTCAGACAACCAATCCTCCAGCCCTCAGCCGGCTCAGCAGAAACTGAAACAGCAAAAGAAGAAAACCTCTCTGACGTCTAAGGTACTTGAGCTTTTCAGGGTGATGCTGTTTTAAGGCAGGGAGGTTATGGGATTTCAGGATAAGATATTCTAAGGGTTTGTTTGGAAATTTAAAGTTGAAAGGAATAATTTTATTTCTACCAAAAGATTGTATTAAACAGTTACTTTTTTTCCCTACCTTTTTCATAGATTCCTGCTCTGGCTGTGGAGATGCCTGGCTCAGCAGATATCTCAGGGCTAAACCTGCAGTTTGGAGCATTGCAGTTTGGGTCAGAGCCTGTCCTTTCTGATTATGAGTCCACCCCCACCACGAGCGCCTCTTCAAGCCAGGCTCCTAGTAGCCTGTATACCAGCACGGCCAGGTAGAGGAATCATCACCCAGAAGACCTCTTTTGGTAGCTTAGTTTTGTGCTTATTTCTTCACCTCTGGAGAGGCCATGTCTTGACTGGATAAAAGTAGTCAATCATAGCATTTTGTTGTGTGCTTTTAAAGAAATACATTGTTACTAGGATTATCTATGATTTTAAACATTTAGATAAATGCCATTTAGGTACTTCTAGAATGTCTAAGCTCAGTTTGTTTTACGTGTGTGCGTGCATCTGGAGGCCAGGGGTTAATATCAGGTGTCTTTCTCAATCGCTCTCCATTTCATTTTCTGAATCACGATCTCTCACTGAATGAACCTGGAGCTCACTGGACCAATTTGGCTGGCCAGTAAGCTCCAGGAAACTTCCTATCTTCACTTCCCGGGTGTACTGTGATGTCTTCTTCCCAGATTTCATGCAGATGTTGAGTATCAGATCAGGCCTTCATTGTTACATGGCTAATGCTGTACTACTGAGCCATCTCCATAGCTTCTCAAGCTTTGTTTGATTCTGACAGTTAAAATACAGCACCTCTAACTGTACCTTGACATCTCCTGCAGTGAAAAGTGCTTTATTTGCTGTGGAACTATGCCTTTGAAAAGTTAAAATAATGAACTTAGGAAAAACATTAATTAAAATTTTAAAAAAAAAAAAAAAAAACCATAAAAGTAAATGAAAAGAATCTTTTTTGTCTCTTGGTAGTTATCAAGGAAAGCCCTCTTATGCGTAGAGTTTTTCCTTAATACAGACATCTGGCTTTAGTCTAGATCAGATCAGTTGAGTCATAATTGCCATTGACGCATCTAAAGATTTTATGTAAAAAAATTTTCTGGATGACTGTTGTGGCTCACGGGACCAGGGGAAATATGTGAGATGAGAGTAGATGCTGTGTTACAGAAACTAGTGATGATCTGCTATTGGAATAAAAACATTTCAGTTAAGGAACTTCGGGGGCTGGAGAGATGGCTCTTCTGGAGGTCCTGAGTTCAAATCTCAACAACCACATGGTGGCTCACAACCATCTGCATTGGGGTCTAATGTCCTCTTCTGGTGTGTCTGAAGACAGCTACAATGTACTTACATATAATAAATAAATCTTTAAAAAAGAAAAGAAACTTCAGAAAGACAGGCTGGGCATGATGGTACACTCAATCTCAGGAGGTTCAAAGCCAGCCAGGGCTGGTGTCAACCTGCCCCAAACAGTGATGCTGGAGAAATGACTTAGTGGTTAAGTTCACCTGTTGACCATGTAGACAACTTGATTTTCAGCATCCACATGTTAGTTTACAACCTTCAATAATCCAGGTTTCAGGATGCACATAGGCATGCATGTGAACAAAACATAGATATACATAGATCTAAGAAGTTTTTGATTTTGATTTTTTCAATACAGAATTTCACTGTGTAGCCCTGGCTGTCCTAAACCTCAATATGTAGACTATGATGGCCTCAATTCAGACATCTGTCTGCCTCTGTCTCCCAAGTGCTGGGATTAAAGGTGTGTACCACCACTGCCCAGCTAAGAATTTCTTTGAAGTATAATTTAAAAAAATGTTTGTTTTCCCACCTCTGGGAAATTCTACCATTGATGTTTGATAAGGTTGTCAGTAGATCCTAGAACAATTTCCTAAAATGGGATTGATGAAAAGATGACTTTCCTTGTGCCCAGGTTTCATGGTATGATGTATAGGGGTGCACTGAGGGCTTCAGCCTTCCAAGTGCCTGATTTTGGAAATTTTCCCCTCTTGTCTTTCATAAGTTAATTATTAATTGAAATTATTTTATTCCAATAGATGATCATTGTCATTTCCTAAGATTTTTCTTTTTTCTTTTCTACAGTGAGTCTTCATCTACAGTTTCATCTAATCAGAGTCAGGAGTCTGGTTATCAGAGTGGCCCGATTCAGTCAACAACTTATACCTCCCAAAATAATGCTCAGGGCCCTCTATATGAACAGAGATCCACACAGACGCGGCGGTATCCCAGCTCCATCTCTTCATCACCCCAAAAGGACCTGACTCAGGCTAAGGTAGTAGCTTAATGATTCCCTGGGCCTTGGTTAGCAAAGTAGTGGGTAAAAGTCCCCCTAATGTTCATGTTTCACTTTTCTGGAAGTGGTGCTGCAGTCTTGGAGGTGCCAACTGAGATGCTGACAAAAGCACGTTTCTGTGATTGGTAAACTAAATGTTATTTTCAGCAAATGTGGAGGAGCCTCAAGAGTCAGAACATTTCTCTTTGCAATAAAGATTTGTTGGTTATGGCAAAACTGTCTCAAATACCTGTCCTTTCCTCATGGAAGATCTGATTGCTAAACTTCAGGGTGCATATATATTAATAAATCCACCTTACTCTGGAAAAAGGGGTAACATATACCTAAGATGGTTTGGAGTACCTGTCTAGGAGGATGGGTCTTAAGAATTGTTTTATTTTACATTATTGGGTGGGGGTAGTGGTCATGTGCATATGAGTGCTGGTGCCCTAAGAAGCCAGAGCCATTAGAGTGCCTGGAGTGGAGTTGCAGGTGGTTGTGGGCTGTCTAATATATGCGCTAGGAATTGAACTCGGGTGTTTTTTGTGGGTAATCCATGTTCTTAACAATTGAGTCATCTTTCCAGGTTCCCTAAAATATATTTGACCAAAATTAAATTGACTGATAACATCTCTCTTACAAGCTTGTCTTTTCTTGCTCTTTTTTTTTTTTTTTTTTTTTTGCTCCAGAATGGTTTCAGCTCTGTGCAGGCCACGCAGTTACAGACCACGCAATCTGTTGAAGGTAAGTGTTCTCCAGGCTTTTTCTTCTTGGTTTTAGTGGGTTTCCTCAATGTTGATGTAGAGTTGTTCGTTTGTTTTAAGGTTGGACCCTGTTCTGTAGACCAAGCCTCAAATTCACAAGAGATTTGCCCACTTCTGCCTCCCAGTGTTACAGACAGCTCTGAGCTGCCGTGTCAGTACTAGGAATTGAGCTTGGGTCCTGAGGAAGAGCAGCCTTTGTTAACCTCTGGGCCATTAGTTTATAAAGACTCTTGCTGTAACACAAACTGACCTTGAATACTTTTAACTCAGCCTAACAAATGCTGGGATCATAGTCAAAGTACCACGGTAATCAACTTTCAACTTCTCTATTTTTTGAGGTTTTTTTTTTGGTTTTTTTTTTTTGTTTTTTGTTTTGTTTTGTTTTTTAATGTATATGGGTGTTGGCCTGTGTGAGTGTCTGTACCAAGTATGTACCTGGTGCCTGTGAAGGTCAGAAGAAGGTGTCAGATATCCTGAAACTTGTTGCAGATGCCATGTGGATTGTTTGAAATCTGGGTTCTCTGGAAGAATTGAGTGCTCTTAACTGCTGAGCCATCTGTCTATCCTCCTATCTTTTTAAAAAAAAACAAAAACAAAAACAAATTTTTAAGTACATTGGTGTTATTTCTTTTGTATTGTGAGTATAAGCATGTGCGTGCCACAGCACTCATGAATGTCAGAGAAAACTTTCAGGAATCTATTATTATTCTTTACTGGGGTTTTGGAATCAGACTCAAGTCATCAAGTGGTTTATGTGGTGATAGGAATGGAACCCAGGGCCTGATATAAGCAGTCTACCACAAGCTGTCTCTGCACTCCAAAAAGAGTTGTGCTTAACATAATAACTCCCACTTTTTTCTTTTCAAGCAGTTGATGACTGTAGTTTTTCTTTACTCACATTCATTCCCTGTCTTCTGATGAAGGGAAATGTGTTCCTATTTTCAGGTGCTACAGGCTCTGCTGTGAAATCTGAATCTCCTTCCACTTCTAGTATACCCTCTCTCAATGAAACAGTACCTGCAGCTTCCTTACTAACGACAGCCAATCAGCATTCATCCTCCTTAAGTGGCTTGAGCCATAGTGAGGAGATTCCAAATACCACCACCACACAACATAGCAGGTAATTTGGGGTGAGAATTTAGTTGGGTTTGTGAGTTTCAGTAACAGAGCCATTTGGTCTGGTCTTCGTCACTCTACCTGTTGGAGATATTAGCCCTGCTTTTGTGGGAAGTGATGACAAAGGAGACTTATTTTCTGCTTTTAGAATCTGTTCTTGCTGTGATTGTTCACAACCCTGAAAACTAGCCATTGTTTATGTCAGTATGATCTCAGACATCTTGTTCCTCTTTTCTGTTTTTGTTTTTTGTTTTGTTTTTGTGGTGATTCCTTATTGGAGTTCCAGGTCAGGTATAACCATAACATTGTGTTAATGGCTAATGGCAGCCTTTTCTCCCTTATAGTGCATTATCTACACAGCAGAATACCCTTTCTTCATCAACATCTTCTGGGCGTACTTCGACATCCACTCTTTTGGTAAGTATGATGCTTGAGAGGAAGTGTGTAGTTCATGGTTTTAATTTTCTAACCCTAAGATTGTCCCACGTAATGTACTTTTTTGTTTGTTTTGGTTGGTTGGCTTTTCCTCTCTCTTGAGTCTTGCTGTGTAGCCCTCAAACTCTATGTGGACTGACTTTGATGTTCTCCTTCCCTCTGCCTCTCTAGTGTTGGGATTACAGGCATGCATTTAGCATACCTGGCTCACCCAGTAGGATGTACTTGAAATTTTAATTTTTTATGACTTAATTTCTTTATGACTCAACTGAGTTTGTAGGAAAAGGAGTAAAAGGATATTGGGAAGCCACAGGAGTCCACTTTTGGACTTCTGGAGCACAACTGAAACAGGAAACAGGCATGGGCTTCGTGTTCTCTGTTAAATGCAGAACAGCATACACTTTTTTTTTTCTTTCTTTCTTTCTTTTTAAATGGAGGTATATTCACACACCTTTAATCCCAGTATTTTGGATGTAGAAGCAGGTAGATCTCTGAGTTCAAGGCCAGTCTGGTCTACAGAGTGAGTTCCAGGACAGCCCGGGCTACACAGAGAAACCCTGTCTCAGAAAAACAAAAGAACCAACAAAAAAAAAACAAAACAAAAATAAAGCTAGGGTTACTTAGGGAAAGGTGTTAAGTTTATAGGAGCCTAGGAAAAACTATGAGGGATAAAGCTTTCTTAGGAGTCTTATTCCTAAACTATGAAATTGTAGTTTTAAAGTCAAGGCTGGTACTTTCTCCCAGCTTGTATTTTAGTTTTGTTGTTGAACTAGTGAAGCAGAGTGTGGAGAAGAAGGCTGTGGTACCCTGTTTAGTTCTAAGCTTTTCCCTCTTACTAATTTATGTCATTGATCCCTATGGATTTGTCCCCACCTACTTTGCAGTTTTTCTGAACAAGGTGATGGTCAATGGGCAATTGTGAGGAACGTGTAGCTGGAGGGTTTTTTTTATCTTCTTGGTAGAGGGAATCCTGATACCCTAGGTTGGCTTTTTTTAATTTCAGATTTGATGAGGTCATACATTGTATCTTCTCTAACCTGTCGCTAATCGTTGTTTCCTTTATCTTCTGTTTCCCTTTAAAGCATACAAGTGTGGAGAGTGAGGCGAATCTACATTCTTCCTCCAGCACTTTCTCTACCACATCCAGCACTGTCTCTGCACCTCCTCCAGTGGTCAGTGTCTCCTCCAGTCTGAATAGTGGCAGTAGTCTGGGACTTAGCCTGGGCAGCAACTCTACTGTCACAGCCTCAACTCGAAGCTCAGTTGCTACAACTTCAGGTAGCTTTGCCTAGGTGGGTGGCATTCCTCTGGGATGGAGGAGATAGTAAATTGTATGACAGCATTAAAATGTTCTCTTTCAGGAAAAGCTCCTCCCAACCTTCCTCCTGGAGTCCCGCCATTGTTGCCTAATCCATATATTATGGCTCCAGGGCTGTTACATGCCTACCCGGTAAGTGGAACTGAAGGATCTTCTCCACAGAGGGAGGATGGTGCGACTCTTCTTTGTAGTTCTGGATTCAGATGGAAGACAATAATTAAAGCAGAATAAATGAATGGTACCCACATTTGGGCAAACGGGTTTTAAATTAGTGTGTGTGTGCGTGCGCGCGCGCGCGTACACCTGCTAAAATCAGAGGAAACTGGGGTTTCCTTTTCACCTTTATTCAGGTTCCATTTGGCTTGCATTTTTTGGTGGCAGGTACCTTACCTGCTAAGCTATATCACTAGCCAAAAAAAGTAACAGGGTTTGTGTGTTTGTTTGCTTTTATGTATCTGGGGGGGGGGTGTTTACATGTATGTTATATAAACCATAGTGTGCCTGGTGCCTGTGGATGCCAGCATTGGATCCCCTGGAACTCAAGTTACAGATAGTTGTAGACACCCCCATGTGGGTGCTGAGAATTTCCTTGGCTGTTTCCTATATTACTGTTGCTTCTTTACCGCTTTGGATCTGTGCTTCCCCCCCCCCCCCCCCCCCCAACACCCAACTCTAGAACTACCTTAATTGTCCGCTAAAATGAAAAATATTTATAAAAATTCTATTTAAAACACTTATTTTTGCTGGGTGTATTGTCAAATGCCCTTAATCCTGGCACTTAGGAGGTACGGGCATGCCTCTGTGAAGTTTGAGCCCAATCTGGTCTATGTAGAAAATTCAGGACAGTCAGAGCTACATCTGAAGATAAAATAAGAAAAATAAGTTTAAAAAATATTGTTTTCAATTTCTTCTGCCAGATGTGGTGACATTGTGTTTAATCTCAGCACTTTGGAGGCAGCAGCAAGTCGATCTTTTGAGTTCAAGGCCAGTCTGGTCACCTGACTGTATTCTAGGCCAGCTAGCACTACACAGTAAGACCCTAATCTCAAAACAAAATAAAAATTAAAAAACCCCACTTATTCTTACCCTAAGGAAGAAGTTTAGATAATAGATGAAATATCCAAATTGCACTCTTAACTTTTTTATCTTTTGAGTTAGGGTCTCACTTTGTAGTGACCTAGAACTTTTAAAGATCTGTTTCTTGTCTCCTGAGAGTTGGGTTTAAGGGCATAGGCCTCCAGGGCCTGCCTTTTGTTTTTTTTATTTTAATAACTTTTATTAATTGGCAATTTCATATATATCTATAATATTTTGATCATAACCACCCTTCCATTCTCGTTTTCCTCTCGGTCTTTCTTGTACTTCCCTTCTTCCCAACACTTCTCCCTTTCTACTTAATATCTTTTTTTTTTCTCTTAACATTCATGAATGTTCTTCCTGTGTTATGAATGTGCACCCTGTGAAGGTAGATAGATAAGGAGGCCAGAAGAGAGCATTGAATTTAGAATTAGAATTACTCATGGTAATGAGTTGTCTTGTGGGCCCTGGCAACTGAACTACATGCTTTGCAAGAACAAGTGCTCTTAATCACTGAATCATCTCTCTAGCCCCCACATTACATACTTTAAAAAAAATGTATTTCCATGTTTATGAGCACTTTGTATATATGTGTGTACTTGGTTCCCCTGGAGGGCAGAAAAAGAGCAGTGGATTCCCTCAAACTAGAATTACAGATGGGTGTATACCACCTTGTAGATGCTGCGAATCAAACCTGCTTCCTCTGGAAGAACAGCCAGTGCTCATAACTGTTGATCATCCCTCTAGCCCCCACACTGAATACTTTTTAACAGTAACACTTTGTACCTAGAAATATGAGAAAATAAGAATAAAATCTGAATCCTTCAAATTTCAACCCAAGTTTTAAAGACTGCAGGAGACAGTGACTGCCCGATAGAAATTAAAGCCTGCTGTTCATGTACTTGAATCTACCCATTTTCCCCTACAGGTGCCCTGATGTCAGCCTAGTCTTTATATAGTATGTAGCTTCAGGAATGCTATAAGACCTTTCATGAAGCATTTCATCTCTTTGTACTTTATTACTTTCCACTTAAAACAGAAAAGGAATAATCCACCTTGTTCTAGCAATGAGGATATATGTTGTTTATCTTGCCGTTTGCTACCATCATGACTAGTTCCCATTAATGTTGTTAAATGTCTGTCTTGCAGCCACAAGTATATGGTTATGATGATTTACAGATGCTCCAGACAAGATTTCCATTGGTAAGTATGTGAGATAGAAATTTGGAAAAGAACATTAAATTGAGGGATTGGGATAGGTGCATTGAGGCAGGGTTTCACTGTGTAGTTGTGGCTGTCTTTGAACTCACTCTGTACATCAGGCTGGCCTCAAACTCACAGAAGTCCACCTGCCTCTGCCTCTGCCTCTGCCTCTGCCTCTGCCTCTGCCTCCTCAGTGCTAGGATTAATGGCATGCGCCACCACCTCTAGGCAAAAACATTAATGTTGAAATCAGTTGTGGTTCGTGCCTATAGTCCCAGCATGTGAGAAGTGGAGGCAGGAAGACCAAGAGTTCAAAACATACCTCAGTTATATAGTGAGTTCAAAACCAGCTTGGGCTACATTACCTCCTTTCTTTTAGGGGGAAAAAAACAAAATTGATGGAAGGATTCTCAGATGTTTGATCATTGTCATAAACCTAGTTGTTTCTCAGTCTGTTCACCCTTCCTCCCACCCCCCATATATTTTATTATATATGCATACATACTGGGAATTGAAGCAGAGTACCAAAACACATGTGACGTAGCTGCAGCGCAAAAGGACTAATAAAACTGTTAACATGCTTCCTATCAACATTCTGTTCTATTATTACTGTGGGTGAGCCTATACATGCTAGTAGGTACTCTAGTGCTGAGCTGTATTCCTGCTCTTTCTTTTCAATAACTGGAGAGGTATCTCACTACGTTTTCCAGGCTAACCCCAAACTACTGGACCTCATATTCTCCTGCCTCAATTTCCTCAGTATCTAGGACTATAAACATTTATAATGATAATGTGTTATAGCATAGATAAAGTTCTGTGTGTGTGTATTTTATAGGTAAAGGCCCTTGCTTGTTTGCTTGCGTTGGTGGTCTTTCTGTGTAGCCCAGCTATGTATGCCGAGTACTAGGATCAAAGGCATGTGGCACCACATCCAACCTCTCTCCTTTTTCCTAATGTTTTTCTCTGTCTCACCTCTTCTTACCTTTCTTCTGATGAGTTCCCCTGAATCTCCAAAATGGCGTATTTTCAACCTTTACTCTTAGTAAGGCAAATCTGACAGTCTTACAGGAGTGATTTGAATTAATGGGAGCTCTAGTCAGCTTATTCCGAGCATCAGAATATTTTTAATGTCTTAAGGCTTTTTTTATGTGTGGTTTGGTTTGGTTTTAGAGACAGGGTTTCTGTGTGTTTCTCTTTAGCTATCCTGGAACTCTATTTGTAGACCATGCTGGCCTCAAACTCAGAAATCTGCATGCCTCTGCCTCCTGAGTGCTGGAATTAAAGGAATGGGTCACAAGACTTATATAGTGCCAGTGATCAAACCTAGGACCTCTTGTATTTTGAGCAAATGCTATACTTCAGAACTTTTGGTTTCACTAAATTGCTCAGGCTGGTGCTGAACTCACTGTTTATCTTAAGATGGCCTGAAACTTGGTAGTAGTTAGATTTACAAGCTTGCATCAACAGGACCAGATTATGTTGTATTGATATAGAATCTCACTAGGCTATCTCTGGCCTTGGTGATTGTCTTGCTTCATCCTTCAGAATCTTAAAATGCTGGGATTATGGGGAGCACCACCACACACAGCTTTTGTTGTTTTAAGACAGGTGGTGCATGCCTTTAATCCCACCACTCAGTCTACATAGCCATAACTATGTAGCCTTGGCTGGTCTAGAACTTGTTATGTAGACTATCCTGTTCTCAAACTCCAAAGATCCACCTGCCTCTGTCTCCCATGCAGGCAGTACATATGCCTGTAGGTACCAGAGGAGGATATTGAGTGTATCCTGTTTTATCACTTTGCCCACTCACCCACATACCCTACTTGCTACTGGTACAGGCATGCCCATGGTCATACCCACCTTTTTACATGGATGCTGAAGATCATAGTAGTAAGCACTCTTACCTACTGAGTCAATCTCCACACTCAGTTTCTTAAGCACGTCAGGAGAAAGAAGAACCTGTTTTCTCAAAATTAGCTGGGAAGATCTGTATAAGATTAAACCTTGTTGGTCCCGCTAAACCTTAATGTGTACTCAGTGAGCATATCTGTAGACCTTGTCTGACTCTACTTATGGCATGCCGGGGGGACAGCGTATGTAAGGTTAATTAGAGTTCATGAGTTCTAAACTTTTAAATCAGTAACTGGGTAATTTGCAGTAGTCCAACAATCTCAAGCTTCTGTTCATTTTTGTGCTTTTTGCGATAGTGAGTGGAATTTAATCTCTGCTCTTTTATTTTGGTTCTAGGATTACTACAGTATCCCGTTTCCCACACCCACCACTCCACTTACTGGGAGGGATGGTAGCCTGGCCAGCAACCCTTACTCTGGTAGGACTGGGATAAAGCTGAATACATATTATCACTTTCTGTTGACTTATTTCCAAGCATTATGGTTCTGGGTATTAAATGCAGATTTTCACCATGTTAAGCATAAGCTCTAGTACTGAACTAGATTCCTAACTTTGGTGGGGTTTGTTTTTGTTGTTTGGCTAGTCCACCTTTTCCCTGGATGTATGATTGAATAGGGTTTTGTTTTGTTTTTTTTTTTCAAGACGGGGTTTCTCTGTGTAGCCCTGGCTGTCCTAGAACTGACTCTGTAGACCAGGCTGGCCTCGAACTCAGAAATCCGCCTGCCTCTGTGTCCTGAATGCTGGGTTTAAAGGTGTGCCCAGTCACCCCTACCTGGCTGATTTTTGTTTGTTTTTACATGACTGACCCATCATTGTCTTTTCATTTTCCTTCAACTATTGTTGTCCTTCAAACTTTGGAGAAACAAGGGTTCGATGGAGATGATAGAAAACAAGTCGGCAGAGGAACTTTGGGAGGTTTCATTCTGGGAGCCTCTGCACATTATAGAGTGTACAGCTGCCCTTCTTTTCTTAGGCGACCTCACCAAGTTCGGCCGTGGGGATGCCTCCTCCCCAGCCCCAGCCACAACCTTGGCCCAACCCCAACAGAACCAGACGCAGACTCACCACACCACGCAGCAGACATTCCTGAACCCGGCGCTGCCTCCTGGCTATAGTTACACCAGCCTGCCATACTACACAGGGGTCCCGGGCCTCCCCAGCACCTTCCAGTATGGGCCTGCTGTGTTCCCTGTGAGTAACTGACTGGTTGTGGTCTCCTTGTTGTAAAGGGTACAGTTCTGGGCACTATCCTAGTTGCTTTCACAGCTACATGATTCCTTAGAAATAAATGAGGGTAACTTGTATATAACTTGTACCTTTGGCCCATTTCTGGCCTGGGAATAAAGGGTATGGGATTTTTAATTAGAATAAGAATTGTTATCAGTTACTTTTTTTGTTATCCTAAAGTACCTCAAGGAATGGGGGGCCAGATATTAAAATATAGGAGCATATGAGGGGTGGTGGGCATTTTCTCATTCAACCATCAGGAAAGATCCCATTTCACTGTTCAGTCTGTGACTGGCCTGAGTTACATACAATAAGTATCTACCTAAATGTGCAGTCTTTGGAATAGGAGAAGTGAGACTGATGGCTATCTGTTGCTGGGTCATTCCCTTTCTGTCCCTTTTGCTCTTCAGGTGGCTCCTACCTCTTCCAAGCAACATGGTGTGAATGTCAGTGTGAATGCCTCGGCAACCCCTTTCCAACAGCCCAGTGGATATGGGTCTCATGGATACAACACTGGTAAGTTCCCTTTGACCCCTGTTCAGTGGTCTGTGTGGTATATTAGTAGATGGTGGGTCAGTAAGGATATGCTAACTCCTGACATATGATTCTCATTGTGTGGCTGGCTTAGGTGTCTAAGAACAGTAGCAGTGAAGAGTTTGTGCTAAGACTTGTATCCACTATTCACAGTGGGAATGATCAAAAGGCTTGTGTTGGCTGATCTGAGTTTGAGAAATAAAGCAAGGACCCCAGGTTTCTTTGAAATGACAGTGAGGGAAAACGGTAGTTTGCATGGCTCTGAGGGTTGAAGAGTACTGAAGAGAAGAGATAGATACATTCTGTCTTAACGCTGTGCACAGTAAGTTTGGCATCAATGTGTTTGTATCACTAATTTTGTACATGACTCCCCCTTTTTAATTCTCTAGCTAGAAGACCTACAGTGTGGAGAAAAACAAGTAGACATGATTGACTACTCATTAAAGTGAGACTTGAACCCTTAGGTTTCTTCATTTGTATAGCTAGTTTTGTTGCTATTGCACATCTAATGGCACGGAAGGAAGTGTACAGATTTTATGGACACATATAGCCTCTTGCTTCTATTCTTGATGTCTTGCTTTACTTTCAGAGGGTGGGGATAAAGAGAACATTTTGTTTGTGTAGGGTGTTGTTGTTGTTGAATTCATGTTTTTCTTTTTTAATTTGTTTTGTTTTGTTTTGTTTCATTTTGGAAACAGGGTCTCTATGTAGCCCTGTGTGTCCTGGAACTCAATGTGTAAACCAGGGTGACCTGGAATCCACAGATTTGTCTGTCTCTGCCTCCAGAGTGCTGGGACTAAAGGCTTACACCTCCCCATCTGGCTTGTTTGTGGTTTTGTTTTGTATTGTTTTTGAGACAAGGTCTCTATGAAGCCCAGGCTTGCCTCAACTTTGTGGCAATCCTTTTTTTCACTGTCTGAGTAGTGGTGTAATGGGTATGTGCCCATACCTGGCTCTAGGAGAGGGAGGACTGGAAACAATTCCATGTAATTTTTTTTTAAGTGACTTTTAGGTGAAGGGGGGGAGGGGTGGTGGTACAGTTGCTAAGGGGATAAGACTTATCTTTAAAAGCTTATAACCTGGTTACATTTTTATGTAAATTAAATCCCATCATTTTATGGGATTTAGAGGGAGCAACCAGTGTTCTTCACTTTCTGTGGGCTCTGGGTGGGTAAATAACCAAGCTTTTCAGTAATTGGAGAACTGAGCACAGAAAGATTGGGTCATGACATACATTTAAAAAATCTTGAAGAACTGCTGAGACTTAATACCCATACTCCTTATGGCTACTCCTCTCACTGAGCAAGACCTAGCCTAATCTTTGGTGGGTAGAGAGATACAAGCTTTTTGACTGGGAGTGCCTTCATTCCAAAATTTATTACTACGTTTAGGTACTAAGTGGTTCAGTTACAAATATTTTAAAGGGTATGTGATTGATGAAAGTTGGAATCTGATTCTGAAACTCCTAGCTTCTTACACCTACCTTAAGATTACAGAAATCTGTTATGGCAGCTTTTTCAGAACCCACAGTTCCTAACCCCCAACAGAGGGCTCTTATCATTCTGTTCCTCATCAACCTCCAAATTCATTTATCTTTATGTATTTGATTCCTTTTAGGAAGAAAATATCCACCCCCTTACAAGCATTTCTGGACGGCTGAGAGCTAATTTGGCCCAAGCCTGGGGGCTGTGTTTTGTGTGTGTGTATAAATTTGCACTGAAGTCTTGTTTCAGAAACCAGACCACTGAGGAGAGCCTGCTGAGCTGAGGCCATGGCCTGCGTGGCTTGGGGAAATGAGTTGGTGGATACCTTCTGGGCTTTTGAACTTGCCCCTCCCCATTTCCCTCTTCCCCATGTGTCTGACCCTGTCTTACCCATTTCGAGTTCAAACGGTGCAGCACCTCCGAAGCATCAATGCACACACCTGCTGTTGCTTTTGATTTCTGGAAGGCATGTAGTTCCAACTTGTAACAAAATATTTGTAGTCTTCAATAAACTGTGGTATTTCTTTAGCTAACTCTGCGTTCTTTCCGTGCATGTCTTTCTGGACACTAGGAGCCAATGCTGTATTGTGGATAAAGGGTGGAGGGTGGCTTTTTCAATCAATCCCCAGTATAGCCAAAGAGCTGTTAGTGTTTTAGTATAGTGGCTTTTAATTCGGGGGAGGGAAAGCAGCCTGTTTCTAGCCTATTGATTGGTTGGTAAGCTCTTTATAAATAAACAAAAACAACAAAACTGATTTCCCATGCTTTTATGTCTTTACTTTTTCATATAGATCATCCCCTTGCCTCTGGCATAGGCTGAGGCAAAAGGACAGGAAGTTAGAGTGTCATGTCTTGGTGAAAGGCAAAAGAGGTAGTGCTCAAAGCTGTTATTAGGGAAGTATCATCTAAGGCTTAATTTCTACATCTAGTTCTCAAAGGCTGACTGACAGCTGATTAGGTGATCACTTAGTTGATGACTTCAGGCTTTGTGGGACCTGTGTTAGCCTGGAACATGGTCCTTTGATGGCTTTTCATAGACAATGAATTATTTGTAAGTCATTTTTTACTTGTGGATGTAGCCAAAGGTATGTGGCAGATGTTTGGTCAGACATTCTGGTGGGAAATTTGATCTCCATGCACTCACTGACTGGTACACTATCAACCTTTGGTTTATAGCATAACTTTGAACAATTATACCACCACTCTTGGTTAATTGAAACCATATATTCAACTTTCTTTTTGTAGTTCCTACCCCTCAGGTTCTATGGAGTGTAACTAATTTTTCAAGTTGCCACCATACTAAGTAAAAGAAATATGTTCTCTTTTTCTTCTGCCTACCGCCTACATTGTTTTTGTAATGATTTTTATAACTATTGAGTTGGGGTAGACATCATGTGGGGTGGGAAAAAGCAGAACTCTAGTCTGAGGATCTCTGGAATAACTAGTGGAAATAGGAAAACCAATGCCTGTGGGTTTGTTTGTTTTGTTTGTTTTTGGTTTTCTATTAAACAGAGACTATTACAGCTACTATACAGAACCTCTCTCCCTCCAGCCCCATTTCTAGTTCCTTCTATCTTCTATGCAATTTTTAAATCTCTGAACCTAAAACATTTTAGGTAAAAAAAAAAACCAAGGTAGGAACTTGCTAGAACTAAGTTAACTCCTTACTACCTAGCTTATGAATTCAATTAGTAATTCCCCCATTCTGTGTAAGCACCCTGGCTTCTCTTGGTAGACGGTAACCAAACCAGCTATTTGCACTTATGTAGTACAGATAAGTCGTTGTCTTTTTTGAGTTTTGTCTTTAAAATATTCTATTTATATCTTGGCTTATCTCTCTTCTACATCGGACCTCTCTCACTAGCTTTAGCCCCTTTCATAACTGAACTTAAAGTTATGCCTGCCACCCATTGTTCTGTCAGAAATCTGGGGTCTGAAAAGAGAAGGAAGAAAAATCTCTGCTACCTCCAAAAGATTGTTGTTCCATTTGTTTACTCTGTGCCTTCCAAGTATGCAGTTAATCTTGCTTTATTTCTATGGCTATGTTTTTTTTACCCCTTCTCTTCCTAGATTGTATTTGTTCCTTCTGAAGGGCCTATCCGAACTTGTGTTGTACTGGGGTTTAACAGTCAAATTCTTTTCCCTTGGTGCTAGAAGTCCTACTGGCTAGAAAAGCACTTAATCGTTGACTAAATCTTTAACTCTTAAAGAAAACCATTCTATTGGAAGATTCTAAAGTGGTTGTGAACTTAACTCCTA
This sequence comes from Rhynchomys soricoides, assembly GCA_019843965.1. NCBI lineage: Eukaryota > Metazoa > Chordata > Mammalia > Rodentia > Muridae > Rhynchomys > Rhynchomys soricoides. Next base: position 964,236 of record JADRCH010000009.1, read on the forward strand.
AAGACTGCCTTTGTTCTAGGGATTGGTTAGGAGAGTGAGTTCTGGAATTTGTATGGAGACTGTTGAATTGTGAGTGAATGGAGGATTCCTTATGATTTTTGTCATTAATACATTTCTTCTCAGGAAAAAAGCAAAACAAAACTCAGAGTACTCCCAGAAAAAAGAATAATGTATTTCTGGAGGCAAGAGTCTAAAAGCATAGGAATGCAGTTTTTCTGGTTTCCTTTTTCTTTACAGGAACTGATAATGTATTTTTTTTCAATTGTGAATTAAATTTCTAGTTTAATTAACTTATTTTTCACATTTTTGTTTAAAATGTCTCTAGTGAGATGCTAGATGATTCCATAGTTTTTCCTGTCTTCTTGATTTATTGACTTACATTCTCAGGAAGAAAGAGTATAGTAGTAATTTCATTTCAGCTTGAGAACAAATTAAAATGTATTATACTACTACAGCCTTTGAACTGTGGTGGTAGGGAATTTTCTACAGGAAACACGAGATAGGTATGGATTAAAGCTGCTATTTCATGGACAAGCTGAAGTAATGAAAATGACATTGTTTCTATGTTCTGTATAAGCTTAAAGACTACCCCTTACTATATCTTCTTCATGCCCCATATTACTAAAATTATAGAACTAGAAATCCATCTTGTGTTAGCCTTTAATTCATAAGGATATAAGCATAGAGTTCCTACAACCAGAAAAGTGAGACTTAAGTAAACTGAGATTCTAATAAGTGCTCTGGGACTGCACTAGACTGTTCCTACTTAACAATGTGGATTGCTAAGGATTTTCAGCACCAAAGTGTCCATAGAACAGAAAGAGACAAATTACCGTCTTAAAGGGCAATCAAGAGTTGAGTAGATTGGTTTACAGTGGACGCTAAGTTTATTATATCCTTTTGCTTTCAAATCATACACTATTGAGATTTTGCTAATATCTCCTGCTCCCCTCAAAAAGAAGCTCACATATATATTCTGTACATAATATTTATAATGGACAAAAGAATTCTTAGGCAGCATTTTTGTCATGAATTCTGACATCTCAGAACTGGCATAAAAGTGGAAAAATTATATTAAAATTCCTTTACAGAGCCATAGCTAGAAAGGCTGCAGACATCACTGTGTCCTAGGAACAGAGACTAGGCTAATAACAGAGCTAATCCTCTCTTTCCTCCTCCACTAGGTGTATCAGTCACCTCCAGTAACACGGGCGTGCCAGATATCTCGGGTTCTGTGTACTCCAAAACCCAGGTAGGTATCTGGTCTGGATGAAAGTAGAAAGAGGTGGATGAACATAAAAGAGGAGTTTACGTTAGAACAACCCTCAGGAGAGCTGTCAGGAACCTGTCCTACCTTTTCTAAAATGAATTTTCTAGGCTTCAATTTCTCTAGAACTTTAAATTTAGCCCTGGGGGTGGGGGTGGGGCAGGGGAATTGAAAACTGTCAAGGGCAAGTGAGATAAATTGTAATGTGGTGCTGTTTAATGTGCAGTGGTGCTGACCCTTTGACCTACCTATCTCCTTACTGCCATTTTTGCAACTTTGCAAGAGAATAAATACCGGAATAAGTGAAACTAGTTAGTTTCATTCTTTGTAAGTCCACAACCAAAAGTGGGAACGAAGTGAGTTGTTTGTTACTGAGTTATCTACAAATATGTCTGTTGTCTGTCGTTTTTGTGTCCCAACAAGATACTCATTTCTTCTAAAATATCTAAGGAGTTTTAATTTATGCTAAACTACAAAGGCAGGAATGCCCAGACTAGTTAGCTAATTTATCTATATTATCATGAAATTAGTTTTACTTATTTATTTTGAAGAAGGGTTTCATTTTGTAGTCCTAGCTGACCTGGAACTCATTGTGTAGACCAGACTAGTCTCAAACCCCAAAGATCCACCTGCTTCCCAAGTGATTGGGATTAAAGGTGCGCATCGTCACACCTGGCCAGTGTAAGACTTCACGGAGTGCTCCAACAGTCATCATCCTGCTTGATCCTTACGACAAGAGCTCAGCAATAGTTTATTTATGAGGAAACGGAGGTTAAGTAGTTAATTTGCCTAGGGTCATGAAGCTATGAAAAGGCAGAGCTAGAACTAAGACTTCTGTATATTTGACTTGAGATATGCTATTACTTCTGACCATGCTACTTTCTGAGAATAAGGGTGTTTGGCCTCAGAAAGTCCTAGGTTTCTTCTAATGATTGCTTTTTACTATTTTCCCTCCTGTTCTCCTGGGAAAGCAGTCTTTTGAGAAACAAGGGTTTCATTCCGGTACTCCTGCTGCCTCCTTCAACTTGCCTTCAGCCCTAGGAAGTGGAGGGCCCATCAATCCAGCCACAGCTGCTGCCTACCCACCTGCCCCCTTTATGCATATTCTGACCCCACATCAGCAGCCACACTCTCAGATCCTTCACCATCACCTGCAGCAGGATGGCCAGGTAACAGCCCTTCCCCCTCTCTCCTTTCCCTTCCTCTTCCTTCCTATCCCTTAAAACTACCTCCCTTTTCCTTTTCTTAACCTTCCTTACCACCACCTTCACCCAGCCCTCACCAGTGCCAGCCAGGGGCACACAGCACACACAGACACAAGCGCACATAACACAAGCAGTTAGCAAAGGAAACATGAAAGAATGGGCCAGATTGAAACCCTTTTGTCCAGTTCCTTTGGTACCTTTTTCTCCTCCACCTCCCATGGCACAGTTGTCCTCACCCTGTCAGACCTGGGTCACACCTTCCCTCTAACCTCTCCTAGCCTCCTCCCTTCCCTGACATTATAGCTTTCCCTCTAACAGTGGAGTTCTATTGTCAAAAGTTTGTCCCTTTATTTTCCATATATCCTGGTTCTGCCTCAGCTACCATATTTGCAGATGATTCTCTGTTGCCAGCGCCAGCAGGAGGAGCAGGTAATGAAACTGAATGATAATATGCTTGAGCCGACCTTTTTAGTCCCCATTTCACCTCCACAGCCTCGGATAACCTGAAAAGCCTACCCAATCACAAATCGAGATACACAAACAGAAACACTATGCTAAGCTCTCTGGCCTCCCCATCCTCTCTCTTCCTTCCCCCTCAACACCCTCTTTATCTTTCTACCCTCCCCAACTCTGGAAAACACTTGGTTCCTAGAATGGAAAAGATTCTTGGGGCAGCATCTGGAGCCTGATGCCTCAGATCTTTGTGGCTTTGAATTGGTTTCACATTAATTAATGTGTGGTGGTGGGTGGATCTGAAGGGTGGTAAGAGAGACCTCTTAAGATCCCCAACATAGGTGGCTAGGCAACTAAAAAGGGGCTTTTTTGCTCTCAAAGATAGCTTTGTTTCAGCATTCACAGAGATGAGTGAGAATGTAATCACCTTGTGATCACTCACTTTCGAAAGGTCAGAATTCTCATAGATGTGTTTTGTTTGTTTGTTTGTTTTTTAGACCAGGGCAGTGGGTAGTGGGGAAGACAACAAGAATAGAACCAACTCACCATCTTATCTCCAAAGTTTTCTTGTCCACTTTTCATTTTCCTCTACTTTAAGGTTTAGAAAAAAAAAACACCTTGTCAAAAGAGGCTATGTAGACCAAATTTTCTGTGCTTGAAAAGTAAGCTTCATAGTAGGGTCTAAGTAAAAGAAATGAGAGAGCATGACTATTTGCACATTTCCACTTGAAGATGTTACAGATTGGTCCCACTAACTAGACACCTTTTTCCTCCCCCATAACCCTCCCATTCCCCTGCAGACGGGCAGCGGGCAACGTAGCCAGACCAGCTCCATCCCGCAGAAGCCCCAGACCAACAAGTCTGCCTACAACAGCTACAGCTGGGGGGCCAACTGAGGCCCTGACCCTCTTCTCCTGTCCCATCTTCTGAGAGGGCTTCTCAGCCTGGAAACTATGGAAACAGCATCAAAGAGAGAAAAGAATGTGGGGCGATTCCGCTGCTCCACACCCCCAGCGGCCCATCCCACACCTCAGCTTCATGTCTGTCCCATCCCTATACCATCCCACCCTGTTGTATGTATTATAGGATTTGTATTTTCTTCCTCTCCCCCCCCCTTCCTCCTTTCTCTTTGCATTCAAGATTATGAAACTTTGCTGTGGGCCCTCCTTTCCTTCACTTCTTCCTGTTCACCCTGGTGGTGTATGGGTGAGGTGGGAAGGTGAAACCCCTCCCCCCCAAATATATATCAGCCCAACAGCCCTAAGTCTCCTCCTTTATTATTAGGAAAACCAAACCACACACACACACACACACACACACACACACACACACACACACTCACACTCTAAAAAAAATGGCGTCATAAATATGAACAGCATTGTCAGATGGATTAGTTGAAGTGTTTTTTTTTGTACTGTGTCCTCAAATTTAATGGATTAATGTGTCTTGTATATATATATATACATATATATATATAAAAAAAAAAAAGGAGAAAAAAAAACCAAACCTCTACCTTCAGCCTCTGCCCATTCTTGCTCCGTCTAGGATATCCTCACTCTCGTCGATGACCAGCTTGGTGAATAAGTATTACCGTACCAACTGGGCCTCTTCTATCAGGCTCGAAGGCTGTGGAATAAAGTGAAATCTTTGCCCTTTAAGAACTCTCACCTTAATGTGCTAATATTTTGCCCTTAAGGGGATTCCCTTTTACATCCTGTGACTGGAAAGAACCACTACAAATCTTCTAGAAACTGCCTCATCTACAGCAAGTTTCAGGAAGTGAAAGGGGAAGGAGCTAAGGACATTTAAAAGGAAAAGGACCTTGTGGGAATCTAAGCATGACTTTAAAGGATTCTGACATCTGAAGCCAGCATTAGCTGCTGGCAGGCAGAACTAAATCTTAGGACCCTTTTCTCTTTGGAAGAGTATAGTAGTTCGTTCTTGTTGTCTGAGTTGGTTTTGAGACAGTCTCACTCTGTAACCCCGACTGGTGTGGAGACCAGGCTGGACTCACATTTAGAGATCTGCCTGCCTCTATCTCTTGAGTGCTAAGGTTAAAGGTTCTCAGCACTACACCTTGCCTTTGCCTATTTTATGTGGCTTTGAAATGTGGATGATGGTAGAGCAAGACCTGGGTGGGGACATGGTGTAGTAAAAAGTTTTGGACTTCAATTACATGAAAGAGGAGTTTCATTTTTCTTTATAAGAGCCATATTGCCAAGGACTCGAGATCCTGTTTCAGCCTTCCAAAACTGCAATATCCTCTCTGCTGAGGTGGGGGGGGGGGTCTGTTTATTTTGAATCAGAGTCTCACGTGTAGCTCTGGCTTGCCAGAAACTCTGTGTGGAGCAGGCTGGCCTCATACCTCCCGAGTGGATTAAAGACAAGCACCATCAAATTTCATAACTGCATGGTCTTTCCAAGACACGCTTCTCATTCCTGCCTAGTCTACAAATCTTACCTTGATGGTTGACATCTGTTTAGTTTTTAAAAAGCAACAGTGTGTAGTGGCAACCGCCTTTAATCCCAGCACTTGGGAGGCATAGGCAGGCAGCTCTCTGAATTTGTGGCCCCCTTAGTCTACAATCGAGTTCCAGGACAGTCAGAGCTACACACACAAACCCTGTGTCGAAAAAACGAGTTTAAAAACTCTCCCTACTTGCTGAAGAGATTCCTAGCATCTATTCAGCAGCAGGGAAATTGCGGTGTAAGGAACTTGGTAAAGCACTTTGCCTAACCTAGTATTAGACGTCACCGACATCAGTCTAGAAACAAAACACAAGGTGGGAGGTGTTTTCTGAACCTGGGGTGAAGCAGGCCTCTGAGTGAACAGGCCACTTCCGAGCTCTGGCGGCTACCTGGGACCCTCCAGAGAGAAACGGAAACACCCCTTGGGGCCTGGCAGATCGGCAGGAGGAAGAATCGCCTAGAAGGGATGTGATCCTTGGACAGTGGAAAGTTCGCACGTCCACCCTCAAAACTGAAAGGTAGCGTATAGAAGCTTCGTGTCTGAGAAGCGCCGACGGCCCCGCCTTTTCCTCCTCCGGGTTACAGCTTTTACGACAATGCCGCATCGTAGGCTTGCTTTCCGGCAGCGAACGCTGAGCCCTGGCTATATCCGACAGGGTAGCGTAAGCTGGTGGTCTCGTGTTGCCCATGGGCTGCAGAGGTTCGAAGTTTCTAGTACCTCTACGGGAATGAGCGTCTTTGATCTTTTCCGAGGCTTTTTCGGCTTTCCTGGACCTCGGAGGTGAGAATAGTTCTGGGCTGGATATAAGGGAGGGGTGTTTTGGTGGACACTTGACCCCTTCATATTTTTGGAAAGCTTCCTTTCCCGCCCCCTTCAACTCTTGCTGAGAGGTCAGAGATCGCATTTTTGAGTACTCACGCCGCCACAGTAATCAAAGCGGTGGTTAAGAGGACAGAAACGGCACCTTTCTCCGGACTGGGGTGATGCAACAGGGACCTGGGCGGAGAAGACAATGGGGGTCTGGGGAAGAGTACCATGAGCAAGTCATTGGGCGATTAGTAGTGGGCAGGATGACCCTGAAGCAAAACCATGGGGGGTCGTTTGGGAGCTGTTGGTAGGTGCGGAGAGGCTCTGTTTAGAATCAATACAAAACCCTAATAGATCCGTCAGCATTGCTTTGAAACCAGATCTCCAGTGTTTTCTTCAGCTGCCCAGACCTCTTTTTGGCCCATTTTGCCGCCCTTGGGTTGATTTTTATGGCGTAGACAGTGTTGAAGTCTTCATGACTTACCTGCCTCCACTCTCAGCCACAGAGAACCTTTTTTTGGAGGGATGACTCGAGATGATGACGATGATGATGACGAAGAGGAGGAAGACAGGGGCGCATGGGGTCGAGAAAGCTATGCGTTTGATGGTTCTCAGCCTCCAGAGGAATTTGGTTTCAGCTTCAGCCCCAGAGGAGGGATGCGATTCCACGGCAACTTTGGCTTTGATGATCTAATACGAGATTTTAACAACATCTTCAGCGAGATGGGGGCCTGGACCTTGCCTTCCCACTCTCCTGGTGTGTGCATTTCCATGAGGGAGAACCTATGGGTTTTTAGTGGGTTAGTGACGAATAACATAACTTGCAGAGTAGTTGAGATAGTCTACAGAAATTGATTCTTAAAAGATTTAAAGTGTTTTAAGATCTTTCCTATCCCAGAATCACCTACCAACTTTCTACAGAACTTCCAGGTCTTGAGTCAGAAACACCTGGTGAGAGACTGCGGGAGGGGCAGACACTACGAGACTCAATGCTTAAGTACCCAGATAGTCACCAACCCAGGATCTTTGAGGGGGTCTTGGAGAGTCGTGCAAAACCTGAATCCCCCAAACCAGCTCCAGATTGGGGGTCCCAGGGACCTTTTCATAGGGTGAGTACTCTGCGCCCGAACTGCAAATCCTTATTGGAATCTCTTAAGAGTTGAGTTGGAAATTTAGCCCCTCTAATTAGTTCATTTATCTGGATTTTCTTCTTTATTGGGATTTTTGTTTTGAAACTTACTTCACTGTGTAGATTTAGAGATCTGCCTCCTCTGGATTAAATGTGTGCCACCACACCAAGTCTAAGATTTATTTTCTTTTATATGTATGAGTGTTTTGCCTAGTTGAATGTCTCTGCACCACATGTACCTTGTGCCCACAGAGGTCAAAAAAGGATATTGAATCTCCTGGAACTCAAGTTATGTAAGGTTATGAGCCACCATGCTCTTGCTGGAAACTATAAACCATGGTCTTCTGCAAGAGTGTCCCCTCCCCTCTCTTATTTATTTGTTTATGTATTTATTTGTTTGTTTATGTATATGTATGTGTGTACGTAGACCATACTGGCCTCAAACTTAGGGATCTGCCTGCCTCTGAGTTTGTTAGTTGGGATTTTGTTGCTATTTGTTGTTTTTAAGATTATTTATTTTGTGTATGTATGTGTACCTGTGTGAGTTTGTATATCCCCTGTGGGTGCAGATGCTTGCAGTGATGAGGTGTTGAATACCCTGGAGCTCTGAGTTGCTTGATGTCCTTTAGAAGAGCAGAAAGTGTTCTTAACCTCGGAGCCTTCTTTCCAACCCCACTGCTTCTGGTTTCTTTTTGCAATATTAGAACTAGTGTAGAATACAAAGGGGAAAATGGAAATAATGTGCTCTTTTATTTTTAATTACTAGTTTCAATTCTTGATTAAGAGTCTTAGAAGTGCAGGAAAGAATTTCAGGAATTCTTTTTGGTAGAAGTTCATATAAAACTAAGGAAGAAGGTGTGTGAACACAGGCTGCCCAAATGGAAATATTTCTGGGGTTTTGGAACTAGGGAGGAGTTGGGGTTCTCTGACCTTCAAGTTTAAGATTGAAAGGTGTCTTTTCACTGATTGTGTGTGGCTTCTTCTACAGTTGGATGATACATGGCCTATGAGTCCCCATTCTAGAGCCAGAGAGGACAAAGGTGAGTCTAGAGAGAGGCACATTTACCATACCATTCCCCTGAAGTTCTCTCAGAAGTTTCTTCCTGAAACACTTGTCTAATGTTCTTCCCTCCACTCTCTCTTTGCTTGTCATCTCTCTGCCCTTCCAGATCTTGACTCCCAGGTTTCTCAGGAAGGTCTAGGTCCACTTCTTCAACCCCAGCCTAAATCGTATTTCAAAAGCATCTCTGTGACCAAGATCACTAAGCCAGATGGGGTGAGTCAAGAGAGAGAAGTTAGAAAAACTGGCCAGATAATGCTCTGGGGAAAGGGACTAGTATAAGGAACTACTAAGCCCAACACAGTGCTGTGAGGAATATGCTGGGACTTCTCTTGCAGACAGTGGAGGAACACCGCACTGTGGTAGACAGTGAGGGCCGGAGAGAGACCACAGTGACCCATCAAGAAGCCCATGACAGTTCCAGAAGTGGTAAGTCCATCTCCGAACTTTTTGGGGAAAGGATATGCCTACCTTCTGATAATTTTTCTCTCTTGTTTATATGACTTTCTCCCTTAGATCCAGACTCTCAGAGATCTTCAGCTTTGGATGATCCCTTTTCCATCCTAGATTTGCTCCTAGGACGTTGGTTTCGATCACGATAGGTTTCAGAAGCCTTCAGGTCCTTCCCACTCCCTTTCTGTTGCCCGTTGCCAATAAGCTTAGCTTTGTCTGTCATCCTGGGGTCTTTAAATGTGTGAAACAATTAATTGAGCTTATGCCAGTCTGTCATTCATCCAAATTGACCAATAAAGCCTTTATTTATGCTAAAGGTCTCAGTCTTGGTTTTGTCAAGGTTCTTGTAATTTGTAGACCCATCCAGGGTCCAAAATTATCTTGGCTTACAATTTTATTTTGTGTGTGTACAGCAGGGGTAGTATACACATGTAGAAGTCAGGACATGTGGGAGTTGGTTCTTTCTACAGTGTGGGTTCTGCGAATCCAAGTCAAGGTCTCAGGCTTGGCAGCAGGCTTTTTTACCCACTGAGGTATCTCACCAGCCCCTTCATTATATATTTTTTCCATTTCCAAAACAAGATTTAATAAATTAGAGTTAGACACAAAAAGAAAATGATTTTATTATTAAGGAAATACAGATAATTCCAGTAGCATTTCTAGAAAAAGATAGCTCAGATTGCCAAAGGGTATTTGTATAAAAGTAAGATAACGGCTGGAGAGATGGCTCAGTGGTTAAGAGCATTGACTGCTCTTCCAGAGGTCACGAGTTCAATTCCCTGCAACCACATGGTGGCTCACAACCATCTGTAATGGGATCTGATGCCCTCTTCTGGTGTGTCTGAAGACAGCTGCAGTGTATTCATATACATAAAATAAATAAAACTTAAAAAAAAAAAAAAGATAACTGCTTCCCTAAGTACAAGAACACTAACTCAATAACTCAGGAGCTAGATGGCACTCTGTAGCCAAATAAGTTGTTTGTTTGTTTGTTTTTTCAGACCGGGTTTCTCTGTGTAGCCTTGGCTGTCCTGGAACTCACTCTGTAGACCAGGCTGGCCTCGAACTCAGAAATCCGCCTGTCTCTGCCTCCCGAGTGCTGGGATTAAAGCGCCACCACTGCCCGGCTTGTTTGTTTTTAAGACAGGACCTTACTGTGTCACTTCTGGCTAGCCTAGAGCTCCTTTATTAATTTTAATGTTAGAAAAGTAACTAACTCCCCCCCCAAAAAATTAATTTTTAAATAAAAACTCTTTTTAGCTAAACTGAAGTATTTTCTTTTTAGAAAAAAAATTTTTTTTTTGAGACAGAGTTTTAATGTAGCCCAGCTATTCTAAAACTCGGTATGTAGTTCCAGGACAACCAGGGATACACAGAGAAACAAAGCAAGACAAAAGCATAACAATAAAGGACAAGACATGGAAGTTAAAAAAAAAAAACTCAGTTGGCAGCACCGTGGCGGTGCCTGCCTATAGTCCCAGCACTTGGCAGTCAGTGTCTGAGACCAGTCTAGTCTACAGAGTGAGTTCCAGAACTGCCAAGGCTACACAGGGAAACTCTGTTACAAACAAAATCTGTTACTTTGTTTTCTTATATTTTTTGGAAATAAAGCTTTTTATTTCTCTTAACTCTGGTTAGTGTGCGTTGTTGCTGCTGCTTTTTTTTTTTTTTTTTTTAATCTCTTCTAAACCAAGATTAAAATGGTACTCTTCAGTGTTAGCTGGTAAGTTTTTGTTATTTGTTCTTGAATTCACATGATGATTTAGACCTTTGAGGCAAGAACCTTTAACATGAACCATGTTTCCAGACCTGATAGGGGTTTTATAAATGTCTTACCTACAGGTGGTGTGATGGTATGTATGTTTTAATCCCAGCATTTGGGAGACAGAGGTATATATATATATATATCTGAGTTGGAGGCCAACGTTATCTATGTGTTTATGTATGTATGTATAGCATGTGCATGCCTGTTGCCTGTATAGATCAGAAGAGAGCATGGGATTCCCTGGAACTGGAAGTACAGACAGTTGTGAACCACTATGTGGGTTCTAGGAAATGAACCCAGGTCCTTGAAAAAGTGAACAGTCTGGGCTGGAGAGATGGCTCAGTGGTTAAGAGCACTGACTGTTCTTCCAGAGGTCCTAAGTTCAATTCCCAGCAACCACATGGTGACTCACAACCATCTGTAATGGGATCTGATGCCCTTTTCTGGTGTGTCTGAAGACTACAACAGTGTATCATACTTTTAAATATGATAGGGCCAGGTGCGTTAGTGCCACCTGTAACCCCAGGCAGAGAGAAGGGTATTGCAAGTTTGAGACCAGCATGGCCTATGTAATGAGATCCTGTCTCAAAAATATAAATGCTATGTTTGTCTTTTTAGGTGATGTCTTCAAATTTTTTTATTTTCCTGCTCCTCTAAGTTTATATCAGAATACAATTGATTTTTCCAATGAGCTTTTCAGTGTTTAGTCATAAATTAAGCCAAAGATCACCAGATACAAGTAATGGAGACACACAAAAAAGTAACTTGGAAGAAAATACGGAGAGAGGAAAACTTGGCAAGTAAATAAATCTCGATGGTTTTAGAAATGTGAGATAATAATGTGTGAGGATGTCGTAATGGGGCTCATGCCTGACCATCTCAGTTCTACCCTAAGGACTCACATGGCAGACAAGGACTAATTTCCATAAATTGTTTCTTGACTTTTCACTATAACACATATGGACCCATACATACACACAAATGTAAGTTAAAAAATATCATAATGACCCAATGAGATAGTGCAGCAAAAAAGAGTGCTTTCCATGGAGGCTTTCAACCTGAATTAAATCCCCAGGACCCACACGATAAGAGAACCAACTCCCACAAGATACCTTCTGACCACAACAAGCACTGTGTCATGTGCTTACCCACACAGCTGTATACGCCACACAAAATAATTGAAACTAATTGTTCACTAAAGATTGATAACAAGAAAATATAATAAATTGGGCTGGAATGCTTTAGTAGATTGACATGCTTGTGCGAACCAGTTTGGATCCTGGCTCCCGGATGAAAAGCTGGGCATAATGGTACATACTTGTATCCCAAGGCTGGAGAGGCAGAAGAAGGAATCTCTTGCCAACCAGTCTAGCAGAATTAGTTAGTGATCTTCAGGTTCACGTTTTTTGTTTTTTTTTTTTTGTAGGGTTGTTTGTTTTTCTGTTCAAAAATGTGTGAGGAAAAGGGGTAAAGAACAATTGAAGAAAACACCCCATGTCAACCTCTGGCCTCCACATGTGCATGCATCCTTACCACTCAAACAACTAAATAAATAAATAATAAAATAAATAACCAGTGCACGGGCTGATGAGCATTTGCTGCTCTTGGAGAGGATCAAGTTCCGTTCTCAATACTCAAGTCAGATGGTTTACAACCACCTGTAACTCCATTTTCAGAGAATGAATACATGGTTAAATATTGTAAAAGCCAGGGCATACCCTTGAATGTTTTCCTCTGTGGCTCTGCTATTGTCTCTGTTATTGAGACAGAGTCACACACACACACACAAGAACAAAAAAGGGAGCAAGACTGGAGATAGGGCTGGACAGATGGCTCAGTGGTTAAGAGCACTGACTGCTCTTCCAGAGATCCTGAGTTCAATTCCCAGCAACCACATGGTGGCTCACAACCATCTGTAATGGGATCCAATGCTCTCTTCTGGTGTGTCTGAAGACAGCTGCAGTGTACCCACATACATAAAATAAATAAATCTTTTTTAAAAAAGAAAAGAAACGAGATATAGCTCAGTTAGTGGTGCTCATGTGGCATTCCTGAAGCTGAAACCCTGGGTTTAAACCTCAGAACTTTATAAAATTGGGCATAGGTAGGTGTGGCACACCTTGAGGCAGAGGCAGGTGGATCTCTTGAATACAGGGCCAACCTGTTCTACATAGAGTCCCGGACACTCAGAGTTACATAGTGAGACCCTGTCTCTTTAAAAAAAAAAAGTGGTGATGCACTCCTTTAATCCCAGCACTTGGGAGGCAGAGGCAGGTGGATTTCTGAGTTCGAGGCCAGCCTGGTCTACAGAGTGGGTTCCAGGACAGCCAGGGCTACACAGAGAAACCCTGTCTTGAAAAACCAAAAAAGAAAAAGAAAAAAATTAAAATGGGAGCAGAAACAGGTTAACTATGGAAAGATTTTGAAGGGTCTGAGCCATGGCTCAGTAGGTAAGACTACTTGCCACCAAGCCTGGCAACCTGAGTTCAATCCCCAGGACCTACAGAGTTTAAGGAGAAAACTGACTCCTGCAAGTTGTCCTTTAACCTCTGTATGGTAATGTCACACATGCCCTCCCCCACCCCCAAAATGTTTAAAAGAGCAAGGCAGTGGTGGTGCACGCCTTTAATCCCACACTCAGGAGGCAGAGGCACATGGAGCTCTGAGTTCAAGGCCAGCCTGGTCTACAGAGTGAGTTTCAGGACAGCCAGGGCTACACAGAGAAACCCTTTCTTGGATAGGAAATAGGCAGGCAGACAGACAAATATTTAAAGAAGAAAAAGGACTTTGAAGACAACGATAGGGAAATGTTCCCCAAAGGAAGGTGTTTTTAAAATCACTATAGGGAGCTAGAAAGATGGCTCTGTGGTTAAGAGCATTTATTGTTTTTGCAGAAAGCCTGGGTTTGGTTCTCAGTATCCACATAGTGGCTCATAATCATCTGTAACTTCAGTTCTATAGGACCTAAGGGATCTAGGAGGATCTTTTTGAGTTCTGCACCAGTTTCAATGGTGGTTCACAGGAACATGTACCAACAAAAACTCCTAAACATAAATGTATTTAAAGACAATTTTAAATCCTCAGTACAAATTGTTGGATTTTGTTTTTTACAAAATTATTTTAGGTGTATGAGTGTCTTGTCTGTGTGAATGTCTGCACTACTTTCATGGTGCAGTGTCTCCAGAAAACAGAGAGCATCAGGTCCCCTGGAACTGGTGTGCCGGGCTTAAAGGTGTGTACCACTACAGCTCTGATTTCTTTTTTGCCTAAGATTGCTCACAGAACTTCCTTGGGAAGTTATCTTTTGTGTTTGTTTGAGACAAGGCCAAGTAGCTGTCCTGGAATGTACTATATAGACTAGACTGGCCTTGAACTGAGAGATCCACCTGCCTCTGCCTCCCAAGTAGTGGGATTAAAGGTGTGTGCTACCAAGCCCATCTGGGTTTTGAAGGTTTATTTATTTTTCAAATTTTTACTATATGTGTATGGGTGTTTGCCAACATGTGTATTTATGTATTGTGTGAACTCCTGGTTCCTATGGAGGCCAGAAGATATTGATTCCCTAGAACTAAAATTATGATGGTTGTGAACCTTCACATGAGGGGGTAGAGTGGAGCTGGGAATTGAACCTGGAAACTCTGCAAGAGCAGTCACTGCTTTTAGCCAATGAGCCATCTTTCAAACCCCTTCTGTGGGAAGTTTTATCGGTGTGGAATTGGCCATGAAAATCAGTATTTTTGCTGCTGTTGTTGGGTGAACTGAACTGTGAAAACTGGGTGAAAGTGGCTACAAGCCTGCAACTTGTTCAGCTGAGTGTTTTAAAGATTTTAGAGAACAATGGGGTGGAACATGCCTATAATCCAAGAATGTGGGAGGCTGAGGCCGGAGGACCCTGATTTAAGGTTAGCTTGGGTTGCAGAGGGAAACTCCTCCTCCTCCTCCTCCTCCTCCCCTCCCTCTCCCCCTCCCCTTCTTCCTCTTGTTCCTCCCCTTCCTCCTTCTCCTCCTCCTCTTCCTCCTCCTCCTCCTCTTCCTCCTCCTCCTCCTCCTCCTTTTTTTTTAATGAGTTGTTGGGAAATAAAGCTGGATGTGGTTGCGCACGTCTGTAATCCCAGAGTTTGGGGAGTCTAGGGAACTGCAGCAACTTCTAGGCCAGCCTGTGTTGGGAGCCGCCTGAGCACCCACATCCGCCATTACAAGATAGCGCCTACATCTGGCCGAGGACAAGTTGTAAACAGGCTAGTGCGCATGCACCAGGTAATTTTCCACCTCAGAGTCTCAGCCTCTCTCGTGGCGGCATCTGGCCTGGTGTGCGGGAGCCAATGGGGAAGCTCCATGTCCCAGGCAAGCGCTGTGACCCATATAAAGGGCGAGTATTCTATTGTTCTGGGTCTCCACTCGTGGCAAGCTTATGCTCTCCCTCTCAAGATGCATTAAAGCTGTTACTGCAGAAGGATCCTATGTGTGCCGCGTCGTTCTTGCTGGCGAGACCGTAGCGCGGGACAAGCCTGGTCTACATAGCAAGCTCCAGGTGACCCAGGACTCAACAACAACAGAAGGGCAAGCTCCTTACAAAACCTAGTTGAGAAAAGTGGTATACAAGCTGGAAATGTAACTAAGAAATAAGAGAGCGCAGGGCAGTGGTGGCTCACACCTTTAATCCCAGCACTCAGGAGGCAGAGGCAGGCGGATTTCTGAGTTCGAGGCCAACCTCATCTACAGAGTGAGTTCCAGGACAGCCAGGGCTACACAGAGAAACCCTGTCTTGAAAAACCAAAAAAAAAAAAAAAAATAAAAAAAAAAAATGAAAAGAAAAAAATGAAAAGAAAAGAAATAAGAGAGCTAAGGATAGAGTGATTCAGCATTCAGTTCAGATGGACTGCCCTTAGAGGACCCATGTTCAATCCCTAGCACCTAAATGATAGCCCATAGCTATCTGTATTCCAGTTCCAGGAGCTCCAATGCCCTCTTCGGGCCTCTTTGGGCAACCAGACATGCATGCAGTGCATAGACATACGTGCCAACACAACACCTATACATATTAAAATAATAAGAGAGCCACTGAAAGCCAGAAATGAACTCTTCCCATGCTAGTGGCTGATTGGGCAACAATGTATCTGCATGAGGAATATCTGGAAGGACTAGTGAAAATTTAAAACACAAGATACACTTGAGAACTGGTTGAAACAAAATTGAGACAGCCTTTCACTGTGTAGCCCTCACTGACCTGGAACTCTCTATGTAGGCCAGGTTGGCCCAGAACCTTCAAAGATCTGCCTGCCTCTGCTTCCAGGATGATGAGATTCAAGGTCTTACTCCCAGCCACACTGAGATTTTTATTTTATCCTTTATTTTTTGTTTTCAATACATCCTAGCCGCAGTTTCCCTCCCTTCACCCCCTCATTTCTCCCCACCTTCCCTTTCTCAGATCCACTGTTCCTCCTCTGCTTTCCTTCAGAAAAGAGCAGGCCTCCCAGAGAGATCCACTGAATAAGACATAACAAGGTGTGATAAGGCTAAGCACACACCCTTATAGCAATCCTGGGTGAGGCAACCCAGTAGGAGGAAAGGGGGCCCCAAAACAGATGGAAGAATCAGAGACAGCTGTTATGACAGATACTTCCACTGTTGGGAGTCCCACAAAACACAAGGCTAACAATCATAGCACATATGCAGAGCACTTAGCATGGGCCCATGTAGGCTTTGTATTGTCACTCAGTCTCTGTGAGCTCCTAAGAGCCCTGCTTAATTGATGTCTGTGGGCCATGTTCTCTTGTCCTTGACCGCTCTGGCTGGCTGAAACCTTTAATGCTTAGTCTTCAAACAGATCTGTTGGCAGTGGAGGACTCCTTGTGGGCTTGAGGCTTTGAAGGAGAATGCCCACTCAGCTCTGCTGCTGCCCAGTTACAGGGTGACCTCTAAGGAAATAGATGCTAATGGGGCTAAGAAACAGCAGCTCCACAGTACAGAGAAGTCACTTCTACCTTCCAAAGAAGCCACACACCACAGCAGCCACTACAGCTTCACAGTAAAGAATCAAACCAACAGACATCCTAAATGGCGCTTAGTGCTCAGTGCTAAAGCGCATACATGCCTAGCCTGTGCAAAGCCACAGCCCTACCCAGAAAGAAGTGTTTGCTTAGCCAGGCAGTGGTGGCACACGCCTTTAATCCCAGCACTTGGGAGGCAGAGACAGGCGGATTTCTGAGTTCAAGGCCAGCCTGGTCTACAGAGTGAGTTCCAGGACAGCCAGGGCTACGCAGAGAAACCCTGTCTCAAAAAACAGAAGGAGGAGGAGGAGGAGGAGGAAGTGGTGTTTGCTTGTCTGTGGAGGGTTGTGTGGTGTTTTGTTTTGTTTTCAAGAGCCTGAAACTCAAAGACTGAGGGCTGGAAGCTTCCTAGAAGCACTTTTTATTGTTACACAAAGGGCACCGTTAGCAAGTCAATTTCTGCACTTCTCTCCTCTGCTCCAGGAGTGGGTATTGAAAGCACCATTGCCTTAAGCAATTCTCAGTCATACTAGACTTCCTGGTTATGCAAAGGCTCCTAGAATCCATCAGAACTCCAGAGAACAATCACTGACAAAAGGCTACTTCAAAGTCTAGGTGCCCACAGTCTGGAATTCATGCCAGATACAATGGTTCTGCAAAAACCCTGCTACATCCTACCCCAAGTATCCGAGTGCACTGCAGTCAGCCCAGTTCCCTATGATCCTAGCCTCAGACCCAGACAAGAAGTCACACTCATAGTGGCTTGAACTAGTGTACTAGGATTGTATGGACTGCCCTCCTTCCCACTGCACGAGTTACATACCCTGAGGTTACACGCGCGCGTATGTGTGCGTGCATGCACAGCCCCCCCCCCCAATCATCATCCAAATATAAGATACTGCATTTCCTTGCTCCAAATGACTCATCGACTTCACCTGCTTGTGGTATTCTGTCTACAACCCAGCCCAATTGCTGTCTTCCAATGTACTCAATAAAATAAGGCTTCTTTTGTTGTTGTTGTTTTGGTTTTGGTTTTGTTTTTTTGAGACAGGGTTTCTCTGTGTAGCCCTGGCTGTCCTGGAATTCACTCTGTAGACCAGGCTGGCCTCGTACTCAGAAATCAGCCTGCCTCTGCCTCCCCAGTGCAGGGATTAAAGGCGTGTGCCACCACTGCTCGGCTAAAATAAGACTTCTATTTTAAAAAAGAAAGTACATTTTAAAAAACCATCAACTAAGAATTTTTTAAGGACTAGTCTTTAAGAATAAAAGCATCAAAAAACTAAAACAAACAAAAAGAATATGCTAGGAGGCAGAGGCAGATCCCTGAGTTCAAGGCCAGCCTGGTCTACAAATTGAGTTCCAGGACAGCCAGTGCTACACAGAGAAACCCTCCCTATCTCAAAATGAGTAAATAAGTAAGTAAGTAAATAAAAGCAAAGTAGACATGATGGAAAGTAGGCAGCTGGTCCTACAAAATTACACCATGCTACAGGTCTCACGTGGGAGGTTTACAAATGGGAGGCCTCTGGGCAGCTAATGATGACCTGCCTTCTTGTTGCTGGTTTGTCAGATGGTTCCATCCACCAGGCAGGGCTGGCCATGGAGGCTGCCTGATTACCAACAAGACATGCTTGACAAACATAAGCAATTTGTTATAAACAGACATGTGCTATAAGAAAGAAAAGCCAGCATAGTGGCTTAAGACCATAATCCCAGAATTTGGAGGCAGAAGTCAGATAATTACCAAAAGTTCAAGACCAACCTGGGCTACAGAATAGGTTCCAGATCAGCTTGGGCTAAATTAAAATCCTGAGAGAAGAAAGAAGCAAAGAAAGGAAGAAAGAGGGAAGAAAAGAAAAGTAGCTGGGATGTGTAGTCTGGCTGGCAGAGTGTTTGCCTACTAAGTACAAAGCCCGAGGGTCAATCCCTAGTAAGCATGCTGGGTTAGATTGTAAGACTCTGGTTGAGCCTTAACTTACCCGAGACCCCCGAGTGAACACATGGAGTCAGGGATTGATGCAAAATGCAAGAGGAATTTATTAATTCAGCATGCTAAGGTCACTCTGCATACCAAGATGGGACAGTGACCACGCATAGCCCGGTCAGGGACCTTATATACAGACTTTAGAGCAGCAGCCATTAGGCACAATGTGATTGGCAGAACAGTGTGATTTTTAATCTGATTAGTCTTTAGGGAATGAGGTAGCAGGGGCTTAATCAGCCCCTCCTTTCCAGCTTACATGAACCTACATGAACCTGTTTCTTCCGGGAGGGGAGGGGTGCCCCCTCCAGGTGGAATATCTCAAAGTTCCCGAGCCGACTTCTCAAGACACCAGACCAGACTGCTATTGAAGCCCTGTAGTAATTCTTCCTTTCTCACAGATAGCAATGGGTACCCTACTGAGAACACTGAATCACCAGCTAAAAGACTTCCAAGTGCCAGGATCCCTTGCCTGAGGAAGCACTGATGGTCATTCATGCTGCCCTTCACCCTTACCCTGCTGCCCCACCTCCCTGCCTTTGCCCCTCTGTACCTCTCCCTCCCTGCCTGAGAATCAGAGAACCTGACTGCAGGTTTGTGCTGTTCACTTCAAAGCACCCACATGTGTCTGTCTGTGCTGCTGCGGCCTGGACTTTCCTTAGAATGCCTGACATGTTGTTGTCTGTTTGTTCATGGCATTAATAACCCTTTTTTTTTTTCCTTTTATTTCTTTTTTTAAAACATTTCCTTTCAAGATTTATTTATTCCTTATTTATATGAGTACACTGTAACTGTCTTCAGACACACCAGAAGAGGGCATCAGATCCCATTACAGATGGTTGTGAGCCACCATGTGGTTGCTGGGAATTGAACTCAGGTCCTCTAGAAGAGCAGTCAGTGCTCTTAACTGCTGAGCCATCTCTCCAGCCTCAAGGAGGCATTTTTAGAAAATAAGTTCTCACATTGAATTTTGTGCAAGGATGGACAATATAGTTATAATTTAATTATAATTTCTAAGGTCAAGAGTTTGTCACACTAAGATAAAATCAGTACCTGATTTTGGTCACAAAGTTTTGGACTCAAAACTTTATCTGATGTTATTCGTGTTCACAAAAACTGATTTTCAAAACGAGGGGTTTTGTTTTGTCCTTTCCTAGGGAGGCCACAGGTCCCTTTAACGCTGTGGTTACATTTCCCAAATGCTGGGTATGTTTATTATTGGGTCAAGCCTACCTCTGCCAAATGAACCCTGTCCTAAAGGCAGGAAAAACTCTGTTACAAAGAACTATCCCAGCTTGGTGGTAATGGCACACACCTTTAACCCTAGCACTCTGGAGGCAGAGGCTGGGATTAAAGACAACCAAGGCTACACAGAGAAACCCTGTTTTGAAAAAAAAAAAATAGAAAGAAACAAAGATTTATCCTGTCTTAAGACATTCAACTAAGTTATACAGTGATCATAAAATTTACTGGACAGAAACTTAAATCTGTATAATTTGGCCTACAATACAGAAATTCATTAAGTCTGTGATCCCCAGTTCACCTAGATTAAGAAGAGTTAGGTAAACACCTCCCACTGTAAACTCCCTGTGAGCAATGGCAACAGAATTTCACTAACTGAAAGAAGACTCAAAAGTCAATATAAAAGACTGTAGTTTTATATTTCTTATGTGTAAAAATTCCTAATATGGTGCTTGGTATTTTCCTAAAGGATAAGAGTGATGCTAACCTTGATTTGTTAAGACTGCAGGTAAAGATAAGGGGCTACAAAGATGGCTCTGTGGTTAAGAGCACTGACTGCTCTTTCAGAGGATCTGGGTTCAATTCTTAGCACCCACATGGTAGTTCATAACTGTTTGTAATTCCAGTTCCAGGGCATCCCAACACCCTCACACAGACAGACATGCAGGCAAAACACCAACACACATTAAAAACAAACAAACAAAGACTACAGGTAAAGATGATACCATGTTCTCACTTTTATCAGGTTTTTGATAGAGTAATTTCTTTACCTACATCCCCTACCTCACTTAAGCCAAGTTTTCATGTTATAAAATATTGAAAAGCTTTTGTTATCTTTGTAAAAGAATTTTCTCTTTCAGTATAATTTGGATAAAAGAGATTTGCACCTGTCTTTGGCTGTCCAATAGGGGATCAGTCAAGCTGGGCTCAAGGTAAATACTGGTGTAATGCAGATGAGCAAGACATCTGTCCCAACCTAGACAGAATGGTGTGGACATTGCAAGTTGATTTTTTTGCTGGGCAGTGGCACACCACAGAGAGTCCCAGCACAGCCAGGCCTACACAGAGACACCCTGTGTAATGCTGATTCTTTTCAATGTTTTTCAGTTCTTTTTGTTTGGTTATTTGATTTTAAGTGTGCATTGGTGTTTTGCCTGCATTTATATTTGTCTGAGGATGCCAGATCTTCCCAGGGCTTACAGTCAGTTGTGATCTGCCATGTGGGTGATAGGAATTGAAATTTCCAGGTCCTCTGGAAAAGCAGCTGTTAGACTCCAAGAATTGTTGAAGGAAGGCCCCAGACTCCTTCAGCAGGTATGCAAAAGCAAAGAGTGTTTATTCTGCAGAAATTACCAGCATGCAGGGGTCAACCATTCATCAAGGGGCTTTTAGGCCCCCTTTTATGCAGGGCTGGGGAAATTTTCCAGAAGGGTTAGGTAACCTCTAATATGCTTGGTAATGGCAAAGCAGTGACATTAGCACAATTTTTATTGGTTTCTCCATATTTGATGAGATCCTGAAGAGTTTCAGAGACCAGATCAATTCTGGCCTTGTGATCTCCTCTGGCTAGGTGTCCCACAAGCTGACTCAGCTCCAGACTTAGCCTCCCTAAGTCAGGGCCATCACTGACTGAAGGCCCACTGTCAGTGGCATCTTCTGAAGAGTCCAGTATACTTCCAAGGGAATTGAAATTTTTTTTAAAAAAAAGATTTATTTATTATATGTAAGCACACTGTAGCTGTCTTTAGACACTTTTTTCTTCTCTTTCTCCGGCCCCACTCACTACGGCCCAGCTTGCTGTAGCTGGCTTCAGACACCCCAGAAGAGGGCATCAGATCTCATTACAGATGGTTGTGAGCTATCATGTGGTTTCTAGATTTGAACTCATGACCTTCAGAAGAGCAGACAGTGCTCTTAACTGCTGAGCCATCTCTCGAGCCCCGGGAATTGAAACTTTTATCACCAAGGTTTTTGGACCTCTGTTAACCAGTGCTCTTCCCCACTGAGTCATCTCTCAGTGGGGAACCTAGAAGTTGATGCTTAATAAGAGGTACAATGGGAATAAAAAAGAGGGAACTGTGCTGCCTGGATCACAAGCTAGTCATATAAACTGATGTTGCTGCTACCACCACTTAGTGATGTCCTTGTTGAAGTGGTCTTTAACTTTCTCCACAGCAGCCAGTGCCACCATCTCTTTTGCTGTCTGACTGGACTCTTCGGCAGTCTCAACAAGTGCTCTGGAAGGAGCTTCACCTTGCAACATAGCTCTTCATTGTCTTGGTCACATTGCTTTTCAGCTGTGCAAGACCAAACTATGGACAACTCTGGAGATTCGAAATAAGGCAAAGGGGACTTGGATTGCCTGGCGGGTTTAGTTCCAGTCACAGTTACCAGAGCACATAGCAAACACATCCTGTCCTGGCTGGTTTTGTGTCAACTTACACAAGCTGGAGTTATCACAGAGAAAGGAGTTTCAGTTGAGAAAATGCCTCCGTGAGATCCAGCTGTAAGACTTTTTCTCAATTAGTGATGGGGGTGGGGGGAGGGCCCCTTGTGGGTGGTACCATCCCTGGGCTGGTAGTCTTGAGCTCTATAAGAAAGCCAGCTGAGCAAGCCAGGAAAAGCAAGCAAGCCAGTAAGAAACATCCCTCCATGGCCTCTGCATCAGCTCCTGCTTCCTGACCTGCTTGAGTTCCAATCCTGACTTCCTTTGGTGATAAACAGCAGCGTGGAAGAGTAAGCTCAATAAATGCTTTCCTCCCCACCTTACTTCTTGGTCATGATGTTTGTGCAGGAATAGAAACCCTGACTAAGACAGGCCTTTCACCACCACCTGAATGTAGTGGATGTCCCAGGTGAAGGTGGATGTGGTCCACAGTGAAGTCCCCAGGAGTGAGCAGTGCACACAGGGAGCAGTTGCTCTGCTTTCTTTGTCTAAGTCAGGAGATTCTGAACAGAAGCTTTGCCAGGAGCTTCAGTTAAGACATGTTTGCTCATGAGGTTGAGCACTATTGTCAAAAGGCAATGAACATTTGTTCCCAGGAACTTACTTGGAGCATACTCTGATGGCACCCCTCCACACCCCCTTCCCCTGCAAACTTCACCATCATCCTGGCCTGTGTGGGCTCAGCACCTACATAACATTAGAACTTTGGAAACCAGAAGCTTTGTGCCTTGAGCATGCCTGCCATAGCCACAGATCACAGTCCAGCTGTCACTCCTGATTGACAAGTTGCTGCTACTTCAGTCTAAAACAGCACATTTGGACTTCATGCTTTAGAAAGGACTCTACACACATACACTGTCAATGGTTTGTTAAGAGTTAATCCTCTAGCTGCATGCCATTCCAAGGATAGAGATGGTTCAGCAGTTATGAACACCAGTTGCTCTTGGAGAAGAGTTGGATTGCTTGGTTGCCCAGCACCCATAGTTTGGCTCACAACCGTATGTAACTCTAGCTTAAGGGGATCCAGTGCCCTCTTCTGACTAATGCGGGCACCATGCACACAAGTAGTGTGCAGAGATACACGAAGGCAAAACACCGATACATGCGTTTTTTAATTTAAAAAATAGATACAATTCAGATGGGGGGCTCAGGAGGAATACAAAACGGAGTGACTTTGGAGTATGTGCATTCTCCCCTGCTACACTGAGAGAAAGAGGAGCCCACCCACTATACAGAAAGGAAAGATTACAAGAAAGAAGAACACCTCACAAATCAATGACAACACTGCCTACCTGACCAAAGGGAGGGGTCCATCCTCAGTGGCCTCCAAGGCTACTAAAGCTGGCTTTGGCTATCAATTTGATGTGAACGTGCCCTGTGAAATAACCGGAATAGTCAGGCATGGTGGCACATGTCCTTAATCACTTGGGAGAGAGACACAGGTGAGTCTCTGTGAGTTTTGAGACCAGTCTGGTCTATGTAGTTCATCCTGGGTTATGTAGTGAGAGGGTGTCTAAAAAAAAGGAATAAAGTGTAAGTGATAGTCAGCCAGAATGCATTTACAATTTTGCTTTTAGGGTCAGCAAGATGGATCGGTGGATAAAGGCACTTGCTACACAAGTCTAGAGACCTGAGTTTGAGTCTTGGAACGCAAGTGAAGGTGAAAGAATCAATTGCACTAAGTTGTCCTCTGACCTTCACATGCATGGTCTCTCTCTCTCTCTCTCTCTCTCTCTCTCTCTCTCTCTCTCTCTCACACACACACACACACACACACACACTCACACTCACACACACACACTACAGTAATAGCAATAATCATGATTTAGTCTTTGTGTTCTGGTCATCTTCAGCTGTTTCATCAATAGTGGGGACTCAGGAGGATGCTGAGAAGGTGGCGATTCAGGTGTTTTACTGTTGCTACGTAAGAAATAATCAATGTACTTCATACAGTATTTCCCTGATGGAGACATGAGGAAAATATAAGGCAGTCTGTATTCACAATTAGTTGCCTGCCATCTTCTCATATTTTCTTTTAGGTTAAAGATTTAGTAATTAAGTAGTTTTGAGACATGTTTTCACCATGTAGCCTTGACTGGCCTGGAACTCACTATGTAGGCCAGGCTTGAACTCCTAGACTTCTGAATACTGACAATAAAGGTATGCACTGACATGCCTGCCTGGTTGATTTTTTATTTTGAGTGTGTGGGTACTGCATGTGAATGTAGGTGCAAGAAAGTCGGGAAGAGGGCGTTGGATGCCCTGGAGCTGCAGATGCAGGAGTCGTGACCTGAGACAGAAAAGCCTCTGTTGTTCTTGAGGACAACACACACACACACACACACACACACACACACTTTTCCTATCATATAATCCAGGAACACGCAGATCACCATTCTTTCTCTTTCTCTTTCCTCCTTTAACACTCCCTGCCTAATCTGGACATAAACCCAGAGTTCTGACAACCTCGTTGAAGAATGGCAAAACCATTACTGTCAATCCAAGTTCCTCTTTAACACAGTACTTTGATTGTCCCCATTAGAGGCAATACCTGCTCTGGCCAGAGGCTCAAAAGAATGGATGAGCTGCTGCCGAGATGGTGAGCTAGTTTAGAGCACTTACTGCTCTTGAGGACCTGCGTTTGCTCCCCAGCACCCACATGGTAGCTCACAACCATCCATACCTCCAGTTCCAAGGAAACCCAACACCCTCTTCTGACTTCTGGGGGCATTAGACACATATGTGGTGCACATGCATTACATTAAGGTAAAACAGCCATACACATAAATAAGTCTAAAGAATATTAACAATGATAATTAACAATCTTAAGTCACAAGGTCTTCTTAAATTCTGAAATAGCCCTGAAACATCTCATGCTAAGTGTGCAGAACCTAGTGAGAAATGAAGGTTAGTCTCGAACCTTTACTGCATTCTGAGGTTGTGGTTGTCATCTACTCTACACTCTGTGGAGGGATGGTCCCTAATCCCTGCCCTCTGTTGACTCATGTTCCTCCAGGAACTGAATGGGCCCAAGTTCTAGACTTGAAAGATGCCTCCTTTTACATTTTGCTGTACCTTGGCTCCCAATATCTTTTTTTCTTCCATGATCCTTCAGACTCAGCTCCCCAGTGACTTGGGGCGGGGTGGGAAGGGGAGGGTGCTGGTCTATTGAATAGCAATCTATTCCCAGCAGAAATATCCCACCTCAGATGGAAGATGCCTCAAAATAAAATAAAGTGGCCCCAGACTGAGGCCCTGGCCTTGAGCCTCCCACTAGGAAAGGTATTCAAATTTTGTGTGTCAGGAAGGAAAAGGATGGCCTTTAGTGTTCTGACCTAGGTAAGGGCCTGCCCATCAGCCTACTAGGAGTTTAAGCAGAGACTCCAATTACAGCCAATGGCCAAGGCATAACAGTCTGTCTTCAGGCAGGAGTGCCAGCTGCTCTCTGATCCCTGAAGTTACTAAATTAACTTTGAGAAAAGCTGGGCAGTGGTGGCGCATGCCTTTAATCCCAGCACTTGGGAGGCAGAGGCAAGTGGATTTCTGAGTTCGAGGCCAGCGTGGTCTACAGAGTGAGTTCCAGGACAGCCAGGGCTACCCAAAAAAAAAAACTTTGAGAAACAACTTATGTACATTCTTCATAATGTATCAGACATATTTTCCTCTATAGATAGGAGGCATGCCCTCTGGAGGGACTGCCATTCAGTTAAGAACTTTTTCCTTAGGGCTGTAGACATGGCTCAGCAGCTAAGAGCACTCATTGGTTGCTCTTACAGAGGACCTGGTTTCAATTCCCATCACCCACATGGTGACTCACAACCACCTGTAACTCCAGTTCTAGGGCATCCTCTTTTGACCTCTGAGCCATCAGACATACAAAGTGGTGCATATTCATAAGTAAAGACAAAACATCTACACACTTTTTTTTTAAATTTTTTTTTTTTTTGCTTTTGTTTTTTTGAGACAGGGTTTCTCTGTGTAGTCCTGGCTGTCTGGAACTTACTCTGTAGACCAGGCTGGCTTTAAACTCAGTGTCACCTCTGCTCAGCTACACAAAAAAATTTTAGCAAAAAAAGAAGAAAGAAAGAGAGAAAGAAAGAAATTGTTCATTCCAGAAGGGGCTACAGGCCCAGAACACAGCGGTGAGAAAACAGTCTCTTTGAGTATATGGTCTGAGAAGAAGCTAAAGAGACATCTGCAGAAAACCCATATTGAAACTTTACCAAACAGGGAACCACAGGGGTTGGCTATGTAGTCATTACCCTCAATGAGACCATTTGGTGGGCAACTTTCCCTCCAGATCTAGCTCAGCTGGCAGAATTGGAGCTCAGCAAAGATCGAATCATTGGTGTCTATATAGATTTGGAGAGTGCCTTCCTGATTCTCATGACACTATGTGGAAGGAGAGACATTGTCCAACAGTATACATCACCAGGAGATAGATCAACTTTTGGTCGATGTCCTCCTTCCTTCCAGGGTTGCACCAACGCTCTGCAAAGGACATTGAAAGGGAATGGAAGAGAACGTCAGGGGGCAACAGACTGGACAGGCAGTCAAGGTTGCTGCTAGGAGCACTTTCCCCTCAGAGCCAATGGAGGCCTGCCTAAGTTGGGGACATGCTCCAGAGAGAATACTGCAGAATACATCTGCAGTATTACTAGGAGGAAAAGGAATGGGATGATTCATAGGGACATGCTTTGCAACACACAGGGTGGCTTCAGAGAGAGAAAAGAAAATTGCTCTTCCATGAAGCTAATCAGTGGAAAATTCCTAAAACCCTTCATCAACCCTTCTCTCTGGGACAAACTGGGACTGTCAGACAGCATACCACTCTTTATAAGGAAAAAAAATCTTTTAAAGATCATTAAACTGTTGCCAAGGAAACAACTCCATGAATAAGCATCAGTGTACTAGGAGGTACCAGGAGAAGCCTGGCAAATAGATTTAATCGCATGCCCAAGTCCAGGGACATATGGTACCTCCTGTATTGGCAGATACTTTAACCATTGGTGCAAATGTTCCCCTGAAGAACAGAGGTTGCAAAGGTACTAGTGACTGAACTTATTCCCCAGTTTGGACTCCCCAAGAGCCTATAGAATGACACCCCCCCAAGCACACGGAAGAAACAGGTTAGAAAGCAGGTAAGCTGGAAGGGAGGGGCTGATTAAGCCCCTGCTACCTCATTCCCTAAAGACCAGTTTAAAAGTCACACTGTTCTGCCAATCACATTGTACCTAATGGCAGCTGCTCTAAAATCCTATATAAGGTCCCTGACCAGGCTCTACAGCGTCGCCTCTGCCTCATGTGCAGGATGACCCCAATGCATTGGAAATAATAAACCTCTTGCTGATTGCATCGCTCTCGATTGTGACCTTCGGGTCCAACAAAGGAATCTTCCACATGTGACACCAACTCCACCAACAGCTATCATAATGCCTGAAATGGAATCCTACCTTCATTACTCTTGGTCAAGCTTTGGAAGCCAAAGAGGAGGCACTCTAGAAGGAGCCCAATATGTTAGAAAGGGATGGATATTGTTGTGGCCTATTCAGGAGTTGAAGTCCCCTTTGGAAGCTGGAGATGTAATTCAGTGGTTAATAGTACGTGCCATTGTTGGGAAGTACTAGGGTTGGTTCTCAGAACCCTGTAACGCCAGCTCCAGGGGCTCTGGCACCTCCTCAGGCTCCTGCACTCCTGCGTATGCATACTCCTTCACAGACCCACACACATAACCACAATTTCGTTTTTAAAATCAAATAAATAAAATGTTAAAATTTTAAGAGGAAGTAAATTCCTCTTCGAAAAGATAAGGGCCAGCAAGATGGCTTGGTGAGCAGAGGCCCCTGTTACCAAGCCTAGAGAGCTGAGCTCAATTCCCAGGGACCTACATGAAGGAGAGAGAACCAACTCCTACAGATGATCCTTTGACCTCTGCATGAGCACTGTAGCATGGACACACATGCATACACATGTAAATAAAGAAGGAAACATGGGGAAGTTGCTTTACTCCTCTATCACCTAATTTCCTGTCCTTGATGCTAGCTAGCTTTTTGCTTCTGCCCGCCTTTCTCCAAAATGAAACTCATTCCTGGGCTGAATATGCAGGAGATAGTAAGCAGCAATTGCTGGGTGTGTGGACTCCTACCCACTTCTAGCACGTTAGACTTTTGGGTCTAGTGTGTCATTGTCAAGGGGATGATTTGGAATTAATTACAACGGTACACTAAGTAGGCCAGAATTAGCTCTCAGCTTTAAACCAGGGAGCTAGATGAGATGTTTCTCAACAGCCTATTAACTCAACCTGAGTCAAGGGATGGGGGCTTGGCCCAGTGGTATACACCTTTAATCCCGGCACTCAGAAGGCAGAGGCAGGCAAGTAGATATCTGTTAAATTTGAGGCCAGACAGATCTACATAGCAAGTTCCAGAAAAGCCAGAGCTATGTAGTAAAAACTGATAAAGCCATACGGAGATATAAATCCCTCTCTCTTCAGTAGTCCTGGTCTCACAATTAGTTAAAACAATCGAAGATGTCAAGATGGATATTTTCAAATCTGGAAGAATCTGAGTGAATATTTTCAAAAATGGCTATTTAAGCCAGATGGCTGCCTTATGTTGGAAACAGCAAAACCATACTTGTTCAAAGTAACGCATATATAGTACTGTAAGGATCCACCATTCATGAAGAATGACACCCAGGATTCGAATAGTATGCAAACGCAAAGAGTATTTTATTTTGCAGAAGTCCAGCATGCTGGGGTCTCCCCCTTACCAGAAAAGAGAGATGACCAAGTAAGCTTGCAGGCCTGATTTAAAGCACATTAGGGAATTTTGGGATAGGTGGCCTCTATGTTAATCTTTTGGGTTCATCTCTATGGACATTCCATTACTGGGGTGTGAGGGTTGGAAACTTGCTGGGGAGGTCTGGAAACCCTTACTGAGGAAGTAGCTGAGGAAGTCTGGAAACTGCTGTTGACCCATTGTCCTTGCCTCAGGCCAGGTGGTGAGGCAGCTTCTGAGGCCTGGACTCACCTGGAATTGTCCAGTTCTTGGAAACAACTTTAGGCCTAGTCTCCTTAACAGCCAATTTGAAGCCTAGCCTTCTCAGTATGAGTACCTCCTGACTTATGGCAAAATATTGTCCTTCATGCATTAGAATGGTTTGCTCCAGTTGGTCCTGAGGCCAGGCATATATTGGGCAGTGTCTTGGTATTCTTCTATTCCTGAGATGAGGCAACAGGAAACTGGAAACTCTTATAAAAGAAGACATTAGTTTGGTGCTTGTTTACATTTCAGAGGGTTAGTGTGTTATTATGTCTGGGAGCATGGCATACACATGGCATTAGAGCAGTAGCTGAGAGCTACATCCTGATCTGCAGGCAGAGAGAGAAAGAGAGAGAAAGAGAGAAAAAGAGAGAGAGAGGAGGAGCCTGGCTTGGACTTTTAAAACTTCAAAGCCCACCCACCGTGACACACTTCCTCCCACAAAGGCACACTTCTTAACCCTTACAGTCCTATCTTATAGTAGCACTCCCTGGCAAGTAAGCAGTCAAACATAAGAGCCTATGAGGTCCTTCTCATACAAACCACCACATTCCATTCTCTGGTTCCTTTAGGCTAGTAGCCATATCATAAGGCAAAAATGCATTCAGCCCAACTTCAAAAGTCCCGATAGTCTATCGTCCATTCTCTTCTGAGACACATGCCAGTCTCATAACCGAAACCCCCTGTAAAATAAAAATCAAAAAGCAGATCACATACTTCCTAACATACAATGGCACAGGATATACATTACCACTCCAAAAGAGAGGAAAGGGAGCCTAGTGAGGAAATATCAGTCCAGAACAAGAGGGAAAGCCAGCAGGGCGGACTACAACCTCTGCATCTCTCTGCATAACGTCAAAGTGCTCGTCAGACCTGTAACTCCTTCCAGCTTTGACTGTAACACACTTCTCTCTCTTGTACTGGCTCTCTACACCCAATCTGCAGCTTTCCTTGGCAGGTGGAGTACGGCTTCTCTGACACCTTGGGGTCAGGCTTCACCTTTATAACTTCATACAAATAGACTCTCTGAACCTCCACGCAGGGACACCCCTGACACACACCTGGCCTCAGTGGCTTTCCTTAGTCATGGGGGGAGAGCCCATAAGCCCTTTCTTATATCCTTGACTAAAGCCAGAACCACACGGCTGAAGCTGCCAAGGTCTGCTGCTTGATGGGACTGAAACTTGGCCCCATCATTACTTTAGGCCCCAGCTTTCTGTTGTAAATGGTTCCCTTCCCTGCTTAAGCTTTCCTTTAATTCCAGCCAGGTGGTGGCCGCACACGCCTTTAATCTCTGCATTAAGGAGGAAGAGGTAGGAGGATCTCTGAGTTCGAGGCCAGCCTGGTCTATAGAGTGAGTCTCAGGACAGCCAGAGCTACACAGAGAAACCCTGTCTCAAAAAACAAACAAACAATAAGTTTGTCCTTTAAATCCTTTTCATACGTTGGAAACTTAACTGGGTGGGGTCTTGCCCTGAGGTCATCATGTATTCTGTAAGGGTCCATAATTCATTGAAGAACTCAAATAGTATGTAACTGCAAAGAGTGTTTTATTCTGCAGAAGTCCCGCATGCTGAGGATCTACCATCTACATAGATGGAGAGGCCCAGAAGTGAGCTCATAGGCCCAATATAGAGCACATTAGGGGAATTCTGGGGAGGGGTAGGTGACCTCTTTATTTTGGCTCTATCTCTAGACACATTCTAGAACCATTGCTGGGACCTGGGGGAGGGGTGAGGGGGGTCTGGAAACTGTTGCTGAGGAAGTCTGGAAACTGCTGTTTACCCATTGTCCTTGCCTTAGGCCAGGTACAGGTACTTCTCTGGAAGTCAGAAGAAGGCGCTGAATCTCCTGATACCAGAGTTATGGATGATCATGAGCAACCATGTGGGAGCTGTGAACCAAAACCTGGTCCTTTGCAAGAGCAGCAAGGGCTATTAACTGCTGAGTAATCGCCTTAGCCCTTAAAACATTTTAAAAATTACATTTCTTTATTTTGTATGTGTATGTCCCTGAGCACCATGGTGCATTTATAGAGGTAAAAGTACAATTTTGGGGAGTCAATTCTCTCTATGAATTTTAACCTCTGGGTCCCAGGGGTTGGGCTTGGTAGTAAGTGTCTTTAACTCCTGAGCCATCTCATTGGCCTGACTTTCTCTCAGTTCTGAAGTTCACATGATGAGAAAAACATTTACACAAACAGTATGGCATTAGCTACCCCTATTGTTAGTTCAAGGAGACACCTGTGGTATTATCAAGGCTGAATGCTGTGTACACACTCCTGAAAATTCTGCCCACGTCTTATCTGCTTCACAAGATCTACAAAGACAGATTCAAACCATGCTAGATAGCACCTAACTGTGAACAGCTTTGGAAGCAGATCTCTGGATCTTCATAGGAGAGAGAAGTTGCTTGCTGTTGATTATAATAGGCCATTATCACATTAGTAATGATTCTCTTCTTCTTTGGGCCTTGTGTACTCAGCTGCTGTCTGGTAAGGTTCAGTGGATTCAGGAACCCTGGAAATTCTCATAATTGAGAACAGTAGGTATTTAAATCTACTCCCGACCAGGTTCCTGTCTTGGAACATGTGACCTTGACACCCCATTGAGAGGACTGTGACAATCAGTCACATAGGGAAAACATCTGAAGTCTTTCCACATGAAGATGAAGCATCACTAATATCTCAGACCAAGCCTATAGAAAACACCTGCCTCTAGATCCCAACCCACCTCCAAATGTTTATAAGGTCTTATCCATAAGGAATAAAGTGCATGAGTTATTTCACTAAAGATGGGCTAAGAGTGCCTGTCTTATTGAGCTGAAACATTCCAGGGAAAAGTTTTCTCTCTCAAAGCTTTCATCACTGGACCTTGATCTAGCCCAACTAGCTTGGTGTGTGAGTTTGACCGAAGTCATTTCCTGCTAGGTGGCCCTGACCGCAGGCCCTAGCTGCTGACTCTGCATCTCGCCACCTGCCACCTACTCTGGGGCAGCAGCGGTCTTGGAAGAGGCTCAGCAGCCCTCCTTGCTCCGGTCTTCCCTCAGAGAGCTGTAACTCTCTGATCGTTCTGGCCATGCCTGAGCCCCACCAGACCTTTCGTTCCCAATGACCAGGCAAAGGGTTCCCTGCCAGCCATGCCCCTCTGCACAGACCTACTGTGCAGCACTGTCTTCATTTTTATCCCTTTCCATACTTCATCCACACTTGGATGGTCCTATGATAATCTAATTTCATCTAAGAAGGTCCTTTTGTTGTTCTCCAAGGTCAGAAAGTCAACAAGAAAGGGAATTGTCAGCCTCTCTATGCTCCAGTTAACTTGGTGCCATCTCTGTCTAACTGTTCTTTGCCTTTATTCTTTCTCCCTCAGTTCAGACACCATGCAAATGCTTCCTTCTATGCAAGTGGCACCGCCATGTACATTTAGGGTCCACTAGGCATATAGGAAGGGTTCCTAAATGTCTGTTCTATAATTATCCTCAGCTGGTTGTAAGCAGTTACCCGAATCATCACCCCAATTCCCTAATGGCGGTTAGGGTTACCTTCCCACAGGGATAAACAAAGGAGAGAAAGAAACCAGTCAGGCATTATAGGGCTGTATTGGTCAGGGTTCTCCAGAGGAACAGAACTGATAGAATGAATCTCTATAGAGGTATAGAAAGGAAATTTATGGCCTGGAGAGATGGTTCCGTGGTTAAGAGCACTGGCTGCTCTTCCAGAGGTTCTGAGTTCAATTCCCAGAAACTACATGGTGGCTCACAACTATCTATAATGGGATCCGATTCCCTCTTCTGGTCTGTGTCTGAAGACAGCTCCAATGTGTTCATATACATAAAATAAATAGCTTTTTGTTTCTTTAAGAAAGGAAAGAAGCCAGGCAGTGGTGGCGCACGCCTTTAATCCCAGCACTTGGGAGGCAGAGGCAGGCGGATTTCTGAGTTCGAGGCCAGCCTGGTCTACAGAGTGAGTTCCAGGGCAGCCAGGGCTACACAGAGAAACCCTGTCTTGAAAAACCAAAGAGAGAGAGAGAGAGAGAGAAGAAAAGAAAGGGAATTTACTAAAGTGACTTCCAGGCTGTGGTCCATCTGGACCAACAAGGCTGGGTATCTCAGCTGGTCTTCTGTATATGTTGGAGTCCTGAAGATGTGGGCTCTATGTAGTAAAAGAATTGGCTTGACAGCAAGATCCTTGTAAGCATAAGGAAGGAAAACTGGAGCACTTTCTCCTTCTTGTCCTTTATATAGACTGCCACCTGAAAGTGTGGACCAGATTGAAGCCGGATCTTCCCACCCCAAAAGATCCAGATTAAAGGTGTGTTTTCCCTCTTCAAGTGAATCCCTCACAGGTGACCCAGCTGCTTGGGTTTTAGTTAATTTTAGATGTAGTCAAGCTGATACCTAGATAGCTATCACATGGGCCTCAAAAACAAGCAGTTTTGATTCTTGTCCTTAGCCAGATGCTGAACGTGTTCTTGGTTCAATTGGCAGCTCTGTTTGGCCATGGGCCAGATGTAGTGAGTATTTAGGAACATGGGTCCCTGTTCTGGTCTCTTGCTAATTTTTTTTCTTTAACACAACAGTGAGAAGGAACATGGCCGCCTGGAATTACATTTATGGTATGACTGAAACCCTAGGCTCTGGCATGAGAGGCCCATTGTCACCTCATGGATGGGTCAATAGACTGACCACCTTACTACCTTGCCTCAACCCAACAAGGCCTACAAACTTCTAGACAGGGCCCTGTGTGACAGTCCATCTTAACTACCTACTATACAGATGCTCTGCTTGCTTCCTGTCTCTTATTCATTCATGCACAACTAGTAAATTCCTTTCTAAAATCCATTCCCATTGTAAGAAATTATTCTTTGAGTTTTTGAGACAAACTACACAGAAGCCACTGTCTGAGGCAGCATTGGTGGCTATTGATTGTCCAAGTTCCTAGGCCCTTGGCAAGAAAATCTCTGTTGCTCTCAAAGACACTACATTTTGTCTCTGTATTGCTATTATCCCCTTGAGCCAAACATTCTAAACGTAACTTCAGTAGTAGGAGCTGACTTGATATAAGGACTTCTTCTGTGTAATGATGTTAACTGTACCTGATTTTTTGGTTTTTGTTTTTAAAATATTTATTTATTTAATATATATGAGTACACTGTAGCTGCCTTCAGACACACCAGAAGAGGGCATCAGATCCCATTACAGATGGTTGTGAGCCACCATGTGGTGCTGGGAATTGAACTCAGGACCTCTGGAAGAGCCATCTCTCTAGCCCTTGTTTTTTTTTTTTTTTTTTTTTAATATAGGGTCTCACTCTGTAGCCTCAGTTGGCCTTACTAAGTAGACCAGGATAGCCTTGGACTCATAGAGATCCACTGGTCTCTGCTTCTTGAATGTTAGAATTAAATATGTGACTCATCACATCCAGTCTGAAAGTCTCATGTTAGAGAATGCTCAGCTGGGCAGTGGTGGCACACACCTTTGATCCTCGCACTTGGGAGGCAGAGGCCAGCCTAGGACAGCCAGGGCTGCACAGAGAAACCCTGTCTTGGGAAAAAAAAGAAAAAGAAAAAAGAAAAGGAAAAAGAAAAACGTAAATGCTCACCATGACCCCTCTTTACACCAACCATTCTAAACTGGAAACCAACTAGGTTGAGGAGGGACAGGAACAGGATCCCCTGAGGAGCTTTTAGGGCTCCCACACACACAACTGATGATTGATATTGTCAACTTGACAAGATCATGTTGGAGATTAGCCTCAGGCCCATCCGTGCAGACTCTCTAGATGAATCTCTGCTGTACCTAGGTGGGATTGTCTTGATTGGGCTAATTAAGGTGTGAAGACCCCCCTAAGAGGGCAGCACAATTCCTCTGCTTGAGTCCTGGATGGCCTAAAAAGGAGAATGTTACCTAAGCGGGAGATTCGCTGCTCTCTGCTTCCTGACTGCAGGTGCAATGTGACCCATTGCATTAAGCTCCACCCACTAGGATCTTCTTGCCACAGTAGACTAGACCCTTGAACTGTGAGATAAAATAAACCTTTTGTCATAAGCAAGAAGGTAGGTAAGCTCACTGGTATAACAAAGTTATGCTGAGGGTCATCTTGCAGCATCCAGACTCTAAGTTCATAACTACAGTCCTAAGCCTCTCTCCCCAGGGCTGCTCACTGGTGTGACCAGTCTTTCAAGGTGGTCTCCAGTTCATAAATCACAATCCCAGGGGAGGCTATCAAGCCACAGGGCAGATCAAGGTGGCATCTCTGTAGTGTCTCCAGCAGTCCTGAAGATGAGTAAAGCACTGCTTTGCTCTTGGTCTCTGATTATATACTGTGTACTGAGCACCATGAGGTTCTACGACCGAGTCTGGCTATCTTGAGTGAGTGATGTCACTGGGTTCTGATTATCAGGTGCAGTCATGACTGGAGTTCCTGACTCTGGTATTTTTACATGTCTGAAAGGCATTTTTTACTATGTTCATCACGCTGTTTCTCCCTTAAGTTGCTTTAATCAGCACTTAAAGAAACTAATGCAACCTGTCAGGCAGCAAGGAAGGCAGGGTTAGGCCCAGAGAGCAACTCACACACCAGGTACAACAAAGGCCTTGGTTGGTCCTGTTTATTGCAAACTCTGGTGATGAAATGGCCCTTTAGAGCTTTCCCAAACTGAGACAGCAGCAGCAGCAGCAACAACAACAACAGTGGGGGCCAGGGGGTTCTGTATCACTGCTTCAACCAATCATTGCACATGGGACCCAAAGTAAGGCATAGAACCTTGGGTGAGGCATTGACCTGTCTTGGAAGGTGATACCCAATGAGGGAGGTGGCTATGTGGTAACAGCAGCTGGTGTTCTTAGGAGTTAGGGAATGGAGGTGCTGTCTCTGAGAGGAATCTGTTTGGAATGCTGTTAAATAGCACAGATCTGTGATCTTAATACTCAAGAGTCTGAAGAAGCGCCATCTTGAGTTCTAGGCCTTTCCAGGGTCTACCTGAAAAGACCCTGTTTCATCCCTGCACCAAAATCAACAATCTTTATCATAGCCTATAGACTTCATCCCAGAGCATCCTAGATGCTTGTTGAGTTCTTCATGCATCCAAGTAGCTCAGGGAGATATCACATTCATATGAGAGGCACTGGAGAATACGGGACAGAGAAAACCTGGATTTGAATTCACTTAGCCACTGTGTAGTCAGGAGTGAACACCCGGGCGCTGTATTTTCATCTGTAGGATAGGATCTGTCAGTGTTGGAGGGGAAGAGACACAGTTCCACTCTGTCACTCTCAACATCATGAGGAATTCTCCCTAAGTTTTTAGGGACTTTGACTGAGGTCAAACCAGGGTTCATGATTTTGATGCAGAAAAGAATTTCAGGGGCCGATGGTGATGACGGGAGGTGGATCTCTGTGAGTTACAGAACAGCCAGGGTTACATAGAGAAATCCTGTCTTATCTCCCCCCCCCCAAAAAAAAACCCCTCCTGGACAGCAGCTCAATATGTAGACCAGGATGGCCTCAAATTCACAGAGGTCTATCTATCCCTGCTGAAATTAAAGGGATGGTCCACTATATACAGTTAGCTGAAGATTTTATTAAATATTTTAAATTAATTAATACATTATCATCATTACTATTACTATTTGAGGCAGGGTCTCACTGTGTAGTTTCTTTCTGGCTGTCCTGGAATTCACTATCTATATCAACCTTGAACTCAGAGAACTACCTGCCTCTGCCTCCAAAGTGCTGGGATTACAGGTGTGTGTCACCATGCCTGGCTAGTCGATATTCTAGCATCGGTGTGGGCTTTCTCTAATAGACAGTCACAGAAAGTAAGGCTTAAGCATGGGTGTGGGTTCCTCAAGGGGGGGTTATGCTTGTCTTAGCATTAGCTACACACACACCCTCCCCCCCATATCTTAAAAGGTTGCTATAGAAACTTTAAAAAATAGCCCTTTTCTTTCTCTTGATACTGAGGTCAGAGGTCCAGAGGTGACTTGGATGGAACCAGGAGCCACCAGGATTGCACTCCTGCCTCTGGTGAGAGTCTGAGAAAATGGCGGGGTTTTCAACTGGGAAAACAGAAGGGTCTTGAGCGGTTGCTAGTTGTGCCAGGTTCTTCTTAGTTGTTGAGAAGCTCCAACTAAAATCCTGGGTGAGGGGCTGCTCTTCCTTTTCATACCTCTCTAGCCTACTCCAGGGTTGTGGTTGGACCAAGAGAACGAATATGTGAGGCAGGGTCCCTCCCATCCGCATAGGAAGCAAACCCTGTGAGGAATGGGAGGAAGGGCAGAAGAA
Source organism: Rhynchomys soricoides (assembly GCA_019843965.1). Classification (NCBI taxonomy): domain Eukaryota; kingdom Metazoa; phylum Chordata; class Mammalia; order Rodentia; family Muridae; genus Rhynchomys; species Rhynchomys soricoides. The sequence goes on from JADRCH010000009.1 coordinate 1,001,833, forward strand.
ACAGAGCCTGGCCAACCTTCTTACCTTCTAGCGTCTACATGTCAGAGAAAGCCACCCCACCCCCCGGTTACACGTGTCACAGACGTAACTTATTCTAGAGCTGGGATAATTGATTTTAAAGTCTCTTTCTTATCTTTCCCATTGGCCAGCAATAATTGTGTGTGAAGTAGCTGTGTGTCTGAGCAGACAGAGGGAGCAGTGAGCTGTGACCAGTGTTCCCACCATGGCCCGTGCTCTGCTTGAAATCAGGGCCTATCTCCAGATCTGAAGCCTCATGGCCCGACAGTGCCTGGCAGAGTTTCTGGGTGTATTTGTGCTCTTGGTAGGTGGGGTAGTTGAGGGGAAGGGAGAGGGCAGGTCAGAGTTTCTGGCTTTTACTGTCACTTGCCCTGGGGACCCCCTTCCTTTCACCTAAGTTTTTTTCTTTCCCTTCTTTTACTCTCTCACCATGTGATTTAAGGTCTTGCTTGTATCTTAGGCTGGGCCCCACAGTCTTCAATGACCCTCCCAGGTTAGCCTTGTTTTACTTTTTAAAAGTGTCGTATTTATATACTTAAGTGGCAGGGGAGATACCATGATCGGGAAGGTGGTTTTCCCAGGGTGAGGCTCACCCATTGCACTCAGAATGTGCTGACCTCTGCAATTTCCCCAAATTCAGGGAACTCGACTGTATACTTTGTGGTAGTGGGGGACTGTGTTTGTGCTCTCTGCCTTGGCTGCCTGGAACTCATAGAGACTTCTGTGAATCTGGGATTAAAGGGACTGCTTCACCCGGCCCCCACTTCTTCCTTCTCTCATCTCTTGTCTTTCTTCTTTCTTAGTCTCTGCTTCTATTTCCTTTTCCTGTTTCCTTTCTTTGTTTGTTTCTCAAATTTATTTATTTTTCCCGGTGGCTTTCTGCATCTGCTCAATCTTGTTCCCATTGGTCTCCCCGGCTCTCCATCCCTCATCTCTCCTCTGCCCACCAGCTCCTGACTCCGGGGTCCTAGCCCAGGCTGTCACGAGTGAAGAGAACAAAGGCTACTTCTTTGTCAGGTATCTGGCCAGCTCTCTGGCTGTCACAATAGCTATCGATGAGGCAGGCAGAGTCTCAGGCGAGTAGAGTGTGGTCTGAATGTCGGAGCATAGCATATGCACGTGAATGAATATAAGGAAAAGCCAGATTCTTCTGGTGACTTGTGGGCATTATCCCCTTAAGCTTGACCGGCGTTCTGTACTGAGACATGGCTTTGGGCTCATCCATTCCCTCTCCTTCCTCTAGCTCTGCTCCCATTCTTCACACTAGACTCCCAACTCACTCCGGCAGAGACCTATAGCAGTAGGTCTCTGATAATTACTAAACTAATAAATAGGATAATTACTATTATTTTGTGCCTCTCATGGGCTCAGGACCTCATCAGCTTGTCTCCTAATACATGTATTAGTGTGCCTGGACAGAGCCTCCAGACAGTGTGCTGCAGGGGAGGCTTATCTATTCAGATTCAAATTTTGGCCAGGTAGTAGTGGTGCACGCCTTTAATCCCAGCACTCGAGAGGCAGAGACAGGTGGATTTCTGAGTTGGAGGCCAGCCTGGTCTACAGAGTGAGTTCCAGGACAGGCAGGGCTACACAGAGAAACCCTGTCTTGAAAAACAAACAAACAAAACCAGATTCATATTTTGGCTTCAGTGTACAATCTTGACAAATCACCTTTAAAAAAAGTATGTGTTTGGGTGTTTTGCCCGGATGTATGTCTGTGCAAGTGCACGAGGTTCCCTGAAAATGGCAATGGATCCCCTGGGACTGGAGTTAGGATTGTGTTGAGCTGCTATGTGGGTGCTGATAACCCAAGGTCCTTTCCAAGAGCAACCAGTGCTCTTGATTGCTGAGCCATCTCTATAGTTCCCAAATAATTACCTTTTTGAGGCTTGTTTAAACTATGTAATGGGATAAACATTGTAGGGGAAGTACAGTGTTGTGACAGTGTGTGGCAGTGGTACCTAATACTGTCTTTCCCCATTGATCTTGTGAAGGAGCCCTTTCTCTGACCATGTGCCTGGTGGGACGCCTCCCCTGGGCCAAACTCTCCATTTACTGCCTTGTGCAACTGCTGTCTGCTTTCTGTGCCTCAGGGGCCACCTACATTCTCTACTATGGTAAGAGAACAGGATTGGGGACAGTTATGGGCAGAGGTGCCTTGCTGTGGTTTTAGATAAGCAAAAATGGAAACTCTGAGTGTCCCTCTCTCCTGAAGATGCCCTCCAGCACTACACAGGAGGGAACCTGACAGTGACTGGTCCCAAAGAGACAGCCTCCTTTTTGCCACTCACCCTTCCCCATATCTGTCCCTGAACAATGGCTTCTTGGATCAGGTAAGTGTGAGTGGAGAATATGGGAAAGTAAGTCCTGACCTTTGCCTTGTTTATTGGGATCAGATTCTGGGTGGAATATAGGGTTCATTCTACCTTGGCACCCCTAGCTTCTGTTGCACAGATGGCACAGAGGTGGTGGCATGGAGTGTTTGAGTGACAAAGGGCAAATGAAGCACCTACATGGCAGCTGATGGCTTTCCTTCCACCTCCAGCAATCCCAAGGTTCTGGGTACCTGGATGCTGATTGTGGGGCTGTTAGCTATCCTGGACAGACGGAATAAAGGGGTACCTACAGGTCTGGAGCCCATGGCGGTGGGACTGCTGATCCTCACCATTGGACTATCCATGGGTGCTAACTGTGGCTTTCCACTCAACCCTGCCCGGGAGCTGGGCCCAAGGCTCTTCATCTATTTTGCTTGCTGGGGCTCTGGTGTCTTCAGGGAGGAGGCAGCTTCCCTTGGTACAGTCCTCTGTTCACCCATATTGATAGCATTGTCCATGGTTCTCCAGATTCCCCCCCTTTCTTTCTTTCTTCCCATTTTTTGAGTCAGGGTCTCACTGAGTTCCAGGCTGGCAGAGATCCTGCTGCCTTCCCAGTGCTGGGATTAAAGACATGTGCTACCATGTCCAGCCCGAGTTCTCTCCACTTACATGCTTGTATCCTCAAAGTGTTCCTTCTTCACGGGCAGATTCTCCCTCCCTTCACAGCTCTCCTGCACCCCACTCCCCTTTTCATGCATACAGGAGATTCAGAGGTGTCCTTGGGCATGCCATACTACTACTTGGGCTTTAGTGACTCCATCCATAAGTCGAATCTATTCAGTTTATTCTGCAAGACTAGGAGGCTGCCGGGCAGTGGTGGCGCACGCCTTTAATCCCAGCACTTGGGAGGCAGAGGCAGGTGGATTTCTGAGTTTGAGGCCAGCCTGGTCTACAGAGTGAGTTCCAGGACAGCCAGGGCTACACAGAGAAACCCTGTCTCGAAAAATCAAAAAAAAAAAAAAAAAAAGAAAAGACTAGAGGCTGGACTAAGCTCTGCTGGGGGTTCCTTACTAAGTGCTTCCCATTAATGAATGTAACCCCATACTCACTGTTGGATACGTCCTGACAGAAACTAGTGTGGAGACCTGCCTTACTAATCCTGGCTTATGGGAAGAGGTGTGTTTAAGAGCCACCTCTGACACCTCCCTTTGTCTTTCCATTGCAGTCCTGGTACTGGCTGGTGGTGGGTGCCCGTAGTGGCTCCTATGGTGGGGGCCACCCTGGGCACAGCCACATACCAGCTCCTGGTGGCATTGCACCATCCTGAGGATTCAGAGCTGCTTCCAAAGGTGATGGAATCTCAACTCAAGGCTTCAGACTCCGTTACTCTAGCTCAGCTGGAGTGTAAGCTGTGACGATGACCAACCATATCTCACTCTGCAAGAGCACCTTGAGCTGGCCAGCATGCAAGACAGATATTCTTTGTATTAATATGCCAGACCAAGCTACCTCTGTTTACCACTCCTGGAGGACTCCAAACTGGTCTTCTTACCCTGGGAACCTCTATGCACGCAGTTCCTTAAAGTAGCCGCCAGAGGGCGTGCCCGCTAGCCGCTGGCTTTGGGATGGTTTCTAGAATCCAGCGGGTGGAGGGGTCCTACCATCCTTTGAGGGGTAGGGCCTGGGAGCTTCTGGAGAGAAGCTTGGTTTCCACTGCTCTCCCTTCTCCACTTTTTTTGCCTTAAGACAAGGTCTCCCTATGGAGTCTTGAAATTTTCTATGCAGACCATACCGGTCTTGACTTCAGTCAAGGGAGCACAGTATTTGACCCAACACACCCTACAAGAGTGAACCTTTTCACAAACAAAACCCAATTTAAGTTCGACTTGGAAGTGATGGAGCACGACTCGGGTCTCTGAGAGTTTCAGGTCTTTCAGAGCTACATAGTGAGACACCCCCTCCCACTCAAAACAACAACAACATCAACAACACAACAAAACCACTTGTATCTTGCGGCATTAGGAATTTGATTTAGGGCCTAGGCAAGGGCTCTGCCTAGGAGCTATCTTCCTGTCTTCTGTCTGCCAGGTCCGGCAATCTCAACGTTTCCTACCTTTGGCCTGACAGGTGCACCTCCCCTATACTCCAACGACCTCAGATAGTTCTTTGAGATGTGTGTGTGTGTGTGTGTGTGTGTGTGTGTGTCCGAGCGCGCGCGCAATATACCACCTAAGGGAAGTGGTGAGGGGCAAAGTCAACTTCTCAGCGTCAGGAGAACCAAGCAGAGAAACTGAGGCACAACTCCCAGTCAATGCATCGCTGTGCCTTTTCAGGAAAGCGAAGGTCTTGAGATGAGCCAGGGCGAGGAGAGAAGCACGGTAGAGACTTGGGCTAGAGAGGAGTGCTAAGGGGCTTCTTCATCGCTTCTCCCGCATCAGGCTCCTCCCCGAAGATGTTTTCTGGCAGAGAAAGCAGCATTCGCTCGCTTTCTGGCTTCCAAAATAAAGCAGCAGCATCTCGGCGTCCTCCAGCCTCGCCGATTGCGTGTCCGGGGCTGGAGCTTGGGACCCCCCTCCTTCCGCACCAAGATGGCGCACGCCGCGCCCCTCACCTCCCCAAAGCCCCTCCCGCCCCCCGCCCGCGGCCGCAGCCGTCACTTCCGCCCCGCCGCCGAAACTGACACAAAGTAGCGGGCCGGGCCCCCGGGGGGGGCAGGAGAGCGGGGCTGCTGTGGGGGGGCGGGAGCCTGCGGGCAGCGGAGCCGAGCGCCCCCGCCCCAGCCCCCGGCATGGGCCGGACGGGGCCGCCCGGCAGAGCGCCCAGCGCGGAGCGCTAAGGTGAGGCGCCGCCGCTGTGGGGCCGTGGGTGTGGACGGGAGGGCCGGCTCTGGGAGGCGCGGGCAGCAGTGCCACGGGGAGCGGCTGTGGGAGGCTGGAAAGGAGGGTTCCCCAGGATGGAGAGAACCGGTAGCTGTGCGCAAGCTGGGAAGATAGGGCCCCGAAGGGGCGTGCGGAGTTGGGGTGCGAGGAATAACCCTGGTCTCAGCCTTTAGGTGCCCGGAGAGGGAGTTTGGGGCTGATAGGATTTCTCCCGCGAAAGGTGGAGGTCTCTCTGTGCCCCAGGAAAACCAAGAGTGCCGGGGTGTTAGCTTTGGGAGCTCAGAGCTGTGTAGTGGATCCTGTATACTGTCCTTGGCGAGGGAAGGAAGGTGGCCTCGGGTATTATTGTTTTCTCCGGTCTCGCCGATCTGCTAGCTTCCCCTGAAAAGGCTCTTGGTTGGAAAGGAGCAGAGGCCAGACCTAGAGGAGGAGCCTTTTTCCTTCGTGGAGCGTTGCCTCCTTCCCAGGGCTGGCTATTTTTATCCCAGATGTGGCTGCAGAGGGGGCTGGGGTAGGGTGACGGGGCAAGGCGACGTGGCTGGTGGGCCTAGTCGGTTTAGAAACCCTAGATATCCTGACAGGGGGACCTTGTTACCAGTGATTTCTATTACTGCACCCCTCTCGAAGATTGAGGCCAAACTTGTTCTCAGTCTCCCCAGGGTCCTAGAGGTAAAAGAACTTTCCTGATCCGTGTCCAGACTTGCCGCTTGATGGTCAGCTTGCTCCACTGTTAACTCTTTCCAAGAAGGAAGACCCAGATCTTAGGGCTAACGATGCTTGATGGTAGCCTCCCACTGGAGTGGGGCTGGGTAGGAGCCAGTATTGCCCACCATCCTCTCCTTTAACCTCTGGCTCCACACTCCACCCTTCTATGACTCATGCTCTAGATTGGGTGGAGACCCTGGCTGGGGCCCTGGAAGAGGGTTTGGCATCGCCAAGATGTTCATGAGGTTTTCTTCCTGAGCCAAGGGGCCATTGCTTGCCACAGTTGTGGAGAGTCAGGAGCGAAAAGGACTTAATGCCCCTCAGGACTGTCTGCCCTGAGGTCAAGGAGGAAGTGTGCTTTAGTGAAGGGAGAATTGGTGAGGATGACTGGGCCAGGACCAGAGTCAGTAATTACAGAGATTGGGCAGACAGGCAATTAGTATCTCTTGGGACTGACAGGTTAGAGGCAAGGGAACTAAGGAGGGGGAAGGCTTTCCATCTAAAGGAAGAGGAATTTCCTGTGGCCTGGACTTACACCTTTTTAGGGGAAAGTACCCGGGAGGGTGGAAGGAAGCAGAGGCTCTCTTGAGCCTGTTCTTAGTGTCATACTGACTGGACTAGAGTCGGGGTGAGAAAGAAAGGTGACCCCTTAGCAGGGTTGGGAAGATCTCTCTGATGGCCCCAGAGGGTGGCTGGACAAGATTGAGAGGAAGTGGTTTGAGGATTGTCTGCAGGAAGTGGTGGCCATGCCTCTGATGAGATCCCTTCTGAGGAGGAGGTGATAATAGAAGCCCCAGTTGTGAAAGTAGGGGGTGGGGAAATTATGAGCTTTCTAGAGGGGTGGAACATGCCCACCCTGTTTCCTGATGCTCTGCCAGGTGTTTCCTGGTTCATATATCTCCACCCAACCTACCAGGGGAAATTCTGCTTTCTAGTACAGGGAGATTTCATTGTCACCAGGAGGGCACATGGGACATCCATTGTTCCTCAGGTGGATACCTTGAGAGCTGCGTCTCATTTGTTATATCTGGTTTCTTCTAGGCCCTTCCCTATAGGCTTTGGCTTCTGTAAATTCTCAGTCCCCTCATGTTATCCAGGACAGAGGGAAGACCTCCCTTTTCTCTCAGGTATTCATGTCAGTGCAGGAAGATGATGCATGTTAGTGGAGCTTAAGGTGGTGGGGAGGGCAGGGCAGAGCCAGGATAGTTTTCAGAAGGGGTCTGATGTGGGCAATGAAGAGTTCTCGACCGCGTGTGTCTGTTGCTTTCTTGCAGGGTCTTCCATGGATTGCTGGAACCTTGCTGGGTGAGATGGCACTGTGTGCAAAAAAGCGCCCCCCAGGTAAGAGAGGCAAGAAGTGGGTCTCTGGGGGGCATGATGAAAACGGCTATTATGACTTAGGGAGCTGAGAGAAGAGGGCCGAGGGAAGGCCGACTAGTATGGTTCTGAGGGGCAAAAGGGGGGTTAAGGCTCCTAGGCGTCCTGAGGGGCAGTTTAAGAAACCGAATTCTTCATTTCATCTTTGGGTTGATGCTCAGCTGTGACTGCTAATCACCAGCCTCTTAACCCAAAAGCATCGGCAGCTCCTGCTCTTTGGCCTGGGCTCTCGGGCTCTGGCCTCCTTCGCCTACCCACCGGAGTCCTCCTCGGTTTCCCGCGGAAGGAGGGGGGGTTGTGGGACGAAAGCTGTTGTCCTGGACAACGCGGGCGGTCGGCTCTCCGGCATTGGCTGGGGGGAGGGGGCGGGGCCGTGCTCTGGCTTTCGCCTACGCGGCGCTGGCAGGCTTCGGCTCTGCAGTGGGAGCCGGTGGGGCGGAGCCTGGGGCGTGGGCTCCAGGTCCCGGCCACTCGGAACTCGCCTCAGGTTCGGGAGCGGAGCTCCTGCAGAGCTGGTGGTCCCAGGCGCAGGTGGCCGTGAGGATGGCTTGGGCTGCGGGTGTCGCGCACACCCAGCGGCCGGGGCTTTCCTCTGCGTGGCCGCAGCTCTTGCACCTCCCCGGGGGGCCGCCACATAGGCGACGCTGAGGCCAAGGACAGTCAATGCGCCTTTTAAAAACGGGATCATGACGGTCCCCAAGGAGATGCCCGAGAAGTGGGCCCGGGCCGGGGCGCCTCCCTCTTGGAGCCAGAAGAAGCCTTCTTGGGGGACAGGTAACGGGAGGCAGAGTTTGGCGGCTCTCACAAATCTGTAATTTACCCCCTCTGACCTCCGCATTCCCTTGCGGGCCCTTTGGCATCCTCTTTTTTTCTTGCATGGTGCTTGGAGAGTAGGATCTCAGTAGGAAAGAGGACCATTTGTGGGAAGTTTTTGGGTGTCAGATGGTTCATTTGTCTGGGGACTCTGTGGCCTGGGATTTGTTACTGCATTGTGCTTGTTGGGAGAGGTCTGGAATTTGTCAGATGTAAGGTGGCAAGCTTACTGCGTAACCGAGTTACTACTCCTTTTAAGTCTGAGGGGGGAACCCTTCATAGGACACCTCTTATTCTTGGCCCTGGAATTGGCACAGGCAGCTTGGAGTCTGCAGGGTTTAGGTTGAGTGCTGCTAAACAAGGGTCATTAACAATGACGTTCCCTTTAGGGGAAAAATATTTGTAAATGGTAGGAAAAGATTGCAGTTACGTCTTAGCCTCTCCATTTCTGCTCAGTCTGCATGACCCACATCTCTGCCACACACACCCCCACACTTGAAGATGAGCTTTGCAATAGGATGATGTCATTGTCCACCAGTCAGAAGCTGCTTATGGTGACATGTGACGAGAGGCTCCTTTAGAGATACTGCACGTGGGCCTGGGATGCTGCAGCAGAGTGCTTTTAGGGCACTGTGACCCTCTGTCTTGGCACTGCCCACCACGCTCCTCCCTGAGATTAGGGTGAGAAGAGTGCCTGAGTAGGTTTGCAGTGTCTCCACAGGAAGGAAGCGTTGTACCTTCAGCACTGCTGTTATGATGGTGGATGTGTTAATAACAGAAGCACAGGATCTGGGGATGCCGGTGGTAGGGGGAGGAACAGAGAGCTCCTGTCAGATGACCTTGATGGGTGATAGTTAGGAACAGAGGGCTTGTCCTGTGCCGTGAGTGTGCCCTGAGGAGTGGTGGCACAGCACTTGGAAGGCTGAGGAGGACGGAACCACACACAGTGAGACTTTATCTCAGAGGGACATAGGGGAGCTGTGTGCAGAGCCATGTGGCCTAAGCTGTTGGCATACTGTAGACTAGAGCCAAGAGTTTAATAAGATCAACGCTGTATCCTGTGGAAAGAAGCAGCTGCTGAGCCGGACCCTCACAAAATGACGAGTAGGCCCGAGTTAGCTTGCTCCTCCTGACTGCACCTCATTTTATTGCAGAAGAAGAGCGGAGGGCACGGGCTAATGACCGTGAATACAATGAGAAATTCCAGTATGCGGTAAGCGGTCCCTGTTTCATAGCTGGAAGGGGAAGAATACTGGAAAATCCAAGGCTGCGGCTGCTGGCCGACTGGGAAGGGTGCCTGGGGGAGGCAGGAGAACGTCTTTGTCCGGTTTCCATCTGCTGCTAGGCTGAAATTTTCAGGCTTTCTGTCACTGAAACAAAATACTTTGACCTAGATAGAGGACAAATGCATTGTCCTGGGAAGGCTGTCTTCCATTTTCCTCTTCCCTGTCCCACACCTGTGGTTGCCGGCAGGGGGTGGGGTGTGCGTGCAGAAGGTTTGGCAAGTACCAAGTTGGATGAGCCCAGCTCTGGGTTGGGGTGAGGGTGCCTCACTGTTTCCCGCTTGTGGCCGTAGAGTAACTGCATCAAGACCTCCAAGTACAGTATTCTCACCTTCCTGCCTGTCAACCTCTTTGAGCAGTTCCAGGAAGTTGCCAACACCTACTTCCTGTTCCTTCTCATTCTGCAGGTAAGTGACCTCTCTTATGTCTTCTGTATATCACAAAGCTGAGTAAAGCCAAAGCCGAGGAAGGATTTAGGGGCAAGGAGCTCCCACTGGAGCCTCAGAAGCATTCCCCTCTGCTCTTTTCAGTTAATCCCCCAGATCTCGTCCCTGTCCTGGTTCACCACCATTGTGCCTTTGGTTCTCGTCCTCACCATCACAGCTGTTAAAGATGCCACCGATGACTATGTGAGTTGTCACATCTGCTTTCTCTGGTCACCTCCCCTTCTCATCCCCTCCCCAACCCCCAAAACCACTTTTCTTCAGCACAAGACTTTGATGATCCTCATGGTCCCAATAGATGTGTAGTACCCAGGCTGAGGGTTAGGCAGGGGCATTAGGGAGAGAGTTGGTTCCAGGATGCTTTGTAGTTCTAGGTGTGGGGGGGGAGACGGTGTCTTACTTTTCTTAGTTCTCTTTCAGTTCCGCCACAAGAGTGATAACCAAGTGAATAACCGTCATTCTCAGGTGCTGATCAATGGAGTGTGAGTGACTATTGGAGACCAGGGCTGGGGGAGGAAGAAGGTTCCCATGGGAATCCCTGTAGCTACTGATGGCCTCTACTATCTTCTCTTTGCCTCAGCCTCCAACAAGAGCAATGGATGAATGTATGCGTTGGTGATATCATCAAGCTAGAAAATAACCAGTTTGTGGCGGTAAGGGACAAGTTCTTTTTCAGTCTGCAAGGCTATTTTTCTTCTTTGGTAGAATCATGGAAAGAGATTTTCCAAGATGATGGGCTTCTGTATCATGCTAACATAGACAGGACTAGTTCTTTGTGCTTTTTGAACTCAAAACAAACAACAGATCTCTATGCCAGCCATGATGGCATAGGCCTTTAATCCTAGAACAAAGGCAGAGACAGAGGTAGGTGGATCTCTGAATTCAAGGCCAGCTTGGGCTACATAATGAATTTCAGACCAAAGAGGACTATATAGTGGGAGGAACAGACCAGAACAAAAGAAAACCTGAGTTTCCTGGAGGATGATCCATTAAGGCCTCCTCAGAAACCCCCACAAGTCCTCCACTACAGGGGTTTGTGCTTGTGAGTTCTCATCATGCTTTCTGTGTAGGCGGACCTCCTCCTCCTTTCCAGCAGCGAGCCCCATGGGCTGTGTTACATAGAGACCGCAGAACTGGATGGGTGAGTGGCTGCTTGCTGTCTGGTTTCTCCTTGTATCTTTAGGGGTAAAAGATTCTTTTGAAAGAGGTTCCCAGGTCTGAGATCTGAGGAGTTAGAAAGATACATCAGACTTTTGCTGGGCAAAGCTATTGGGGGTCGAGAGCCCAAGGATTGATTTCAGCTGCTGGGGGAGAGGCAGGACTCAAGGGTCCCGATTGTTCTTCTAGAGAGACCAACATGAAAGTTCGCCAGGCAATTCCAATCACCTCGGAGCTGGGGGACATCAGTCAGCTGGCCAAGTTTGATGGTGAGTGTTCCTGGAACAACTTTGGGTAGGGTTTATATTGTATCTTTTCTTTTGGCTTCTAGTCTTTGTGATTGTGCACGTCTCTGGCCATTTTTGGGAAGGACATGTCTGGAATGCCAGGTGATACCATTGGCTTTTGAACTGAGGGTCATTTCAATGGAGCTTTGTGGCTGTTGGCTTTCTGATGACAGACTCAGCAAGGTTCCTTTTGCTTATCAGCTCAGAGTAGTGGTTATGTTCCTCATAGCAAATCAGCCTGTCTGTCTGTGTGTGAGAAGTCAGTATTCTCTCCCCCTCTCCAGTTCTGCTCTCCTTATGTAACCATATTAGCTGACAGTTCACCTACAAATGTGTAACCCTAAGTAAGTCTGATCTTACTAAAAATCTCTACAGGATGCCCTTTTGCCTGTTAAGTACATTGTAAGTTTTTTGTTTGTTTTGTGATAGGCTCACTATGTAGACCTGGTTAGGCCTGGAACTCACAGAGATATGCCTGCTTCTTTCTGCCCTCTGAGCACTGGGACTGTAGGTGGTATGCTGCCACACCCAGACATTATGAGTATCTTATCACCACAAAAGGAACTTGCCTTGTCTTCTTTAGTAACAGAGTGTGTCATAAATTGACCCTATTCAGCCATCCTTTGGTCATTTAGTCTTTTGTTCCAGTGATGCTTAAGTAAACAGTGTTGTGACTAGTTCTGTAAGCATGTAGTCTCAAGGTTGTGATTTTTGGGAGCCGAGGAGATTGATCAGTTGTTAAAGTCCTTCCTGAATAAGCTAGAGGACCCAAGGTCAAATACCCAGGTATGGCAGCACACCTGCAATCCCACTGCCAGGGGTCTGACTCAGGAGGATCCTTAGGGTTTGCTGGACATCAAGGCTGGCCCATCAGACAGCTCCATGTTCAGTAAGAGAAACTCTATCCCAAACAATAAGGTAGAGGCTGTTTCAATGGCTCAGTGGATAAGGGCATTTGCCTAACTCCTTGAGTTGAAGTCCTGGGACCCATGAGGTAGTGTCCTAGTCTCATAATGCAGATCTGATAGGCCTGGAACTCACAGGGAGGGAACAATGGTCTTCATGTGCCTTCACATGTGCACCCTGGCACATGTGTGTCTATACATGCTTGGCACACACATGCACACACATATACAAATAAGTATAATAGAAGACAGTCAAGTGACAGCAATAGAGGAAGATGTCCCAGGTTGACCTCTTGCCCCACGTGCATGTGTCACATACACAGAAGAGGGATTTTGGAGTCTTAAATGTATGTCCTTTTTTGTGTGGTGCTAGAGATGAACCTAGGACCCAGGCAAGTGCTCTTCCACTGAGCTACATCCCTTGTGAGGTATGTGTTTAATATTAGTCATGCCACCGTGCTGCTTTTCTATGTAGTGGAGGATTACCTTGAACTCCTGACCCTCCTTTTCCCACCCTCTAGAGTTCTCTCCCCCATGACAGGCAGGAGTCAGTTTATGTGGTGTTAGGTATTGAACCCAGGGGTGCAGTGTACTAATCCTAATATTTTCTTGAGAAGTCCTGCAGTAGTGTGTTGCTATCCTGTGTCCTTGCTATCCCGTGTCCTTGCTATCCCGTGTCCTTACTATCCCGTGTCCTTACTATCCCGTGTCCTTA